>WBNO01032946.1:34449-63079 GCA_013400575.1 Peucedramus taeniatus
ACTTGCAGCTGATCATCAAGGTAGGCAGGCTTCTTCCAGATCAAGAAAGCTGCTTTTGCAAAATTTTTGAATGTTCTTTTCAAAAAAATTTTCATGGAGAGAGGACATGAGAAGCTGTCATTGTGCAACCTTGGAAAGTTATTTTCCCTTACTTTAGGTATGTATTTTTATAAATAGTAGTGTTACGTTCCAGGAAACCCACTCGTGTTTCAGATATCCTGCTTGATTCAATATTCAATATTTGGTTTACATAGCCTATGTTTTCAATTAATCTTTTTTTGGTAACTACATACTATTTTTGAAATATGACATACTCCAAAAATCCAATCCACACAAAGATTGAATTAGAATTCATTTTAAAATGTGTTTTATGGGGTTTCATTAATTCATGAGAAGGCAAAGGTTATGCTAAGAATGAATAATATTTGCATAATAACAACCACTTAGTTCCTGTTCTTGCAGTCATTCAAATAGGGGTCCAGGACAAAGTATTACTATCTCCAGCCTGCATGTTTGACTTTTCAATCCATTTTTCTCAGTCCATTATGAGACTGGTATACATGTGCAGAGTTCGTAAAAGTCCAGGTATATTCTTGTATCCAGAATTTAGACAAATGTAGGCAGAATAGATGTATTCCATATCTGTGAAGAATCTACAGTGAAAGAAGAAATTCTGAAAGAAATTGTAATCTGAAAATAACTTATGCAGAACAGAATGAAATTAATATGGCCTCACTGAGTTTTTCTGTAATATTCAAAGCAAAGCAAATCAGTTTGCATATGGACGGAGCAGAGCAGGAAGATGGAAGGAACAGTCACTTGCTTTAGTTCTACTCTTAAAATATCTTGGAAATGACTAGCACTCAGCTGGTCTGAGCTGCATCACTCAGCCTCTAGGACCTTTGGAGGCCTCCCAATGTGGCAGACTGTTTTCCATGCCACTGCACAGCTGAGTTTTGTCACATTGTCGACTTATAAAACACAATTCAAACAAACTCAATGAGAGAGTTCCCCTCTCATTTCTGACAAATTTGTTTGGGTATTAAACAGATTGCCAAGAAAGTCACAGTATTCACCAACATATAAAATGAGCACACATGAATATAGGATTTTGGGGTAAAGAAAGTCCAATGGGAGTGTTATAAAAGCATCTCCAGGACTGGTAGATTGCTTTAGTTCAAAAACACAAGAACCTCAGTGAGCTGTGAACCAAAATAACTGTAGCTGTATACAAATCCTGAAGTTACCAGTACTCTTATGCATGAATATATTTGAAGCAGCACAGTTTTAATTGAGTACTATATTAAGATACAGAAATAAGTTTTAAAATTTCTTCTAGTTTATTATCTGACTGTGGAAACTCCTAGTCAGCTGAACATCCAAAATTAGACAGAGACAACTTGACAGAAAGCTGTAGAAATCACAGTCCTTTCACACTCTTAAGGGACTTTTCTGCTACCTGGAGGCAATACCTACAATATATTGAGATGGGTAAAAGTTTTCCTGTTGGCAAAAACAAGATAAGAAGGGCAGAGGTTTCCAGAGGCAAAGACAGATGTCTATTTTGATTTCTCTCTTCCTTACCGCTAGAGGACTTGCACCAATTTTCCACTGAGCAACAAGAATTAGTAATGGCTGGACTCCAGAGGCTGACATTGACAGAAGCTGGGATGAGTAAACTAAGAGTCACTTATTGCCCCTGAAGAGTGGAGACACCAGCTACAGGCACTAAAAGTTTGTACCACCACATTCTCTTCTCAGATACAGCAGACATTGTGTTTGATGGAATATTCAGACTCACATAAGATTCAGTTTCACATTTTCTCAGACAGAAAAGACCATGAGGAGGTACCATAAATTCAATGTACTTACACTCCTATATCTATATAAGCGCTGAAACAACTTCAGAAGACATCACTTTTACTTTCACTAAAAAGGTATGATTTTTTTTTGGTGCAGAAACCAATTCCTTAATTGTTCTCAGGGGATAACTATTTCAGAGAGTGTCCTCATATGAAGTAACTTAAGAAACATTTGATTATAGAACCTGAGCAGACTTGAAACAAACTTATGGCAGATAAGATATAATCACTGACCTGCAAAACCTTCCTAAGATTCTTAAGGAGCAGATAACAAAGCAGCACTATAGAGATGCAGTGATTTTTGCTGCTGAAATGTAAGTTAGATATGGGTACTGCTTCATCAGTAGCTGCAAGTACTTTTTAAGAATCTAAATGTTATTTACTTCAGTTTCTTTTCTCTGCCTAGATCTGGATAAGCTTTAATTTTCAGTAAGGAAAAGTTTATAGCTTCCCTAATGAGTTGTGACAAGCTCTGTTCATCTTTCAGCTTCTTTATTTCTTGTATGCTGAAGCCTAATGGTTTTCATTTATTATTTAAAAAAAAATACAGAGAGACCTTAAAATCTACTATACAAGAATGATCTCACATCATCATTTGTCCATTTATGCCTTGGACACAAACTCTTCCAAAGGTAGATAGGCTAATGGACACTTTGAATTCTCTTTGCATCTCTGGTGCTGAGCTGCTGCCTATGCAGTTCATTTATTATTCTTTTGTTCATCTCATCTCTTTAGATCAAAAGCTCTTCAGGGCAAATGAATGATGTTGTCATTATGGCTGTCAAAGAGATATGGTGCTCTAACTCCTCGCTTATCACTATACCTTTTCAGAGAAGATACCTTTCCCATAGTCAAAAATTTGTATTAAAATTGGTCTACAGTACCAAATTTCTCCAGTGATATCTATAAACCATTATCTCACAAAGAATTTTGTACAAGCATAACTTCCTTCCCTATGGAAATTCAGTTAATTCTGGCAACATTTCAAGAGAAAACAGTTCCATTTCTACATGAAATGAAAAGTTTTCTAGGATATCTCGTATTGCATAGGTTACAAAGAAATAGTCAATCTTTGTGAATTTGCAGTGTTTTATGAAGTTTTCATAACAAATGCTTATGCAACAATTTGATATTTTGAAAAGAGAACTGTTCTAAATACAAAATATTTGTAAAAAGTGCAAAATAAAGTGAGAATTTGATCTATTGTTCATGAATGCTATTTACACAGAATCATGTAGACAAGATTGTAACTGTGCTTCAGGGAAAATACTTCCTCTGCATGGTGGCCAAGCTGAGCAAACTATAGAGAGGCACATCCAGGAGCATCACTTGCCACTGAGATATAGAGCTGTTTATCTAGAGAATATTTACTTGATTTATACTGAGAAAACTTACCTCTGTCCTACTGATGACAAGATGCCAAGCTACTAAAATGCAATTCTTACGGGCACTGCTGTGAATTCTGCTTTAATTTGCCACCCATCTTTTATTTTTCACAGTATACATAAAGCATTCAATGACACAGGAAATGTCAATAGACTTACGTCTATTACTTATCATGTTGTTAGTGCAAATCTCCTCACCTGACAAAGGAAGCATGAGAGATTCCAAATGCAATATAGAGGGCAATGAGAGAAACAACCCAAAATAGAGAAAATAAAGTCCAACAAAGTTACAATGACTTTAATGAAAAAGGCATTTAACTTATGTCTGGACAGATTTAAATTATGAATATTTGTATTCTTCATTTCTAATTGGAACATTTAGCTGATTTCAGGTGCTTTTAAAGATCATTCTGCAGAACATGATAGATCTCTAGATTTTCTTTTAATATTTGAAGGGTTGTTGAGAGTGATATGAGTTTGCCTCCCTAAGGCAGCAGGATTAGAACAAGAAATAAAGGTAATTGGTTTTTTTTGTTTTGTTTTTGTTTGTTTTTTTTTTTAAGTTTTTTTTTTAGGTTTTTTTTTTGTGGGTTTTTTTTTGGGTGGTTTTTTTTTTTGGTTAATTTTTCTTTAGTGGAATCTCTTGCAACATGGAAGGTAGTGATTCCTCTATCTTTCATAGATTTAAAAAAGTGGAATTAAGAAAATAGGGATATAGAATAGGCTGAAACATTAAAGATAATTTCAAAATTTTTACTTTTCTAATTAGCAGCAAAAACGGTCTTGAACATAAGCTCAAGTTTCCTACATATAGCTCTGAGGGAAATCTGGAATTTTCAGTTGCATCCATATCATCAAGAAATTAATTTATCAGCCTCATTTTCTGAAGGGATGTTATCAGCTCCACTCATCATGCACTTTGATATCTCCTACTCCCAAGCAGATCAGGCTTCAGTAGAATTTGGAGCAATTGTGCATCCTGACCTTATCTCTCTGTTCAGACATGTGCATTTAAATAGGGATTTCTCAGTGCACAAATAAGTAGAGCAGCAGGAGATTTGCAGAGGACTTCAGACTCATTTAACAGCCACTACAGCACATATCTAAGATCACTTCACATTCAGGAGCAGTAGTATTGCCTTTTATTCCTTCTCCCCTCACTCACCTCTACTTGACACTGTTATGGTCAAGTTTTTAAAGTTACTAGAAATTCTTCTGGCCCAAATTAAGATGCAAACAAGATCATATGCCAAAGTCAATAGTATGGGTTTTATTTGATAGTAAATATAAAAGAGAGAGAGAAAGAGAGAGAGAGAGAAAGGAAGATAAAGAAATAGAACACAGATGGGGGACAGTAAGAGAGTGACAGAAACAGAATAAAGAAAATATCACCACTCCATGGATCCCACCGATATTCCAATGATCCTCTCCAGCTGGTCTTGGTGATGAAGGTCCCCGAGAAGCATAGAATTATTAATACATGCTCATGCCAGGTGGGAATGCCCAGATACCTCCCTCAATCAGGGGCAGTTTGACACAGCCTCTTGCAGCAGACTCTGTATTTGTTGCATCATTTTACATCACATGCAGTGCTCTGCTGCACGGTCTCTGAGGAGCACTTTAGGGGTCTTTGATAGATTATGACACATCCTCAGCTGCCTCTCATGAGAATATCCCATGGATGTGGCCTGTGGGGTTTCACAGCTGAGCTGGTTTGTGTAAGGGAGGATGGGTGTTCACTGCCTCTAACCAGAGGTTACGCCACACATCTGAAACCTCCTCCCCCCTCTTCATTTCAGGGGGAGTCTGTGAAAGCCTGGAATCTGTGGGCTGTGGTCTCCTCCACCCCAAAACCAGACAGGGATGATTCTCTGCTGTGTTTGGCTTTCTTGTGGATGCATTCCTTTCCTTTAGCCTTGTTTGTTTCTTCCTAGACCTAAGACGATAAACAGTAGTGTTGCCTTTATCTTATCCAGGTGGCTTAACTCACAGTCCAAAGTTCCAGTCAGGAATCTTCAAGGGTTTCTGTCGCTATGGCTTCTTTATGTGCTTTTTGCTATAATGGTCTAAACTCCTTCATAACAATGTTTAAGACATGAACCATTTCTTTCCCTGACCTACATCCAGATTTTTAAGTCAATAGGGAGAATAACTGTTTTCTACTGAGGCTGATGCAGGCACTAATAATATTAAAACTAATTGTTCCTAGATTCTTTGGAATGCTTAATTATTTTCGTCATGACCAAATTAAATGCTTAAGGATAAGGTGATATAAAATGCACAAAGTTTGATGTTTGGTAATAATTATGACCAGCAGGCAAAAGTGTTCAGTTATCTTTTATAATTACCATATCAATCATAACGGAAAGCTACTGCATTTTTGATGTTATTTGTGTATTTTACCTAAACTTCCCAAATTCTTATTTGAATGCTTCTCTTTCTCTTCTGATGATGTCAATGGGATAATCTTTCACTACATCTTGTAGTGACAGATGACATCCTGTGCACATTTCTGAAAATCTCTTTTTGACGTGAAAACTGACACACCTTTAGTAAACTTCAGTAATGATTTAATTATGCACAAATTAATGTAATTAAATGGAGCTATCCCTACCAAGAAAGAAAAATCCAAACATTGTGTTGAAAGTATTTTCCATAATGATGTTTTTAAATCTGAGCACTTTCCTCTAAGTTCTATATTTCAGTTGGAAATATGACTAAAGGTTGAAAACATATCACTGATTTTAAAATTTAATTTAAAAAAAAACATAATCAGAGGGGATATATGAATTTTTAAAGGAAAACCCTAACCTTTTTTTTTGCCTTATGTATATTGAAAGCCTTCATTAAGTACTATATTCTTACTTTTGTACTGTATTCTTATAACCTGTCTCTCCTCATGAAGTTTACAAACTAAAAACATGCAGGAAATAATATTTTGAATCTTTAGGGAATGAAGACCAAATTCTAAAATGATGATGCTGGTTAATTTTCATGTCAAAGAAAATATAAAGTGGAAGTTTACATTGCAACCTTTTTATGCTTCAGAATAAAAACCCTAAACCTAAAAAAAAGAATAGCCAAGCGAATCAATACAAATCAAGAGATAGAAAAGTTTCAATAAAGTGCTAGCAGAAAATAATAAATGGAGGTTAGAATAGGAGGGAATAGGAGAGGATAGACGTGGGATTCAATCAACTGAGAAAGACTTGAACATCTTTGGATAGTGCTAGAACTACCTTTACTATCTTATTTTGTATGTGCAGCAAAAGCCTGCACATAAAAAAAAAACAACAACCTGAATTTAATCATCCTCTACTTATAATAAATCAGTAAATTCAAAACAAAACAAAAAAAAATTAAAAGTAGGAAAATTAGAGTGAAAAAATGTAAAAGACCAGAAAGGCAGCTTTAACCTTCTGTTTAAAATAAACTGTTCTAGCTGTAAAGTTTGCAAACATGAGCATGTCTTACTGTTTTCACACCCTAATTGCCTATCACTCTTTGAGTGCTGTATGAGTTAGAAAATGTCTTAGCACATTAAATGTTAATTAAACTTAAAAACATCTAAGTCACTGAGTCTTCCAAATATCATAAAGAATCTACTGCTGCATGTGGAGGGCTCTCGATGGGGAGAGTAGAGAACACAAGAACTAATCCATGGATAGACTTACCAGCATCTTCTTCCTTGTGAAATTTTTTTATATATTTAATGATTTTTCTGATGTTTTATCTAGGAATTCTGAGCCATGAGGCTATTTAAACACATCACGGCAATTTACTGCAGCAGCATTGTAACTATATTGTAGTATCTGCCCGATTGCATAGGCAGGATCACTTTCACTGTGTTAAGTTCCAAGGATAACAATGTGACATCTGCTGGAGGGTAAGCTTATTCCTGAGAAGTTAATAATAAGAAAATAATGAAGAAATTAACTATTAACTTTCTTATATTTCTGTTTTCAATTCATATTTCTGGATAGAAATATTGTACTTGTCCTGGTTTAGGGCTAATTTGGAGAAAACCTCTGAATGGAGTCCCTCTAAAAAGCAAATTCAAATGGCCCCTTCCCCAGCTGGTTTGGGAAAAGATTTCCTTGGACAAAAGTAAAAAAGAACTGTTTATTTAACAAGAAAGTATTCACGAGCATAAAAGATGAAGAATATTAAACAATAAAACCTCTGGCTGTTCTGAAGAGATGGCAAATTCAGAAAGTCCTTTTCATGAGTTGTAGCTCAGCTCACTCAGTCTGTTATCAGTCCCTCCTGCACTGGAAAATGCTGTGTCCCGAGCCCCAGCGGGCCACAGATGTGAGCTCCCGGTGTTTTTCTGGGTGTTCAGTCCAGAGCAGGTTTGAACAGTTCCAAGAAAAAGAAAAGCCACAGTCCAGGGAACTTCTCTACCTCAGCTAGCTAAAAAAAATCTAACTAAAAATAAAAGGAAAGCTCTCTCCTGCTGTCCATCTGTGCTGCAGACAACACAGTCTGGGAGAAGAGAAAGCTGAAACTCTTATCTTTATATTTTGAAAATAACCACCTCAGACGGTCCACTACTTCTCCTTCTCCCCACTCCCCTTCACTCTCAGATCTAGTTTTAAGGGTGCAGAACTTAATATTCACCATAAACAGAACAGACAAGGGGGGATACAAGCGTCATAAAGTCACACCAGGACAAATGTAAATTCACATAAGCATTTTATTGTATGTTATTTTTCTGTCTTGTGTTTTGATAACCTTTTAATTATGGATGTAAATATAATCTTCAAGTGAGCTTTTAAATTTTTATCATTTAAATGTTACCCACTTCAAAATTTTCTGTGTGGCATCGTACAACATCTGTCCCTCTGTACTTGGTCTTGGAACCAATATTGAAGGGGAGGGAGTTGCAAGGGTTTAAGATTGACGCTTTCCTTTGGTATTTGGGACATCTAAATTTTAGAAGACAGTACAGACAAATTTCCATAGCTCTCATGTCTGTCCCATTCTTCTGAGATGTGGTTTGATTACAGCATGTGATAAGGAGATGGCACTGGCTGCAAACAACAAGCCAAGCAAACACAGACTAGAGAAATTTCCTAAATAATTTCTCTGTGGGACTCCTACAAGGCTTCGAAATAAAAATCAGTCTCTGACTGTAAACTCACGCAAAAACATATCTTTTGAGATTGCATAGAAAGTGAAAATTATCATGAAACCCATTCTTTCTTCTTCCTCATGGTTCCACTACTGACATCACATTAATGTTCTTGAGGTAGCACATTTCTTTCCACAGCAGCACCTTTTGGTACCCTGGGAAGCAATAAGATACCTTTGCTGTTGCTTGAAATGAAAAAGGAAGAAATTTTAAAAGAACAGATATGTTGCCAAAACACAAGTATGAGAATATGAAAAAGTGAATAAAGTAAGAAATAAATATTCCAATATAAATCCAATATCTAAATATTCTCGCATCTCAAATACAATCTATTAGATAAGTTCTCTGTTAAAAAAAAAAGTCTACCTAAATGAAATTGCATTCTGACAACTTTCTTTAACAGATCTTTACCAATGTATCAATAGCTAATGTTGTGATAACTCATTTCAAAATAATATTACAACATTCTGTCTTGATTTAATTTCAATTTATCCACATGTGAACTCTTATGCTGTTTACCTATTTAGAAAAAATGACCCAAGCTTATTCAAATTCTCTTTTATAGGCATAACATCAAGGAATAGATGCACTTTTGCTATTAGACAAATACCCAGTTATAGATTTTTTACTGGTCTTATTTATTTTGATTTCACAGTCCTCAGTTAACAAGATACAGGATACACAACTCTTCTCTGCTAGTACTCTATTCAGAATGCAACAAATAACCTGGTAGCTCTTTTTTCTAAAGAAAACTTCCAAATTTGTAAGGGTATGAGGTAGGCACTGATATAAAAGTGAAATTTTCAAGCCTTTACATTCTTAAAGAAACCTTTATCTTAATTTTTTCTGAAACAAAATAGCATAACAAATCTGATAACCACAGCTGTGTCTTGCCATTTGTATGCAGTAATGGAACTTGAAGAACAATGGGAAGAAAAACAAAATGCCAAGGTCTGGAGTTAGGGAACTGTGTACAAAACACTAGTCTTAAATCTATATCATATAAATATTCCACTCAAACTGACTTCAAATGTATGCATTTAGAGTGCTGTGAGCTGAGTTCACATTTTAAATTACTACTTAAAAAACAACTCCAAATACTTTACCCCCTCCTCCCAGAAAGAAAGAAAGAAAGAAAGAAAGAAAGAAAGAAAGAAAGAAAGAAAGAAAGAAAGAAAGAGTCATATTTTGAGCTCCTGTTTCAAATCAGAAGAGCTAGAGGGAGAAACATTACCTGTGGCCTTTTAAATTGTTAGTTGAATTCTTTGCCCCTTTAAATTGCAGGACATAGCAGCAGAAATAGGGAAGCAGCAGAGGTAGGGAAGGAAAAGAATATTACACCTGCATGCTGTTGGTGCAGGTGCACCCTGCTTCACCCACCATCTGTACTGCAATATTCTAATGGTCACAGGCTCTTAGCTCTCCTAGAGTAAGCATCTTATTCCATTACACTACTCTTCTGGGAATACACTTCTCTAATCTGTAAAAAAATTATTTCTAATCTCGTTAGCTATAGGCAAGCACCTCCTTAGTTCAGGTAGGTAAATGTTTCCAATCTTCGGAAAATCCTGTTAGATGAAGTCAACACTGAGCTAGTTTTAAAACGTTTTTTTTTTCTTTTTAAAAGATATGAGTGAATATTTCAGATACCTGGATAGGTAGACTACACTGTAGATCAACAGGATGATCTTCCTAGTGCCATAAAATAATTAGGCCATCCCGAGACTCAGTCATTGTATTGATTTAAGAAAAAGTCTCACTAACACCCCAAATATCAGCCACCCTAGGCATAATCAAATCAGAACTCAGAAGGCAGCTGTCAGTCTAAAAGCTTTACAGAATAAGATGGGGATAACGTCCCAGGGGTTTTCATCCCTCCCAGAGAATATTCTTCCTACTTTCATCTTCCATAATAAGCCAAATGATGACCCTTGGAGCTGTGATCAGGAGTTGGGGAGACTCATTTGTACAAAACTGTCTCTGTCTTTAAATCTCCCTTCAGCTGTAACACTCAGTGAAACTGTCATATTCTACGAATTCAAAGTAACACAGAAACCAATTGCAAACTATTCTTTAGAAGCCCTTATGGATTCACCTTCAAGAATTTTAAGTGGGGATTCTGCAAGGAAATTTACAAAGCCTAATGGTATCAAATAATTTTTGTACTGCATTTAGAAAATGAATGAAAAGAGCCTCAGTTACTGGAATGCTACAAATTGTAAGAATAGGCCAATACCATATTTAATAAGCTGCTCTTGCCTAAACATGGCAATAGAAATTGAAGGTCACACATACAAGATGACAGCATTTTGGAAAGCAATGACTGGAAAAAAAGGCTGAAATGTTACAAGAAAAAAAAAAAAACCAACAAACAAAACTGAACATTAGTTCTACATACAATGCAGTGGTCAGAAGCAGTAAGGCAGTCCGTGTATTTCCAACTCAAATTTCAATGTTGTTGTTTCAAACTTCATTTAAAACATTCACAGCCTGGACAGATGAACCCCCAGCCTTGGATAAATGCATAGTGCTTTATTTTTGAGCTTTCCTGCTTTATACACACTGCCTGAAGTCGTTTATACCTGGATTTAAATTTAACTTCAACATTAATATATCTTTTGCTATTTTGTCCTGCCTTGTCTAATGTAATCAACAGCATGGGTCTTTTATCATTGTCACTTTGTCTTCAGCATGCAGGAGCTGCTCAGCAAATAGGCTTTTGGAAACTTGCTTATTGTGTATCACCTCTGACTCTAGCTTCTCATAAAGCAGAGAGACAGTATAAATTTGCAAAGTTTTTTTATTTATATATTTATCACAAAAAAAAATCAAAATCCCCATTGTATTCAGACGGCAATTTCCATACCTTCTGTGATTTACAGTTTGAGATAAGCTCAAAGAATGACACTTAAGAGGAAACACAACACATTTCTGTTTGTGTTGGATAATGATTCTATTGCTGTATCAATGATCTATAGAAAGTTTATACCCAAATATTATGGCATACTGTCATCACTGTAGAATATTAGAATAGAATCAGTTCTAGAATATGGACAAAAAAAATACACTAACAATGCATATCACATTTCAAAGTCATCACTTAAACATCTTGGGTGAAACCTTGAACCCATTAAAAGTCAATGGCAAAATTCCCACTGACCTCAGAAGAAGTCAGATCCTGTCCTTTATTGCTGCCTATATTCATTTTTGTCAGTCATATGACAAATTATTAATAAAAGCACAGGGCATTACTTAGTCTCAGCAGAGATGGTAAGAACCAGAAAAGAAGCTTTTCAAATACATTATACATGAATCAAGCTGTTATCTTTTGAACAATTTGTTCAATGAGTTGGCATTCAACCAGATAGAGAGATGGTCAAATACTGCAAAAGACTATTCTTGAATAATTTATTTAATGAATAACAGCAACTTTGGGAGGATAATGTATTCTGTGAGTATATTTAGCAGTTTACAGCCAAAAGTGTTTTATTCAACATTAATTACTGTTGTTTTGTTTTGGGGAAGCATAGAAGCACTGTAAGGTTTTGTTTGTTTTGCTTTGATCTTCTATCACTGCAGAGTTGCCAGCACTCATGCTAGAATACACAAATAACAGCCACCTGACTTTTGTTAAATTTAGTTTCACATTGCTTCAGCATGTAGGATTTGTTAACTTTCATCTAGAGAACTGAAGTGACATTTTAACAGTCTGTGTATCACCTATTCAAGCAGTACGTTTTATGAGACTTGAAGCAAAACCAAAACAAAATAAAACCAAAACTAGGAAAAAGCCTCCAGCTTCCAAGCAGTTTGAATTTAGATAATATTGCCATGTTCATGCTTTCTTCAACCGCTGCCTATTAAGTCCATATTATGATTTTCTAAAAACGTTGATTTTTTTTTTTAAACTGCATTAACTCATTTACATAAGCAGCTGTTTTGTTTAATTTCCAAAACTAGGACAATTTCATTCTTGACACAAAGGCATGGAAATAAACTGTGTGTAGTTTTAAGCACTGTTTTCTCCCTTAGAGAAATTTTAAACAAGTATTCACATCTCTAAGTCAGTCCATGCTGCTGGCAGTTCCTTTATATTGTGACATCCATGCCCTTGAGATCTCTTCTCCACTGGACACAGGCAAGAATATTGTGATTCCCATAACTGAGATGTGCCCCAAGATACTAATTCCAGCCTTCTTTCTGATCCTCACGGTTAGCCTTAATGCACTTAACTTCTTACACATTGTATGAATACTATTCTCAAAACACAAAGACTTCATCAAAACCATAAGGGAACTGTATGGAAATGCGAAAAATAAAAACAAAATATGAGTCTATGCAGTTTGTTGTTCTAGTGTTTTTAAAGTAGTTTGTGTATAGCAGCAGGATAACCATGTGTAATAAGGTACTGGCATAACTTCTGTCACATTTTATGTATGCAACAATTTGCAGGCTGAGGGTATACCTCATATCCACTGGGCTCAGGCTGGAAATAAAACATATGCCTAGTGAAGATCCTCATGGTTACATCAGCACTGGCCACAAAGAATACTACTTTTTTAATAAAAGATAACTTGTGATTTGGAAACATGACCTCTCACTGTTTAGTAGGAACTTTAGTCTACTGTGGAGTGTCTCCAAATGAGCAAGTCCACATGGAGGACCAGTGTCTCACCTGTCCCTGTCCCACCTGGGTTTACAGCCGCTTCCTCTTTTCTGGGGAGAGAGAAATACAGGAGCTGCTGCCTTCCCTCACTAGAAAGTTGCCTCACCCAGCTGTTCTCTAAATGAACCGCAGAATCACAGCCCATCACTGCATCCCTACACCCTCCCTGTTGCAGCTGAAGATGATCCATCTTCCCTCTGCTCCTGGTAGGCAAGTTGTGGTTTCAGCTGTGACGTTCAGTACCACTGGGCATCCACAGCATGAAACTGGGAGGGAGGAGAGGAAGAAAACCATTAGTAAGTAATGGGCTGAAATGCTGTTTCACTTCCCCTGCCACTTCTCAGGCCAAATGAAGCTTGTGGCACAACAAATAGACTTCTTGCTGCAGAGTTGGGCTGGATCTGGCAGTGCTTCTCTGCAGCTGAAATTCTTTTTCAGGGTAAAACTACCTGGTATTTTTTCATAGCATCGATTCACCCTTTACTTTTACTTATTTGTTTATTTTTAAACAATTATTTGTCTTGTTGTAATGAATTTGGAATAAAAATCAAATTTGTATTCCTTGTACAAATGCATCTAATGCATTATGATATTATTCAATATCTGTAAGCTTTAAAGCTTTTCAGTAACCTGTCTGCAGACATCACTTATTATCGTTAGTAACACAATTATTTTTGTTATTTTAGAAACTTCTTGCAATATACAACTTACACTAAGTAAATTTTTCACTTTAAATACATTTTCGAATTTATTGGCTCAGTACCTTCTCTGCAAATAGAATCTAAAAATTTCAAGTGCAAAATATTATTCAGAGGCTTTTTAGATACTCTAGAGTAAAACTATTTTAAATGAGCTCTTGGGAAATATTCATTACGATGCAGTCTTCAATGACACAAATTTATGGTCTTTCTTTTTTCCTCACATGTTCCTATCTCTTTCAATGTACTGATTAAATATAGAAGGTACTAAGTAGTGTGCAAAGTATTGTGTTTTCAAAGAAAATAGTCTTCAATAATCATGTAGAAATAGTTTTGAATAGTCTTGGATTTTTCATGTAGAAAAAATAAATAATGACAAGATAAGTATTATTTAAAATAGTCTTTATGAGTTTTAACTCTCTTTGTCTTAGTCACTAGAGTGCTCCACTCTTGTGTCCAAGGTATGCATCAAACGAGTATTTTCTGATTTTTATTATAAAAGGAACATTAAACAGTAATTGTAACATGTTTCCATCCCAATCCCCAGACTAATTGTCTCTTTTTGAAAGAAATTAGAAACAGAAAAAGAAATTAGAAGAATTGTTCTTAGAAAGATTATTTCTTGATAAAGCACATTTCTTTTGATAATCCAGATCCATATATATTGATCTAAAATGAGCCGTCTTTAGGTGAATAAATCATCTGAAGTTACCTATGAAAGAGTAATTTAGAACGAAGATGGAAAAGTGATTAATTTTTGTATTTTCACAGATAACTTGTTTATGAACAAATCTAACCAAATAAAGAGCAAAGCCTTTATTCCCTTGGTAAGGGAAAAATTAAAATAAAATTTACTAGAGAGAGGCAAAATAATTGAAATCACCTTAAACGTATTATTTTATTTCGTCTTTTGATTTATATGTGTATCTCATCTTCACAAATTATCAGTCTAAATGATTTTGATATTTGACACAAGAAACCGTTACTATCTTATTTTGAAAAAGAGTTTGAAATAAATAACCTCAAAGCAATGTCTGTCAAATTCCCTTTTTCCTCCAAGCCTGAAGTGCCAATAATGTCATTACAAACTGCAGAAGCAGTGATCTGCCCTATAGACAGTAAGGATGGAAGAATTTGAAAAGGCCCTCTTCTCTTCGTGCTAAATTTCTGCTTCTTGTTTCCTTGCAGATGTTTATTCTGGGAAGGGATGAAATAACATCTTGAGATAAAATGCAAGTTCTGCATTCAGGTTTTTGTTGAAGAGAGATTGGAGTAGTTCATAATGTAGAGATGACATAACTCTTTAAAATGCTTTTTTATTTGAGAGTATTTATATAAGCAAGAATTAAGATATGTAAATTATTATTCCTTGAAGATCATATAGGATTATTTATTTTATTTATAGATATTCCTTTGGATACTTAATGTGTTCTGTAGTCCATGAAACAACTGAGGGCTATATGGAATGCATGAAATAAGTGTCTTATTTTCCATGTTCCTAAAATCAGCATGAAGTTTGGAATCATAATTTTTCCTCCTGTGACCCTGTGTTTCATGTACTAAATAGTGAGCATATGTAGTTTCACAACAGAGTTCTCCTCTGGGGATTTGTCAAGAGTATGATCTGAATCATAAGTCACAAATATATCAAATTAATGTTGTAATTTTCAGAGCCAAAAAGACATTTTCATTTTCATTATGGAAATAGATGTAACAAGAAAAAATTAACAGAATCTGATCATCAGACTTTCTGATTAAACTTGCCTTCTCTCTTGAGGGGGGACCCAACACCTCTCTCGTTCTGGTTTTATTAGTGACTGGTCTGATCAATGCAGGAATAAGAAAAATTGTAGGATTAACAAATTCACACCTTTTAATGTAATATTTTATAAAAGTTTTAAATCTAATTACAATATAGTGCTGACTTTTCAAGCCTGGTTTTTGTTCTGCTAATCCAATATCAAACTCCTAGTTTACTTAAGGGCACCCTGATTTTAATCTTTATTACATGTTCAAAAGTATGAATGCAAACAGCTTCATCTTCCTAGTTAGCCTAATTGTTTTGTTAACGATGAATTAAATTTTTAGCTTAGAATCAACAATAGAAGAAATTATTTATCAACCAGCTACAGAAAGTAGTTTTCAAGTTTTTTTTCTGTGAATACTGAAAAATACCACAAGTTTAAAAAGAAATGGGAAAAGGGAGAAGAAAACCACAACACTCTATGGGATAGAGTGATATGCCAATAATAACAGTAAGAGAACGTTCTCTCTTTTATAGGCAGAACTAATGATGTGCATTCCAGTTTATAAAAGTATCTTCAAGTGGTGCTTACAAGTTTCTTTTATCAAAGATGCTGGTCAATACTTTACAGCTTCTCTGAGCTTATTTGCTCTGATGAAAGTATGGAATATAAAAGATTAAAGTCTTCTACTAATTACATGCCTGAAGGCACATTAACAACGTAAGTGTCAAAGCTCTGCCGAAAATTCATTTCACATTTTTAATAAAAACTGATAGCAAGGTTTTGAATGCATCTAACTGTAAAAAAGTAATTTTTGTTTCAGCAGCTTCTTTATGAGGAGAGTGTAGAAGCCCTGAAACCTCACAAACACAAGGGTACAAGCACTTTGTGCTATGAAAACTGAGTCCTAGAAATCTTCCTGTCAAACAACTGAGAGTGAGTTTCTCCTTAATAATTATTGATGGTACCAAAAAAGACCTCAGCACTGGAAAACAACACCATCAATTTCATAACTTTTGATGGAAAAAAACCCATCAATTTCATAACTTCTAACAATCAAATATTCAAAGTGTTCCTCTTCAACTCTATGGAACAAAACACAACTACTTCCAATTTGAAATCTGTAGATTTTTTTCATCCCTTAAATCTGTCTCTTGGGTTTCTACAATGTTCTTTTTGATATATCTCTTCTCTCCTCCTGTAGCATCAAGTAATTTCCTTAACTGCACCCAATGAAATCATGAAATGAAAGCATTTTATAAAGATTCTGAAAACCTATGAAGTGTAATAGGTTCCTGTGGAAACTTGGACATCTGAAGGTTAGCATATTGCAAAGATGTTTTGCCTTTTGCCATAGCTCTTATTTATTGTGATTGCCTATCATCTTGTGCTGTGTTTTTAGGGAATTGGGATTGTTGGACTTTGCCATCAATGAAAAGCAAGACCTGTGTCTCAAACTCAGCCTTGCCAGGGTTACCACTCCGTATTCTCTCTGAGCATGGAGCAAAGAAGCAGCCAAGGTGTAAGTCATGATACAGCCTGTGATATTGCTTTTTGATCCAAGTGTACTACAGAAGGGGTCTATTGTTTCCATCATTTGCCAAAGACAATCCTGAGAAATTAAGCCATGTTAGAGAAGAGTCACATAAAACCTATTAAAATTTCCAGTTAGTTCTATCTGAACTACATTTGTAAATAATTAAATGACTGGAGTAAATCTGACATTTTGAACCAGAAGTACAGTCCTTTTGAACACACAGCAAGGCAAACCTAGATTTTCCCAGATTATTAATATTTTAGCAAGTTTTTCCATCAGCATTTGTTATCTGCATCTGAATGCATTACCCCCAAGTGACTTGAGATAATTTGCTTCTTTGACTTTAACAAGACTTTATTCTAAACATTAATGTTGGTTTGAGAGGTAATTGTGTGACCTCTGAAGATGACACTTTATGAGTGACCTATTAAAATCATCAAGAACAGTAATTTACAAGAAATTATGTTCTGTGTGCTTGTAATGGATGTCCAGGCAGGACCTTAGAACTTCTCTTATATCACACAGAAGAATAAACAGCTTAATCAATTTGCTTTGTGAACATTCCTGACAAAAGCAAGAAAATAAAAAAAAAAAAAAGTGAAAGAAAGAAATAAAAAACTAGCAAGTTGTGCAATTATGTGCACTACTTTCAATTCTGTGATGATTTTCTGACCCATCTGCCTCTATAATAAATCTCAACAACAATTTAACAGTTTTTAAAAAAATATTTACTTTTTTCTTCTAGAGGGAAAATGAAACTATGTTCAATTGTCTCTGTATCTTTAATTTTGAGAGATAGAATAAGAGAATCCAGAAAAGCAGTATGAAAAACAGCAGATGTTTTCTTATTTAAGAATTATGTACTAAAAATGTCCCTTAAGGGAATTGCCAGCTCTACCAGCTTTGTCAAGCACTGTCACAAAGCCAAAGTGCACCTCAACATGTCTAATCAGCCTGCAGCCTAGGAAACCGAGAAAATCACTTTACACTTTCCTTCCATAAATCTCCTCAGATATGACAAAACAAAGGGGTGGAGGGTACAGAGTGGTGGAGGGTGGTGAGGCCATAAGAAAAAAACCAAGATGATGACTTTCTCTTTAAGTCATCACAAACACATGCTCTTTCTTCAGACAGCTTAAGAAAATTTCTAAATAAACATATTTTATATTGTAGCAGACCCCAAAAATGTCAAGCCTGATAAAACTTTCAAAACATAAAATTTTATAGAAGAAACCATTTTGTAGCTTGCATGAAGAAAATCATACATGCAACATCCCTTTCCATGCAACACTCGGAGGAAGAGAGGGTCTACTGACAGTATAGTTTCCCTTTTGACTACAAAAGAAAACAAAATCTAGATTCTCATATTTAGCTATAAAACAAAATAATAAATACCTTGGGGTATTTATAAATACCTTGGGTCATGTTGACCCAAGATGTCCCTATGGCTGATATTTTGCCAGGAGTGTGTATCTAAATTACAGTTTTTGTTAAAAAAAATACAAACAAAACTGTTAAATAGCAGTTCAGCCTTCTTGAGCCTTGCTGGGAAGTTTATCATCAACCTTTTTCTTTTCCTGTTAGGTCAAACTGTGGTATCAACATACATCATTCTATTTACTTCAAATGACAAAGATAAGCAGCAAGTGGAAGTTGAGGTATTCAGGATCTAGAATGTGTGTTTTCTTTCATCTGATTAGGTGACTTTTTTGACATTGAAGATGAGAATATTAAGAAAAGCATCCTCTGTCTAACAAAATACAGTTGAGGCATTGTTCAATGCTTCCCACACCGCTGACAATGTGTTTGCTCAAGCGACTCAAGCTGACAGGGAACAAGAGGCAGTCTGATCATCTGCCTTGCAGTGTGACATAGCCACTATGGCATACAGAGTCATTGGTTGGCTGAGACTCATCTCACACGAAAAACTGCGGGAAAATTACTACAGAAATGCTAACTCTTCTATTTCTAGCAAAATGTTTGTGAAGAGAATGTTAATGAAGGAAGACACCATGAAGAAACCACAGGTAGACAGACTCATGGCAGGAAATTAAGTTGGTTTTAATGAAGGGCTATAGCTGAGGATCCTTGGTCAGGACAAACAGTAACATTGTACTATGCAACTATACTTGTTTTCACAGGCAGGATAACTCCCCAACAGCACATTCTGCTTACGTCCCCTTGCTGTGGTGTGATGTTCTGCAGCCTACTTTTTCAGCTTATCTCAAAACATTTCTCTTCACACTCACCAAGTTTTAAATGCACATTTCCGTAGGAGTTGCAAGTTGCAGTGATACATGACTTCAGTAAGACACACTTTCAGGTGTGCAAGTTACATCTTTCTAAATGGTGTTTTAAATTCTTTGTGTTTTTACAGTAAACACCATGTCATGAAAGTCGAGATATCTGGTTATACTGTACAAAAGAGTTATTTGATCAACTGATTGAGCAGCAGCTGGCATTTCTAATGCAGTTGTAGCCTAGAATATAATTATTTATTTATATAGCAAAACATATTTCACAAAATATTTTAACTAGCATTAAATTTTATATGAAAAACAAACAGGGATAGAAAATAGTAAGAGAAGTTACAGTACTGTTGAATAAGACAACTGGATTTTAAATTCCACCCTGAGAAAAAAGTTGTCTGATACATTCACATATATTTTGAGCTATTCTGCTTAATGAATTATTAATTTGCTTTAATAATTTGCAAATACTTTACAAGAAAAGAGTATTTGCATAAGTCAGCTAAGGGAAGGAAATTTAAGATAAAATTCAAGTATTTGGAAAATCTTCAATTATATAATATTTATACTAAAATTATTGCCTTTATGTGGCCTGAGATTTTAAATGCTTTTGATTTAGACACAGGTTCAGGAAGAAGATAATTCACTGAAAAAAAATATTGTCAAATTTTATCACTTTCTGGTTCTAAATTCCTGGTTTCTGTAGAATGAAGGAAATATCAATTAAAAATATATTCTCAATCTAGTAGATTTTAAGAGGACAAAATTTAGATAATTTAGGATTAGCCTTCAAGTTCCCAATCTTTATTTTCATTTTGACTCTCAGTATTGTGAAGTCTTAATGAAGCTCACAAAGTCTCTATCTTACAACTGTAAAATTAAAAAAATTTAAATCCTTGTCTCTTTTTTTGGGGAAGTATCATGCTTAGAATGCAAAATGTGCTGACCCATTAGGGTTTATTTGGGATAATAATTTTGCAACTAAAATGAGAAAATAAAGATGGCATCTTAGCACTAATAACTCAGAAGTTCAATCCACACATTTCTCTGGCTATCCAAGCAAGTTTAGGGCAAAATATTTTGAAGCAAGCTTTGATTTGTGCTCTATACCTGTGTGAACTAATGCACTGATATTTCTGCTAATTTGCTTACTGCTAATGTTTCAGTTTCAGAAGAAGAAGAACAAGAAGTTTTTTTATCAGTTATAACAATTATGTGCAGACTGCAAAAATAAAGATGACTATGACTGAATAGATCCATTTACATTCCCTAAGTCTCCTGGCCTTTTTTTTATTTAAAAAACTGATCATATAATTGAAGTTGGTTTTAAAACCACTGAGGTGAAATTACCACAGCAGCAGTTTGCAAAGGCCCTGAAACCAACAAAAAGATTTTTCTGCACATATTAAAGCTCAAGGCAAGCAGTTGCAATAATAATCATATCTGCAAATTATCTGTTCAATCATCCTGTCTATCTGGTTTGGAAATAGCATCTCCATAAAGAAGCTTCCCTGGAGGTTCTGCCTGCCCTGTATAATTTTAGACAAAATTAGACAAATCTTGAGTGTTATTTTGAACATGGGTCAATAGGACAATGACTCATCCTTTTCAGCTGGCACTAGTTCATTAAGATACATCAGCTGGGAAGCTAACAAGAAGTATCTGTGTTTTAAACATTAACAGCAACACTACATTATTCAAATAAGAGAATAGTGCTTAAAACATGCCAGCTAAGTGGTTCACTGCAGCTATAAAACACTCTGCAAGAACACTGAATATACTCTCAAATTGTTTATTTTAACTCAATTCCCCAGAAAATCCCTGGTGTCTGAATTTAAAGATTGCTCATGTTCTGTTGCATAGTTTACCCTTTTCCTTAAAAAATGGTGCTGTAGAAATTGTAAACTCCTGGATGTCCAGGCTTTTACCGACTGCAGGCCATGGTGGCACCTTCTTCAAGATAGAGTGACGATACACAAGCTAGGCCAAGTTTCAAACTGAATGTATTTAGCAAAATGAAAAAAAAAAAAAAAAATCAGTAAATTTGAGGCACTTTCTAGGGCTATATAGAGAAAAAGGTTCATTTTCTGGAATGTATATTGTGTGAGGAGCCCAAGTGATCAGTGCAGAGGGCTGTTTCCACCACTGTGCACTCTGGGAAGGAGAGGGAAGGCAGCACAGGAGTCTGGCCCCTTCTACATCTGTCATTGTAGGAACTGCTTCATCTCCCTGTAACTATCTCATCATCATTTCACAAGTTTCAGGACCAATGATGTGATCTCAAGGGATAGTTTATGCAGCCCAAGAAAAAGGATCTATTGTGATGGAAGTTGTATGTGGTTTCCCTGTTGACTATACATTATGTTCTCTTGAAAGGTGGGATGAGATCATCCATCTGCCTTTCCCAAGCTGCTGCATCCTGAGCCTGGTGCACCCTCTGGTAGCAGGGGGAATTTAGCCCTTTCCTATAGTTAGATACAGGCTGGCTCTGAGAATCTCACCAGTTCTTATTACCAAGACTTGCCCATGTCTAAAAAGAGAATATTTGGTAATATCTGTTTCATGTATTTTCAATGGTGTATTACCTTCCATCTGATTGAAGGTTTCTTAAATTAATTATTTGCTACATGATAACCCATTCTTTGCGTTTCAAGGTAGCTTTGGAACTAGGTTGGAAATTGTGGACAATGTAAAAGATGTTTCAGAAGAAAATTACTATATCTTTGGCAATTTATCATTGCTTGTTGTTAACATAATATTAGTGAAAATATGGGAGACAGTCTTATTTCTGGAAATTATTGAAAGATAAATATATATCTTCTAATAGTTAATTGCCTATCTTTCTTCTAATAGTTAATTCTAATAGTTAATTGCTATATATATATATCTTCTAATAGTTAATTGCCTTCTCACATATCACTGATCAAAGTTTAATATAAATAATTCATCATTTGAGCGGTTTTGTGTTTATAAAAAGAAACCATTTAAAATCAGTTTTCCTAATTTATCAAAGGAGCTGCAGAATTACCAGAACAGAAAGCTGAGTGAAGGTGTCAGTCACCACAGCACTACAATCATTTTGTTGAAAGCTCTTAAAATCTCCAGCTGTTGGAACTTATGGATGATTGATGCAGATTGCTCTAGGTGCAAGCTGATGTTCTTTAGTGATTATGAAGATGAGGATGGTGAAAAGAAAACCCAATTCCTGATTACTCCTTTGCTTTTATCTCCCTGATAAATAATAGTCTACAATGTTATTTTAAAGAGGTCCCTGCAAAACGAAAACATTGTGAAGGGTTGTCATGGGGAGTTGTAAGTTAATTCTCAAAGGTCTTGCATCAATATAAAAGAAAATAATCTTACCTTGTAATCTTCATAAAAAAGAATTGGTTTTTAATAAATCATAAGCATTACTTTCATCTAGAAGACTCCTCTAAACATATCTGTGTTATATAATTCTATATAATCAAGGGTCACTGGAGGAATCTTCGTAGCATTTCCCCTCTAAATTTCCTGTACTCTGATAATTTTGAATTAATTATGACAGACATTATGTAATACCTTATAGTCCAAATGAAAATGGCATTTTCATTCAGTAAATAGATTTGGAGCTTTTTAGTATTATAATTTTTTATTTATTTAATTTTTAATATGACCGATACAAAAATTAACTTAGTAGAATGTAGGTAAATCTTTATGAGTATTTTTTTTTTTAAATCACTTAACTGGAAAGCTTTTTTTAACAGAAATGGAAGCTGGGGATGTCTGACTCGTATGAGTGCACAAGTCAGTAGCAACATATACTTCAGGAAATCCACAGTTTTCCTTTTGAGTCCTTAAATCATTGCAATTCATGAGAAAAGGACAAGACTCTCCCACGGCAATGATATCAGGCAACATCAAAACGATCTTTTGTGCTTCCAAAATACATAAAACTCTTACAATATATCACTTTGAAATTTCAAATATTTCAGCAACAATCATCTAATAGCATTCAAAACTCTAAAAGATACAACTCCATCCTGGCACATTTTTATGTGTCACTCAGCTAGCTCTATTCTTATGATTAAGTTTTCGCAGAAAGAAAAGGTAGCATAATTTTGCTATTAGCAGGTCTTACTGCATTGTTTCAACTTGTTTTTCATTATGATAATGATAATAATTTACAATCAAAAGCATCCTCCACTATATTTGCAGAAGACATTAACAGTGTTGTATATTTTCTAGTAACACAGCCACACTATTTCTACCTTCATAAACATCTGTAGAAAGCAAATAAGTGGTTGAAATTATTGAAAAATATTTCCACTTTTTTATACTGTCATTTTTGAAGGATATGGAACATTTCTTACTTTTCTATGTTATACAAAAGTCACATATCTAACTGACAGGTCTGGGAATGGGCTTCTTCCCTGTCTTGAATGTTCCCATAGGTATTCCCTGCCTTGGAAACCTTCAGAAAGATGTTTGATAACATCCTTTTTCCCGACCGTTTTAAGGTATCCTGTCCTGATTTAAAGAAAAAAAAAGAAGCAAAAAATCCTCAAAAGTTCAATGAAATTCTTTAGCTCATTTCAGGAGAGGTTATGGCACTGCTTTGCATTACACTACAAGAGCTTTTCACTCAGCTTGCAAATCCGGTGACAGTTTCCCCCAAGAAAGGTGTCTGGCCACAAGGCATTTCTCTAAGTAAAGTCTCACACTCCTAAGCACAGTATCCACATTTACAGTCTCCATAAAAAGTTGGAGGAAACCAGATCCTTCAAAAGACAGCAGCAAACTCTGCTCAGTTCCTTTGAAGAATGAAGCTGCCCTGTGCTGGAATAGGTAACTCTGGATGTGGGATCCTCTGAAGCTTGGTTCTTATATAGCAGTCTAAGCCCTGGCAAGACAGAGCCAAGGTGCAGCTGTTGCTTGGTCCCTGATCCCCAGTGTGCCCTTTTGCTGTTCCCTGTCTCCAGGCACTGAAACTTAGTAGCTTGAGAGTTTTCTCAACCATTTTTCCATTAAGCATTTGGATGGTAATAGGAGAGCTAAAACATACCTTTCACTTACCTTTTTTTCCCCCATTTTTTTGTTCTTGGATGCAAATTAAAGACTAAAAAAATTGAGACAAACTCTGTTCCATTATAAAACTATTGTCCATTTTCCTATGAGTCAGAATATTTACCATTTCGAATTACAAGAATATTTGTGCATGCCATAAGGCTCACATCAAACAATACTCCTGAATCCTGCAATCTTTGTTCTCTCACACTTGGATTATTACAGCTCTTTGCTTCTCTGCTGCAGGATCATGACATGACATTTTAACATGCATAGTCTGCTTCCGGCATTTTAATTGGTTTAAAACTGTTGGTAGCATCTTTTAGTGTATTAATTTATTGCTTTAGCGCTAGTCAACTGAAACCTTTGCCAGATGGCAATATAGCCCCTGAATACTGATGAGGAGAAAGAAAATATTTATATGATGCATATGTTTGCTCATTCATTAAGTATTCATGAATTGGTTTTTAGAGTTTGTTTTTTTTGGGTTTTTTTCTCCCTTTTTCTTTTAGTTGCAATGCAAAAAGAGCCTAAAGGTTCAAATTTACATCTTATGGTGGCATAATTATTAATAATCTAGCTCTCTATTATCTGCCAAAAAATAGGGAAAAATTATTTGAAAATTTAGCACATTTTTTTTTTACCCACACTGGATATCAAAACAAGTGAAATATTCTGAAACTTCCAGAAATGTTATTGTGTTATCCCTTCCCAAGTGCCAAAAGAGCAACAGGGAAGAATAAATAGAGATGACCTTCTCACTTCTAAGTACAGCCTTCTCCACCGAACACTTTAATATTACTCCCCAAAAACACAGGCAGCATTAAAATTTGATATTTAAGTATGTTATCTCAGAAAATTTGCTCCCTCCACTACTGACAGGTCCTTCCAGAAGTCACCTGCATCTAGCT
Source organism: Peucedramus taeniatus (assembly GCA_013400575.1). Taxonomy (NCBI): domain Eukaryota; kingdom Metazoa; phylum Chordata; class Aves; order Passeriformes; family Fringillidae; genus Peucedramus; species Peucedramus taeniatus. The sequence continues at coordinate 59,683 of WBNO01032946.1, forward strand.
CTATTTCTAATCATAACATCATCTATAATGTTCAGACATCACTTGAGCTATCTGCCAAACCTGTGCATTTCTCCCTATTTCTGGTAAAAGTCTCAAGAGAATTAAATACACAGACAGGAAAGGAATTTGGGATATGCTACGACTTGCACTGATCACAGCTGAAAGTACCTTTGTAGGTCCAGTGACTTCCTGCTTTGACCATTAATTTTCTGCCTGTCTTACTAAAAAAGTCTATTCCTTACTGTGTGGTATATAACTTGAAAACAGAGTCTGAATTCACACATCCTCTTGTCTCATCATTTTTTGCTGCACCTGTTTGCTAATCACATCATGTCAGAGTTACAATACTCAGCAAAATGTACCTTTAGTTTTCTGATCCTTGGTCTTGACTAAGTACAGACCTATGAAAGTACAGACTTCAGAAAGTACAACCCCATGAACTAAACTAATAGCCTCCTGACTAGGAAGTTCCCATTCTCTCTGGAGCATGGCCTTTGGGTTTCAAGCCTTTCAGTAGATTAAGAGTGGGATTGCACAGATCTGCCCCTAAAGCTTGCTTGTCTCACCTGCCACATATTGCACAATATACATTGCAATGCTCTCGGTTCACTGTTCTTGCCAGGATATTTCAAGCACATGGTTATTTCATCGTATCAGCTCTTAAATCCTTCTACTCAGGTAATTTTTTAAACAAACTAGATATAAATTAATTTAATTAAATATTATTAAATTTAAGTAATTTATATAATACATTAATTTATCACAGTCTTCATGGTGCTATAGGTGCAACCTCCTGTGGCACCAGGTTCTGGCCATCCTCAGCACCTGATCCTCTTTAGTGCCTTTCTGGATTGCCTGGAGCCAGATGGAAAGGTAACAAAGCATGTGAATGGACCTTCTCTCTTGTTCCAAAAGATGTGCCAATCAGTGTTAATTTCCAAAATCCCACTGCCAGCAGCTCATTCTTTCTGAGTACGTGCCACTCCTGCCTCTGCTGGTGCTCCACTGGAAAGCACTGTGAGGTGCTGGGTTTTGCTCCTGTGCTCTCATGTTGCTCTCATGTTGGCCTTTGCTTTATGGAGCACCGAAATTCTCTACATCACGCTGATTTATGGTTTCTGATTACTTGTTTAAGAGGCTCTGGACAAACCAATTCTGCAAACTCCTATTTTCCTAAAGAACCAAGAACTGACCATCCTTTTACATTGCAAACTTTCTTTTGAATTACTTGCTCTAGGAATATGCTTGAAGGCTCTCAGGCTCCAAACCCAAACCAGAGATAAATGCTAGATGCCTTTTTGGTTTTAACAGGTACAATAAATCTCATTGTTTGTGGAAAAGTTGTCACAATTTGCTGGACCTGGCACATAAAGATGTTGTCACCACTGACACTCAAAGATGCATCTTACCTGGTACCTCAGCAAGTATTTGGGGTGGATACATTTCTGCTTCATAACATTGCTGCTTTTCTGTCTAGAAAAAAAAGCTATTTTTTTCAATCTAGACCAATGTATTCTGCTTTCTGAAGATGACACTATAGAGATATGAAAATCAAGACAATACAAAGCCTAACTTTGAGATTCATGAAGACCAAATCTCTCAAGTTGTATCACGAAAAGAAAACCCTGGATTTGATAGCACCCGATTCTGAAGATAGTATGAACTATAAACATTTCATGCATGGGATAATACTGTAAAGCCAATCACACTCTGCTGAATTTCTTCAGAGATATGAATGGATATGTTCTTCTGCACACCTGAATCTAAGAAAAAAAAAAAAAAAAGGCATGACACAATTTTAGCAGAGTTGAATTAAAATATTAGCAAGATAGGTCTGTATTAATTCTTTTTTATTTTAATAGTAGTCAATTATTGAGTAGGGAATCAGCATATAACATTTGCTTTAGGAATTAATGGGTAAACTATTTGGAGATTATTCTGAAATTTCCCTACTCACTATACTTGGTCTGTGCCTTGGAATGAGGGTATTCTTGACACTAGAATTCATACGAATTGACTATCAGCTGATTTCACCTTGTCATGTTATTTTTTGCTGTATTAATTTTATAACATGTGGTTGCTGGATGGTATAATTGTAGTTAATCAGCTGCTTCAAGTTGTTTTGGTAATTGTATTTTCTGATACAATTCAGTTAAAAAAACTGGAATATGGCTATTTCTTTTCATGTTTATTTGCTCTTTATGTTCTTCTTCCCACACCTATCATTTGGGTGTGGGAAGTTCTTTCAGAACAGCCATACAAATCCAGAGAATTAAAAAAGAACAGTTATAATTCTTGAGAAATCTAAACTCCATCCCTTGTCCAAACTAAAACTGAAAAATCAGATTTTCTTAAATTTTGAATTTGGTAATAGCTCAGTCTTAATATTTGTGATTTGTGTGAAAAGTTGATAAATTTAAAAAACAAACAAACAAAACAATCCAGATGAAAAATGGCACTCAGGCCCTTTTTAATCATACTCTCTACAATGACAATACTAATTTTAAAAAATCATCAGCTTTTTTTACATCAGGCTTTATTCCTGGCACTGTTATCTTTATTCTTCCTCATCCTCCACTTTCTCCCTTCTCATGAGATTGTTTAGAGAAATAACTCACATATTAAATAGAAAAAAGTTACTTTTTTTTCTTATTTTTAATAACCAGAGAAAGTTCTTGCATCTACAGTTTCTGTGATGCCTTTCTGTGTGCAGAAAGTTTTAGGTTTTGTCCTTGAGATTTTTGTATTCCCAATGGTCTGAGCTCTATCACCATCCTAAACTGCCATTGCTTCAGTCTGCTTTTGTTAAAATCTGCCTTGCTTAGTAAGGATCTCCTACACCAGCAGTCACCTCTTCATGTACTGCACTCTGGGTAACAAAACATGCTTGTAAAGATAGTCTTGTAAAACTAACTAAAAAAAATTCCCAAGACCCTTTCATACTTGTAAACCTAAAGTGCCTCTTTGTAAAGGAAATTATTTCCTGAGCTGCTTCATTCAACCACCATCATGTGCTTTTCAGGCAGGGTTTCCATGTTCCCAGCACCTCTGCACTTCCCTCTAACTTCTGAGGGGAAAAGTCTAATTTGATGGAAGGTGTGAGTGCTTTCACAGAAATAAGATGAGAAACTAAAAAGCTGATTCTTCCTCTCTAATGTTAACCTTAAAAAAAAAAAAAAAACTTCAAGAGAATAAATAGCATGTGTGAAGTACATTCAAAATTTGTGACTTTTTGCGCTTTTCTTAACTTGTACTCCTGTGAAAATATAATAAACAGACTGTTGCAGCAATACTGAATTTTTATTCATTTAGAAAATACTCCAAAATTATTTTTCAGAAAATATCTTCCACTTGTAAAAGTCTGTTTCATCAATGATTGTGGGAAACCAGGACATCC
>WBNO01032947.1:0-56464 GCA_013400575.1 Peucedramus taeniatus
ATTAATTAATTAATTAATTAATTTACTACTATTAATTTATAACAAAAATTATTTTAGCTGAAAGTGGGTGTTCAACAGATTAGAAGGACCATGATACAAGAGTCTGTGAGTGTGGTGGGGTATTGTTGCTGTTGTTTAGGGAATGGTTTCACTCTCAAGTTTTTATTTCTACTTGCGGATAGGAAGTGCTGTGCTGTGAGGATGGTGGCTATGGGCAATATTCACTGATTAATCCATTTAATGGATTAATTTTTCAAGGTGTGCTGAGAGAAGTGGGGTGAATATTCAGCTCACAGCCAGTGCAGAGGAGGCTTTCACAGCTGGCACATCAACAATCCCCTCTGAGAAGCTCTGTGTTCATAAGGAGAGCATTGTTTAGTGCTGTTTTATTTATTATTTATTTATTGTTTAGAGTTGGGTAAAGGGATCTAAGAGCCCAGCACAGAGGGATTTAGTGTTCTTCTTGAGCTCCCCAGAAACCTCCCCAAATTTGGCATTAGGCTCTATTAGTTAACGGGTATGGAGAAATATATTGACAAAAATATTTATTTAAATTCTATTCCTATTGGATTTAGATGGGAGTCTAATGGTTTTATGTGCCTTTTCTAGAGAGTCACATGGGGACTGTGGTAAGCCATTCCTAAACACAGAGCAAGCTTTCTGCTGGCTGTTGAAAGCTTCAGTTCCAACTAATGAGCTACACAGGCGTAGTCTTGAAAAATTCATTGAAGCTTTTGACTTCAGTAGAGGAAAGGAATTAATCCATGTTAGCCTGAGAGATCTGAAGCACTTAGGTCCACTTAAAACTCTGAGTTTAACACCATGCTTCGGTAAGGCTTTCAACCTTGGGCTTCCACGCCCAGATTAACTCTTGGGCTGTAATGTCCACGTTCTAATTTCTGACACAGGGTTTTGACACAGGTATAATGCCCAATTTTTGCAGTAGCTAGGTTTAATGAAGTTCTCAGGATCTCATAAAAATGATAATTGTATTCACAAACTCCAAATGGTTTGGCTTTTGATCTCTCTATGAAAACTCCTGTCCCTGCTTGTGTTCAACAATAGTTAAGCAATGCACAGGGGCACATAGTAACACAGTGAGAGTTCCCACGCTGATAGATGAGAGGAAATTCTCTATACTGCATTTCTACACTGAAATTTAGCATGCTGCAGCTGTGAGCCACAAGATTTCTCTAAATTTAGAGGCTGATATGGAGGTTTTACTGACCTGGGATAGGAACAAGGTAGAACTGAGCTAATATTAACTAGGGGTTTTCCAGGAGTTATTCTGCCACCAGTATACAAAAGAACATCAGCTCTCTACAGGTTATTTCTGATCTGCATCTGCAAATTATTTATTTGGATGACTTTTTAGCCTAATGAGGCAATGACAACAAACATCTCCCAGCTTTACCTGCCTTGTGCACAGACAGAACAAAGGGTGCAAATCCTGCCCTCCCCTGCCTGTGGCAGCTCTGTGTGAACGTGAGGGAAGGCAGCCTGTGATTTCCAGAACCCCATTTCCTGTTCCCTCTGGAGAAAAGGCTAGATGCTTCATTCAACACACAAAATTTAATATTTCCTTGCATTAACTGCACCTCAGCCCTCCCAAGCATTACTATAAATGATCCTCAATGTTCTGAAATGCAGGTCTTCTTCAAAAAGGTAATTCAAGAAGTATTTTTAGTAACTCCATTTATGCATCATTGTTGAAGAAATTTTTATACTGCCTTTGTTCCACCTGTTTCAACTTGTTTCCTAGCTAGTCCCTGGACCCCAGAGCAATGACAATACTCTAGAAAGGGCACTTCCATTCTGGAATGGTTTTCCTCAGTAAATGTCACACTGAAAAGGACCATAATTATTTGTTTACCTTGTAGCACACCAAAATAAAGGCTATTATAGGATTGTTTCTACACTGTTTGCTAGTTGAAAATTGGCCACAAGAATATTTATTTCATTTAATATTCTTAATAATTTTTGTGTCCAACTTTGTATAGCAGTAAGTGCTGCACCCTGCTAAAGTTGGTTAATTCTATGTGTTTATTCAAGCTGGGAACATCTTTTTCTCTGTTAACTCTGTGCTTAATACACCCCTGAGATCATACAACAATATCTCCAAAAGAGAGGTTTAATAAACTAGATGAAAGTATAATTTATTTGAGAACGTTGTATTTGTTTGGATCAATACACATGGCACTTAAAACTCCCAGACATCCATCTCCCATGTGAATATCATTTTGAAGTCATTAGGAATAGGATTTCATAGATTCTCATTTTTGTCAACACAGTCCTCCCCATTACAAATTCCTTATATTTTCTCAGATATGCAAGACTGGTTAAAATCCCCACATACTCCTCCAGAATTTGTGTTTGCATATTTTGGAAAAAAAGTGGAATCCAATTTTTGCCAGGTTATCTGAATACTCTGACACAGTTCTGCTACATGTCATCAACTCAGACCCAGCAGAACGAGTTTACTCTTAAAGCATGGAGCAATTTTCTGCATCCTTATTACAGCAGGAGAAGAATGATCCTTCAGAGCAAGGGTGGCATGAAAGCATCACCTCTCACACACCTTTAAACATCAAAGGGACATGCCTCTGGTCCTTCCTCTGCTGAACTACTTAATGGGAACGTTATGGGGTCTGGTGGCTGCTTCTCTCCTCACCACTCTCATCTGGAGTCTCTCCTGGCTGTTCTGTGTTTGTCAGCAGGGTGACAAAATGATGCCATAGCAGACTATGCTGGTTTTGACCCAGAGATTCATCTACATATGATTACCATCAAATTGTGAACCAAGACATTACCTGTGAAATGTGTACCTACTGCAGTTACAGCTCCAAATCTTTAGTAGCAAATGTTTAGTCCAATAAATTTATGTTTATCATCTAATTTACGTGTAACAGTCATTGTAAGTAGAGCCTTCTAGTATGTTTGGAGTGCTGCAACTACAATGGTGTATCCCTACTTTTAGTCTGATCCTACAGCTCCCTCATCCATTTCTTCAATTCATATCCATTTCTTAAATAGGAATCATAAAAACGTATTTACTAGAAATTTAGCATCATCTATCTTCTAGAACTTCATAGAAATATCTTTTTTTACCTATAAATATGTGAGCTATGTTTGATGCCATACTTAACATCTAAATTTCCTTTCTTTGCATGCTTCTTCACATAACAGCTTGCTACTTCATATTCCTGGAGCATGAGATGCCTGAACTCCCAGCTAAAAACTTTTATATATTTTAAGAGGAATAATTTTGAGCTCTTATCATATAGATGTTTCTTTCCAGTTGTTCCTCAAGTCATGGTTAACTTCATAATGCAAATTTACATCAATTACTATCCTGTCTGATTTTTACTGTCTGATTTTTCTCCAGAATATTCCTTATAAAATCCCAGGGAGAAATAAGTCTACTACTCCCTCATAATGTTTTCTGATCTGGACAAAAATATGTGCAAACAGGGCTTTAGCATCAGATATTTTCAGGTTTTATAATAATTATGTTTTCTGTCTGCATAGTTGGGAAACTGGGTATTCAGAATAATACATTTATTCTTAAATGCAGAAATAGAGCAAATCCAATGACATGGTAATTTAAGTAATTCTGTGAAACTAATTCATCTTCTTCATGATTTAATTAAAATAACAGTTTCCAGACTGCAGATCCACCCTTCTCACTACTGCTTGGTATATCTGCAAGAAGGCACAGTGCGTGATCCAGGTTCTTCCATTTCAGCTAAAACCAAATTATTAGGAGAGAGAGAAAAAAAAAACAAGGTGATAACCCTTGTTATATTGGATAGAAAAAGGATGTCAGCATTATGATTGATGTGGCCGTGGGTATCTTGGAAATCTGGTTCCTCATTTAGAAGCTTTCTCTCCAGACTACCCTTATTATTTTTTTTTTCTTTCTATTGTCATTTTTCATAATAGACTTGATAAGAGTCCCTGTCTGCTCAGAATGAATGGAGAAATATTCAGGTCCAAAAATAGAACATATGCAATATTTTTATCCTGTTTTCTGAGTAAATCCATACTCTGCTACAGGAAATCATTCTCCAAGTAAAAATACCATCAGTTTTTATTGCTATTCATCCTATTCAGTGGTGAATGGCCACGGTTTTGCAAACTTTCCCAAGAAAATATGAAAGGGCTGCTGTTCTCTGGAGCATCAGCTTCCTTGGATTATCCTGCTGAAGCACAAGGAATGAACAGATGTGCTTTTCATATAGGTTGTGTGGAAGAACTGACTGAGGATAGGCTGTATTTTAGTCTGCCAAGTGTCTCATTAAATACTGCCAGTCATATTCAAAAGAGGAGTACTTGAGCCAGATTCTTTGACAGGGGAGTCTTACAGAGCCTAGTTAGTAAAATATGAATAAAATATGAACTTCCTGAAGTGATACAACTGCTGGGAGGCAAAACTTATTTGTGGAGGCAAGAATTCACTGCTGCTTTGGTACCTGAGGGTCTCTAGCACTGTAAACAACTGAGAAGAGGGGGAAATGCAAGTTCTGAATCACGTTTCAGCACATCTGAAATGCTGTAGTGACCATAGTCTTTTTACCAGACTGTCCTGAGTTCCCACTGCAACATTTTGCTGGTTTTGAAAAGATCTTCCAGGATGTGGCTTCATCCATGTCTTGTGCTGAAGTGAGGGCAGGGGTTCGATCCAGGACTTTGGTATGCTCCTGTGCCAGGTTACAGAAGAATTTGGGTTTTGGTATTGGAAATGAATTCATAGAATGTTTTAACTGCATACAACGACACCCAAATTTTGGACTGTTTTTGTGCTGGCAGAAGACATTGTATTTTTACAGTGTTTGGGATGACATTACTGATTTATCTATGTTTTTCACCTCATTTTGACTATGGAACTCGAAGTATTGTGATTCTGGAAAAAACGGTTAGCTCTAGGTGCTATTTATATGTTTCATAGTACTGTTGGCAAGACTTGGTGCCTGACATTCAGTGTGTTTATTTGGCTGATCCCCCATGCTCCCCTACATAGTCATAGGTCATCCACTGACACAAGTGGGATGAAGGGTATGGGCAGTAACTGCTGTAGGCAGCAGAGACACAGAAGTACATGCATAATGTGGGTTGTGCTGCTGGAGATCTAAAGGGAAATAATCACCAGGCTCTCTTGGTTTCTCTGTGGAGGAGGACCTAGGCAATGAAAGATATGCCCAACCCACTTGCTGTGCATATTGGATTTATCTCCAGCTGCAAACACCTCGAGGTAAAGTGTCTGGTGTGAGCACTGCCTCTGATTTCTTCTCGAGTCAGTCTTTTTTTTTCTCCACGAGGGGAAGCAGGAGTGCCCGCAGCTCCTACTGAGATGGTAGAGTTGGAGGTGTAGGGTCAAATATGGCCAAGCTGCATTTTCACGGCGATCCCATACAGAGGGTGGAATGTGCCACAGCTTCAATTTTCCAGGTGCAAAAGGAACAGGCAGTTTATACCCTGCTCGTGCTGCAGCGGGGAATTTGTTGCAGCAATTTGAGGTTAACTCTGCCACAACCTACCTCTAACCACAACGCTACCCTCTAGCCATGAACTAGGAGCTGCTTTCTGTTTAGGTACAGAATTAGGAGTGAAAGTTGTTTTGGCTTCATCTGCGAGATGGTTGCAGGAGCAGAGGGAATGTTCGCTCGTACTGCCGGGGGGCTCAGGGCCGAGCGAGGCAGCGGCGTGGAGCTGCGGGCACCTCTTCTTTCTTTCTGGGAAATTTGATCCGGACTTGGCTTTGGAATTTGTTGGAACCCTAGATTCTCCGAGCGACCTCCTCAAAGCGTTTCGCTTCCTTCAGGGCACGCCCAGGGGAGCAGAGGCCGGTGTCGGCAGCATCGCTCGAGGCGGACAGTTCTGTCCGCCAGCGCGGGCATCACCCAGCGCGGAATATCGATTCTGATAATTACCGGGACGCTAGCAGGACGCGGGGGGCGAGGCGGGGGCAGCAGCCGAGCCNCCGGCTCCCGGCACCCTCGACCGCCAGCAGCGCCCACCTGCGGTCCGCGCTCCGGCCGGCGGCTCCTCGGCCGCGTCCCCCCAGGTGGGACCACCCAACAAGTGGATGGAGCGGGCAGGAGCCGGCTGAGCCCTGGACGAGTCGGGGGCAGGCGCCGCACGGAGCCAGCCCCGTGCTGCCGCTGCCGGAGCCCGGCTCCGCGCACGGATTAACCAGCGCTGATTTACAGAGCCGCCGCTTGAGCCGGACTTGCGCCTGCCCCTGCGTTCCGCATCACACAACAAGCACACGCACACCGCCTTCGATTTTTTTCCCGTGGGGACGAAACCCTCGCTCGTTGCCTTGTGGCCAATGCCGAGGCGAGCGGGAGCGGCTGTGGCGGTGCCCGGTGCCCGCAGCCCCGGCTCCCTCCCGCGGCACCCGGCTGGAAGGGGCAGAAATAACTCGCCAACCTGTGGTGCGCAGTGACCGCAGCCACCTGCGAGTGCGGATCAGCCGGCACAGCCCCTCGGCACTGCTGTCACCCGGTCCTTACACCAGCGGGAACAGCGCTGCTATTTCTCTGCCTAGGATCAGTAAGTATAACGGCGTTTTTAGGACCTTCTCCTGCATGACACGTAGGTACGATTTCAAAAATAGCGTCATTTAATAGTTCGTGTACACCTTCTCTCGTGTATTAATAATGTGGCTATAAATGAGGCTTCTCTTTCACAGGGGGTGTGAGGGGCTTTGTATTTTTTTGTGTGTGTGCTTGCATGTAGATGTTGCTTCACTGCACCTGCAGTTGTTTTCTTGACATATCACGGTATTTTCACTTGGCTGAGCATTGTACGTGCCCGTTTCCAAATTCAATCCAGCGAGATGTTCATTGTGATTGAAACACAGGTCTGCTATAGATTAAAATGTAATGTTCCCGCATCTGATGTGTTTCTGCAAATGCAACAAAAGCTCTTTGTCTAGATACTTTTATTCTTTAATGTTTCATATGGGTATATGTAGGTGTATCTCTTACGTATGTGCTCAAAGACCTGAATGCATTGTGTTGCAGTATTTTTATTGGTGTTGATGTGTGTTGGTGTTTCAGAAGCATGCATATGTTTGTGTATGGATGCAAGTGCTTATATGGGTGGGGAATTTGTATCTGTCTCTATATATATGTGACATACCCACCCACATCCTTACCCACAGACTCGTTCAGAATCTCTGTGCATGTGATGTGGGTGTGTGTGTAATGTAGAAGTGTGAATAGTGTGGGCAGGAGAAGATTTGAATGCCATGGTAATAGATGACACAGTTTCATTTGATCGGTGTGACCTTTTAGGAAAACAATCCAATCTTTTCCCTTTTTGTTTTGCTTATTTTTGTGTGTTTGTGCATGTGCCTCAGGTTAAGTGCTTCTTCTGCATGACCATAACCAAAGGGTGACCCATCCACTCCCTTGTGTCCTATGGGGACCTCAGAGCCAGTTTCTCAGTCTTCATCTCCTCCTCCTCCTCCTCCACCTCCTCCTCCTCCTACCACTGCTGCTGATGCCCTGGGTGCTGCTCCCAGGTTTGAGACATTGTTGACAGGCTGAAGAAAGGATTTGCAAAGACCTCCTCACTGTGTAAATGAAGTGATGGCTGGATTTAACTTCAACTCTCCAAGTAATGACATTAAGCAGTAAGTTTGCTAGGCCAAAGCATTACCAGGAACAAATAATGAAGAAAGAGACTATTTGCATTTGGTTTCAATGATGAGCTAAAACCGTTTGCGGAGAACAGGTACCCTTTGGTTTGCATTTTTTTTTTCATGAGGAATGCAGCCTTTATAGCCTGCGAGGCAGTCATGATTCTGATCAGATACAGCTGTGATGGCTTCAGGAGATAAATGAGAATAAAGGGGTTTGGTGGATGGAAGAATAAGGCCTCAGCTGTTCTCTGGTCCAATCTGAGAATTTCATCTTTTTTCATTAGCAGAACAGCAGTTTGTGTCAAACATTCCGGAGAAGAGGAAAATGTGGATCTGTGGTTTTCCAAAGTACAGATTGAGTGTTACAACCATGTTGCCACGCTCAGTGCGCAGGGGACTGTCCTCCAGACGCAAATGGCTTTGAACTTCCTGGCGGAAGTTACGGCGATGCTGTAAATAACGCAAAACCTTGGTACAGTGGGCGATTAAAAACAAAACCAACCAGTTGCAGGATGGAGGTTGCGATGGTGAGCGCGGACAGCTCCGGCTGCAACACCCACATGCCCTACGGATACGCGGCCCAGGCGCGGGCCCGGGAGCGGGAGCGGCTGGCGCAGTCTAGGGCGGCGGCGGCGGCGGCCGTGGCAGCAGCCACGGCGGCAGTGGAAGGTGGGGCGGCGGGCGGAGGGGGACCCTACCACCACTACCACCAGGAGCAGGCCCGTGGCGCATCCTCCTCGCATGGCGGGAGTGCCTCCCGCGGCAGCCTGCCCCGCCACCAGAGCGGGAAGAGGAGGAAGAAGAGCAAGAAGAGGAGCCACCACCTGGGGAGCAGGGAGTGTGGGGCCTCCTTCCCCTGCTCCGAGCTGCTGCCGCTCAGTGGTTCTGAGGAGAGAATACTGAAGGACTTGAGTGAGGAGGAAGAGGAGGACGAAGATGAGGATGAAGACGATGAGGAGGAAGGAAAGCTCTACTACAGCGATGAGTATGGGGAGGATGAGTTTTCATATTCGGACCAGCCACCCGATGATGGGGGAGGCCCCGGGGGTCACAGCTCTGTCCGCTACAGCGAGTATGAGTGCTGCGAGCGCGTGGTGATCAACGTGTCGGGACTACGCTTTGAGACCCAGCTGAAGACCTTAGCTCAGTTCCCGGAGACGCTGCTGGGGGATCCAGCCAAGCGGGGGAGATACTTCGATCCTCTCAGGAATGAGTACTTCTTTGATAGGAACCGGCCCAGCTTTGATGCCATCCTGTACTACTACCAGAGTGGGGGTCGGCTGAAGAGGCCGGTCAATGTGCCCTTTGACATCTTCTCTGAGGAGGTGAAGTTCTACCAGCTTGGGGAGGAGGCCATGCTCAAGTTCAGGGAGGATGAAGGCTTTGTCAAAGAGGAAGAGGAAAAGGTTTTGCCCGAGAATGAGTTTAAGAGGCAGATTTGGCTGCTGTTTGAGTACCCAGAAAGCTCCAGTCCAGCCAGAGGCATTGCCATCGTCTCTGTCTTGGTCATCTTGATCTCCATCGTCATCTTTTGTCTGGAGACTTTACCAGAATTTAGAGATGACAAAGAGTTCGTCATGTCCCTGAGCTTAGGGAAGGGGCTTTCCAACGAGTCTCTTCACCTGGACACTGGGGAGCACACCATCTTCAATGACCCTTTTTTCATTGTAGAGACTGTGTGCATCATTTGGTTCTCCTTTGAGTTTACAGTGCGCTGCTTTGCGTGTCCTAGCAAAGCACACTTCTTCAAGAACATCATGAACATCATAGACATCGTGTCCATCTTGCCTTACTTCATCACCCTGGGCACGGACCTGGCGCAGGAGCAGGGCAGCCAGCAGGCCATGTCCTTTGCCATCCTGAGGATCATCCGTCTGGTCAGGGTGTTTCGCATCTTCAAGCTCTCCAGGCACTCCAAAGGTTTGCAGATCCTGGGTCACACACTCAGGGCCAGCATGAGGGAACTTGGCCTCCTCATCTTTTTCCTTTTCATCGGAGTCATTTTGTTTTCCAGTGCTGTTTACTTTGCAGAAGCTGATGAGCCTGCCACCCATTTTCAAAGCATCCCAGATGCCTTCTGGTGGGCTGTAGTGACCATGACTACGGTTGGTTATGGGGACATGAAACCCATAACCGTGGGTGGGAAAATAGTTGGGTCCCTGTGTGCCATTGCAGGAGTGTTAACCATTGCTTTACCAGTGCCAGTGATTGTCTCCAATTTTAACTATTTCTACCATAGAGAAACTGAGAACGAAGAGCACACGCAGATGATGCAAAACGCGGTCAGTTGCCCTTACCTCCCAACAAATTTACTGAAGAAATTTAGGAGCGCATCATCTTCATCCACAGAGGATAAATCAGAGTACTTGGAGATGGAAGAAGGAGTTAAAGAATCTCTTTGTGTAAATGAGACCAAAAGTCAGGACACGGGGAATAGCAGTGAGTCAGAGAAGAAAAACTGTGTAAATTCAAATTCTGTGGAAACTGATGTGTAATTTTGAGCGTTTCCAAATATATTTATGCATTAAAGAGTGCAGTGAAAAGAATGAAATATGCAAACAAGAGTCTGCAGCATACAGTAGTATGCCACTTAATGCTTAAACACAAATAAGAAGCATTGCTGAACATGTAGTACATATCAAGTAAGTGGTACAACTTGAGGAAAGGATTGCTAGATCTGATAAATTTTCAGACTTTATATTTTTATTAGAATGCAAGTGTTTTGCACATGAGGCTGAAACATTTACTAAAACCAAGTCAGTTTTGAAGTGGGTGCATGAACTGTCGACATCACTAATAACAGCTCTGTGGTAAAAGTTGGCATTCAGAGGTATTTACTATGTAAGAAACAATGAAGTTTGGTAGTCATTTATCTGTTTATCAGTGCTTTAATAGCAGCTACCATAAGTCATTGGATACCATAGTCATTGTTTTTCAAATGGTAAATTTATTGTAAAAAGATATTCTACAGAAGATAGATCTAAATTTTTTTTCTTGAAATCTATAATGCTTGTTTTTAACTGGAAATTTACTTTGAAAAGGCTGTTGACTCTCCAGAAATTGTTTATTTTTATAACTCTCTTTGGAGGCATTGCAGCATTTGTTGTCTAATAATGAAAGAAATGAAGTAAGAGAATCGTTAAACCTGGTCTGACTGCAAAGGCAAAATGACTGGAATGCTTTTTTGCACTACTTTATATGCTGGAGATATATTGAAAGAGACTTCATACTGTGAATGTTTACTAATGTAATAGTTCAATGACAATCATTGGGAGAGTGAATTCTGCATCATATTTTATTGTTTCTTCTTTCTCTGTGATGCTGATGGCAAAACAGGTGACATTACATCAATTCCATACTCTTTTTAATTATGAATATCTGTGATCTGGAAAAGGATTGTGAAGTAAAATTTTCTAATCAAAATTATCTGAAATCGGTGTTTTCTACTGATGCCCTCAAGAAATACCAACCTAATTTATATATATTTTTTTTTCTGCTTAATTTAGCATTCAGCATCTATGATTAGTACATGCACTTCGTCAGTATTGAGGAAATTTGGTGTATGGGAGGAGAAGATAGAAGTAATAAGATACTCAGTTGTTACAGTGCTGACAATTGAGGATTGCTGACTTTTAATAATGTGCTATTATTGGTGCTGCATTTTCCCCTGATTACAGCTTTCACCCATGTATATTTGAAGCGACCTTTAAGATCCAAACCAGGCATTTTGGGCTTCAAAATGAACATATTGGGTCCCATGGAGTCCTTGTGAAAGCATTCCATGGTTTCTTTTCACTGATTTTTAGGCCAGCCATGTTTTGCTATGTGTCAAAATCTCCCACTGCCTTTCCTGGGAGGTTCAGGTAGGTAAAGATTACCTGGCCTGCAGAATATTCCAGGGCCTAGAGTGAGATAGGCAAGATATTGCTGCATACAACATAAATAATAGATTCAGAACACGGGTTTCTTTCAGGCTTATCAAGGGAAGGCACAATTAAACTGTCACTGTTTTTGAAGAGGCACCGTGGAACATTCCAGATTATAAAACTTGAACCAAATTGGCATATGCACTTTAAGGTCTAGGACAGGCTGTTATGGGAGGAAGAAAGACTAACCAACACGACGGAATTACAGTAGTTTGTAATGTTCATTTAAAGCTCAGTGGAGGGTTTTTTTGCAGGGTGGAGAACTTGTTGGTGACTGACTTACAGCAACAACAGAAGCACTCTGAATTGGGCATCCATGATATTACACATGATCCAACAGATGAGCCTTGTTTGCTGAATCCAGTGGCACCAAACAGAGCTGCAGACACAGGCTTCTCTTTAATGTTTGGGTTTTGCCTTCATAGTTTTTCTGTGAGTCTCTTTGGAAAGTTTCTCTGCTTGTCTTCTTTTGCATTGCAGAAAAATAAAAGAGAAAAAGACAACACACAAAAGACTGCGTTGTGCTGAGCCCTGCTTCAAAATGTGTGTTCAAGTGTCTGATTCCTAATTTAAAAACACTGAGCAGGCTTCACTATATTTTTGATGTGAAGCATTAAAAAGACCTCCTTTTTATTGTGGTGGTGTTAATCCCAACTGTGTTTTGAATGAAGTGACTCAGTAATTTTGTACATAGGCATTTGCCAAGATTTAATGTTACTTTTCACTCCAGCTCACCTCAGTTAAATGTGCTTAATACTTTTTTCTGTGGGGGCAGTATGAGCAGTGAGGATGAGTGTTCCATAAAACCCAGCAAAAATCTGTAACCAGAAGTATTTCTTTCACAGATAGCATTTAATGGCCTGAAGGGCATGAGGGTTCTCTTGCTGAATGGCTTAGTACTAGTTCTGTCTGACACCAGAGACCATTTAGTGCCTGGGACCATGGCAATGAGCTAGGAGTGAAAGAAACACTGACCAGGTAAATAAAGAACTTAGAGAAAATAAGTAGTATGTGTTTTCAGTATTGACTGGTTGAAAGGGGAGGTGGGTCATGAGAGGTGGGACTTCAGACCTCTGATGGAAATGAGAAAACTCTGTGAATTACTTTTAAAATGCATTCATGCTGTAGCCGCGGAGCTCAGCATGAGGGGAATGCTTTAATAAACAGCTGAGAGGAGATGCTGACAAACACCTGTTCAGTAGTGCAAGAAGATGCAGTTTGTTACATCATCAATTTCATTGAAAGTTCATTACAGTCATTACAGTCTCTGCTGGTTTTGTCTTTATGGATAACACAAAAGAATAGTGATTGCTATTAATATCAAACTGTTTTTTTGCTCTGTTTCCTTGATACATGAATGTTTAAAACAAATGTTATCTTAACTTCTTCAAACACTCAGCTGTTAATTTAAAACAAGTGTGCAGTGTCTGTGCTGGGCTGTTTCCAGAACAGTACCTGGCTCTCAGAAGGAGAAGGTCTGACTGTAGGGGCTCCTAGCAGTTGGCAGAGCAACATTCTGGGTGTATCCTCAGGTAATGGTGGAGCGTCCTGCAGTCAGTAAATGCTTGGTCATGATAAATAAGAACTACAGAGCTCAGTGCTAAGTTGTCCTGTCAGCATTCTGAATCACAGAAAGATTGTGCATTCCAGAGTGGAAGCAAATAGCTCTGCTTGGGTTTATAATTTGATTATTCAGCTATCTATTGGTCCAGTCACAATATAGTTTTTTCATGCCAAAGTCCTACCACTGATATGCTAAAACCCAAAGATCC
Organism: Peucedramus taeniatus; assembly: GCA_013400575.1. Taxonomy (NCBI): domain Eukaryota; kingdom Metazoa; phylum Chordata; class Aves; order Passeriformes; family Fringillidae; genus Peucedramus; species Peucedramus taeniatus. Next base: position 13,350 of record WBNO01032947.1, read on the forward strand.
CAAGTGCTTTAAGAAGTAGAAATTTGTGTTAAGTATTACTTTGGTTGAAATTGTGCGCCAAAGAAACCCTCTAATTGAGCTGTTGTGGCTCCAAATTACTGCTCCTGCTTCTGTCAGACCTTTCCCAGTGATACTGACAACTCTCAGAAAAATAATTTTATTGTGACTTGGGCATTTCATGTTTTTAAATTATAGTGGTGAAGTGCATTCCTGATGTAGCTGATGTGAATGGGTTTACACTGGGGATCATTTTAGTTCTACTAATGTAGTTCAAATGATTTCACATTGACATACATTTCAGCTAAAAATAATGCAAAATGAGATATTTCAGGTTTGCTTGCAGTGGTGAAAAAATTTGGAGGAGTTCCATTAGAATTCATGGAAACACAGCAGCACCAAATCTGATTTCAAATATAGTCTGGTATTTAACAGTGTGCTGGCATTTATTTAAAGAATTTCCTCGGTATTTTTATAATAATCTTAACTGCCAAGGCCAGACTCATGAGGAGAGAGTTTTGCCAGCTGAAGCATTGGATTTAATGGCTGACTTCAGAGATCCATAAATTTTTTCTTTATTACACTTCTGATGTTGCATTGGTTCCTTGAAAACATCAGCATGGATGCTGAACTTTATGTCAAAAGAAGTGTTGTGTGACCCAGTTAGAGGAAAGGTTTTTAGTGTTCAGTTAAGCTTTCTGGAGTGATTCCACAAGAGACTAATTGCATTTGGTGGAAAATATAATTTGTTTGTATTTGAAGGAAAGTTCTGCTTAGGTAGGTTTTCATGTGTAGAATCCACCTCTGTGGTGTTCATATAATGCAGAATAAATCTGAGAGATGCAGAGGATGAAAAGCCCCAGTATGATCATGATTATGTCTAATTCATGACAATAGTATCCCCTTTGTGTTTGGGGATACTGAGAGGCATTCTTGTCATAAAAATTGGGATTTGAGTGTGTTTTCAGTCCGTAAAGCTTTGGAATATGAAAATGGTTTGCATAGTACTGCTGTGGAAAGAGTTTGAGATCAGGCCATAACCTTGAATAAAGGGTGTTAGAGTGTAGCTGTTGACATGGAACATTCCTGTCAAGTTTGCTGTCAGGTGTTGAGAGTCGTTTGACTTAGGATTTGAAAATTCAGTGCTGAACTGCCCAAGAACATGACACACTTCATATTTGCATAAGTGGATGATAAATGTGCTATGGAAAAACAGCTAAATATCAGAAAGTCTGTTCCATTTGTAGCTGGTTCCTGAAAAGTCTTTCTTGCACAGCATTGAAAAATGAAATGTGTCTTTCTGGCCATCATGGATGCATAAAACTAATTCTGAATACCAATTAATTTTTAGCATAATCTTTAAACGCATAGATAATCCTCAAATTAAATATAACCTATCCATTATGTTACTGGCTTCCTCTACGTTTTACTGGTTCTTTATTACTTTTTACTGTCATTGCACCCAGTTATAAATACTTTACATTTATTAAAATTTATTTAAATTTATTGAATAAATATAAAAAATTTAATTAATCTATATGAGACAGTAAGAAATAAAAACAAATATTAAAAACTCCCCAATTACAGCATCCAGCATGTAAGTCACTTATTTTTCTTATCATTAAATAATTTAAATAACAGAATAACTTCTGTAGATGTGGGGCAGGGTATACACTTTCCTCTTGCTACATGTGAATGATCAAATGCTTCAGATTTTGCAGTGAATAAGATCTAGTTGACACATTTATCATATTTTTGCATCTCCATTTCAAACAAATACTTAAAGAAAAGTTGGCACTTTTGTAAAAATGAACATCTTTAATTTCCACAGAGACCATCTGATGTGGGCAAAGTGATTGAGAAATTAATTCTGGGTTAAAGTGCATAAATGTTTTGTACCTGAAACCCAGGTACTCCACATACTGCTGCCATGCTTCCTGTGTGTTCAGAATTCCAAGGACATTAATTATGAAGGAAAAATCATTAAAGCATTATGTACTGAGATGGTTGAATTAACTCATTTTTAATACATTTTGTACAATTATAATGTGCCTTGAGACATTTTTCTGCTACAGGCCCTTTGGTAAATAAATAAATAAGGACATAAGAAGGCAAGAAGAGAAAGCTTTCATTACATGTAAAAACATTTTAAAAAACATTTTACATTACATGCAAAAAGCTCATAAAACACACTCATTGAGGGAAAATAGGTGAGTAAAAACTTCTTGTATTTCCTCCATTTGTGCACTTACGGTGCTGCCAATAAAACCAAGCTGGGGGCACGCTGGTTGAACTGTTCTGCAGCTTCAGGGAGGTGCTCCATGCCTTGTTTCCCTTCCATGGTCTGAGGAGCAGCAGCAGCTGCCTGCTGGGGCATCCTGTGCCTGGAATGAATGCTCCCTGTGCTGGGCAGCACCACCTGGGGTGGCACAGGCTCCTGGAGGTTTTAGCCTGTCTGGTAAATCCATGGCAGGAAATGATGCCTCAGGTTTTAGCTTCTATATTTTTTAGATTCTGTGCTGCTTTAGTGTGTGGGTCTGAGCTTCATACCAGGGGATGGTGAGCTCTCTGCACAGAGCAGGGAGACAAAACAATTCCTTCTCCAGCTGGGGACCAAGGACAAATGATCCAAATCTCAGCCCCAAGAGCACAAACAATGTGGGCTGAAGAGAGAAAAACAAGAAGGATGGGACTGCATGGGCTAAAGCTGTAACGGGACAATGAACTCCAATCTGCAAATGGAGCAGAACTGATCAAAGTGAGAGACCCCATGACCGCTCGTGCATTTTGGGACCATTTTGGTTCATCTTGGGTGCAGCCCTGGCTGGGTTCTTGTGCTGCCCAAGGTGGATCCATGGAGGAGATCATTTTAATAAATCCCTGCTTTATTCTTTAACTCTGTACAGCCTCTGCTCTAGGTCAGCCTACTCAAGGCATTACTCCTACCACAAGTATCCTGCTGAGAACAAAATTTGGATTATTTGCTTGGTAATACCTTGCAGCCTTCCCAGATGGGGAAGCCTCAAAGGCTCCAGTCTGCCATTTCCTAAGCTGTAAAGGGTCTCACGTCTGCATTCACAAAATGTGCTTTTCAATACCTGAGTTGAAATAATTCCATTCATTTCATTAGGAGCTGGCTGTAAAATGCTTCCTGAATTGAGGAACAAGTGATTTTCTTAAGGTCAAAAGGGACACTGTGGTGGAGCAGATCTCCAGGTGTTACAGTTGTTACATGAAGGAAGGGACAACACATAGCCAAGAAAGATTTTAGTCTCTCTTTGTTTTTAATCTCTTGCTCAAATGTTCCTGGGCCATTTGTGTTCAGAGTAAGGGAGGAGGATGGATGGAGTCAGTGAGGCATGTCAGAGGCATCTTTAATTTTAGATACATGCTTTTTTTCTGTTCTTAGCAGTTAGAATAAACTAAGTTTCTGTGGGGTTTTTGTGTGTGTGTGTGTTTTTTTTTTGTTTTGTTTGTTTTTGTTTTTTTGTTTTTAAACATTATTGTTATTAGTTACTTAGTCCTAACACTAATTATAAAGGCCATTTCAGTGGGACAATATACACTGACTCTGAAACTATTATCCTGGACATGAATGGTAGCTTTCCATTCAGAAAACCATCAGTATCACTCCTGTCCTTCTCATTTATTTCAGGTGTGCTGGCTTGGGCTCCAGTGCTCTTGCACTGTAGACTTGCAGATTTTCTTGTGTCAATACCAGGCAGTACCTGGCCCTGCCATATAGGAGAACCAAGGAGAAAATTGGTTTGCCTTGTTTGGGTTTATGTTGGCATGATTTTGGTGCAGAATTTTGCTGTAGAGGAGGGATGCTCCCATCCTATGCTTTGGATATGCTTTGGAAAGAAATCCAATCACATGCATGGGGACACTGCACTCCCCTTTCTGCTCTGCCTCGTGTAATCAGAGGACACTGCTGGGTGCACTGGGATCCCTGCACTGTGGATCCCATCATGTTCCTATTCCACTGAGATCAGTGGAGGCTTGGTTTTCAGTCAGAGCCTGTGAGGTCTGTCCTTGCTGTGCATCATCCACTGTATGAATGAACTTTAATTCCTGCCTGTTGTTGTCTCCCTGCTGGCACAGCTTTGTGATGAATTCAGGGTGTCATTCAGTGACAGTTTCTCCTTGCACAGGAAGCCCTCTGCAGCAAACAGCAGAGGGCTGTGGGTACTGATGAAAGGTGTGTAGGCACACGGTTTGTGGTGATTTGGAGTAGGGCTGTGCCCAGCCTCATCCCCAATGGGTGCAGCTGTGCAGGACAGGTGATTGGTGTTGAAGGTAATGAGCCATGGAGTGCCCAGGTGTGCTGAGCAATCCCACAGGAACAGAGGGCACACAGGTGCAGTGCATGAACACGAGGGGATAAAAGGTTGTGCTGAAGGACAAAAAAACCTCACACTTGTAGCCTTCTGAAGTGCTGTACTGCTATTCTGTACGGGCTGAAGCTTTCTGAAGTTGTGTTTCTGGGAACTGTGAAACAGAACTGTTGTCTGTGTTTCACAGTTTCTGGGAACTGTGGCCATCTCAACTGTGACAAAGGTATCCTTGTTTTTCTATCCAAAACTGTATTTGTATTACAAGCTACAAGTTCCACTCACTATGTATTTCAGGTTAAACACCTTCTGTTTCATTAATGGCTTTGTACTTTAGAGGTGCCCTCAATTTGTCCTGAATTCCTCAGGAATTTAAGAATTTATTTTTCAGGTCTCAAGCATGAGGGAAGATGATCCCTCTTTGCTTTCAAAATGGCAAGGCGTTTTTTTAAAGCAGAAATCTTGCATATTTTCAGATTAAGAAGCTAAGGTATAATATTTTTCTGTAAAAGTCTTTCTTAAATATTAGCTGCAGATACACACACAGAAGAAAAATATGGTTTCATCACAGGGAAGAAATAGAAAATATTACTAATTAAATGTTTAAAAGGCATAATTATATTTTATTCTGTGACAGATGACAAGCTCAGATAAATGTTACTTTAGCAATAATCTATCCTGCTGCAGAGAGTGCAGTAGAGGAATTGTATAGCAATTTATACTCCAGCATTTATTTCCATGCATGTTTATTTCTGTTAGCTATTTATAAGCAGTGTTATTTATTCAGGACTCATAGATCTCAAAATTAAGGACAAAAATGTTATAAACTAACATGTAGTAAACGAGAGAAACAAGGTTTAATTCTTCTGAGAATCTGCAAGAAGAAATTGGTATTTTGGTGCCATTTTACTTGTGAACATCTCCTCTAATAAATGATAGGACGAGTCTGTAGTTGGAAGATAAAACTGTTTTGTGTGGCTAGTAAAATATTTTCTGTTACTCAGGCTTTAATGGAGGATTAGCATTTTTATGTCTTTGAAATATGTAGAAAATGTGAGGTGACTACACAGTAGAAATTGTACTAATTTGGTGCTCTTTGACCTCTTTTACAAGAAAATATTGCCAGAGTTGATTAGTGATACTGGACAAGTAAATTCCTAAGCCAAATGGAGTGGCTGTAAGCAGATTTACTTTTGAATCCATGTAGGGAAAGTGCTTTTTAAATGGTCTCATTTTTGGGCACTCAGAAATACATTCAGACTGCCTATTTCTGGAAATTTCTGATGGTTTGACTGACTTGTTCCTTTTGCAGGGAGAGAACAAATCACATTTCAGCTATTTTTGGTTTTCTATGATTTTCTGTATTCTGAATTATACCTCACAGAAGCAAGCAGAGAACCCACAAGGTTTCCAAGCACAGTCTCAGCTGCACTGCCAAATGAAACAACAGATATGATTTAACAGGTTCCCCTAATTAGTCAGGCATCTTACATTATAGGATTACCTAGAGAAATGCTCCTAATACTCCTGACCTCTGCTCTCTGCTGTGAAAGGTTCTCCTGATGCCAGAGCAGGAATGGCAATTTGAGGTGGTGACAGAAATGTGTTTGGGAGCAGCCAGGGCTGGCTCCTTTCCCAGGGGCTGGCAAAGGCAGGAGCTGAGCAGGATCCCACAGCCATGAGGCTGGGACCTCATCACTATAATACAGCACGGGCAGGGTTAGATGGGCTCCAGGTGAGGCTGGGCAAGACCATTCCAGGTTAAAAGGTCTGCAGGTGAGGCTGGGGAGGGCCATTCCAGCCAATTTGGGTCCTGACAAAAGCCTTGCATTTGCTGGTAACCACAGACAGCAGATCTGGGTCTGTTCTGCTAAGATGCAGTTGTACCTCAAGGTTTGTGTTGCTCCATCCAAACCTGAAAATGTTCATTTTTCAGAGCTGTAAGTACTGAGCCATTGTTAAGCTTTTTGCTACTCCTGTCTTTTTGTTCCTGAATTATCCCTAGGTCTTATTTCTTCAGTGTTTTACTGCTGCCAGTACATCTACAATTATTTCTCCTAAGCTGTGGTACCACTTGCTTTTTTTAGACAGCTTCCTTGTGGTGATAGGCCAGAACATTCTCATGGATTTTCAAAAGCAAGGCTGTTTTTTAGCTGTTGGATATATGGGTCCCAAAGAAGGTGCTGGGAGGTAACTAATAATGTTCTGAGTTGGACTGACATCCAGAAAGGTGCTAGAGCATGATCTGTAGTATTGCCTAATCTTTTAATTGAGGTGATTAGGTTTGTTTTTTGTTGTGTTGTTGTTGTTGGTTTTTTTGTTTGTTTTTTTTTTTTTGTTTGTTTGTTTGTTTGTTTTCATGCAGCAGTGTCATTGTTGGAGCTGGAACAGATGTTGGTATTAAGTAAACACAGCCATAGCAAATGGCTGCATATCTAAATTTGTGTCTTGGATGTATTACACAGTATCTGAGCTCTGTACCATCATTTTAGAATGGTTAAAATATTTGAGAAGGTGGCTAAAAATTAGCCTGGTGTGAATTAAATTAGTGAAAAAATGCTGGAGTGATGCCTTCCCTTTGGTCTGTTTGCCAAAGGTGGGAGGTGAGCCATGTGGCCTGTACTGAAGTTTTGACTGTGGAATATATTATTAAAATGGGGATTGGACCTGGAATGTCGTTGTTCCAAAGAAAGCCAGAGTGGTTTTTCCGGATATTTATGCACACAGATGGGAAGCTGCACATATTTGGTAAGCAGAATGTCCAAGCTGTTTTCATGGTACCATCCATGCTTGCAGACTGGAACATGATGGAGAATTCCAGAGCACCAAACACCAAAGCTTGGGTTCTGAGGATCACAAAGGAAAACCACATCTCTTTCCTAGGTCTTGCTTCTTCACAGAGGTCTCAGTCACCCTCACCACCTCTGCATCCCACTGGCAATCCCAGAAAGGAGCAATCTTTGCAAATAAATTAAATCTTTCCAAATGGCAAATAAGCAATGAAAATATGAAGGTGAACATCCAGCTTGTGTAGAATAGAAGACTTAAATGAAAAATGCAATCAACATATTGCAATGCCTTCCTTCAGCTTCATTTTTTTTCTGAACCCCCAGTGTTTGATGCAGTGCTGCGGGCATTCTCTGGAACCTTTTTCTGCGATGAGCACTTAGTTTTTTGGCTCTCTGGTGTTAATGAGTCCAAGCAGATTCAGGAATTGAATCCAAATGACAGAAAACTTCATGAATTCAGTGAGCAAAGTTAAGAGGTTTTTGTTGTTATTTTCAGTAACTGCTGGTAAGGATGTTATGTTAATTAGAGAGGTTGAGCACTGCCTCCAAAGGCAGATTGCTTATTTCATCATCTCCAGCCTTCAAACTGTTATATCTTGAACCTTTCCCTATTAGGGACTGGTATTTCTTTCCATTGAGAAGGATTAAAGGTTTTTTTCCCATTTGGAGCAGTTGTTTTTTGTTTTTTTTTTTTAAGGAGGCAGCTCATGTCCTGTGAGTGCCTGTTGTGCAGGCAGGGCTGCAGAGGTTTGTGTGTCAGTGGTGCCCAGTCCTTGGGAGAAGTCCCACTTCCAGGGAATGGGAAAAGCTGCTCTGGGATGCCATTTGGAGCTGAGCAGAGGCAAAACCAGCAGCTCTCTGGAACAGGAGTCCAGGGAAGCTGTGGGTGTTCAAGGACAGGTTGGATGGGGTTCTGAGCAACCTGGTCTGGTGGTTGTACCCACCCATGGCAGAGGGGTTGGAGCTAGATGATCTTCAATGTCCCTTCCAAGCCAAACTATTCTATGGTGACAGATTTAATGCCACTTTGTGCACTAAGAACTTTGTATAGTTGATAACATAATTTCCAAAAGCATCTTTATCAGGTAGCTAAACCCTGAAGTGTGGTTTAAACTACATAGTTAAAACAGGTCAGCTGGTCAGAAAAGTCAGGGAGTAAAGGGATATCAAATAACATGCTGGTAAATGCACAGAAAATAAAGGGCATTATAAAATAAAGATTATCTCCTAAACAAAGCTACCAAAAAGTTCATATTAACATTACAGGCATTTCCTAATTCTCTGTGGCTGGGGCTCAAAAGAGCTGTGTGCTGTTGCCCTGCTCCAGGTCTGTGAGTAGCAGCAGCTATAGTTTTTCACATTGATAATGAGTTTCACACACTTGGGAAAAGTGCTTTTAAATCCCAGGATTAAGGAGAGCTGGACAGGAATTACTTTGTTCTGCAATTACCCACAGTGTTTCAGATTGTGGAGCAGCTGGACTTTGTTCTCTCTGGAAGTTCAGGCATCTCTCTTCTGCTGGATTTACAGATAGTGCTCTTGCCTGAAACCACTTGAGGTGGATCATGATCTAGTTTTTACTAGATGTTGCCCAAATAAGTGCTTAGGACAGAAATGTTCAAAATGGTGTTGTCATCCCCACTCTGTGCAGGCTTTCCATGCTAAAAAAAGAGAAATCTAAAAAATTATTTGCGTGCATGAATTAGATTGTATATGCACTGGCACCAAGCAGGGCATCACATTCTGCAGGATGAAGATCCCTGTTTATGAAGGCATCAAAATCTGCAGTATTTTGAGAACCTGATCCTGAAAAATCAGAACCAGAGATGTGTAGGATTCTTGTTTTCGAGTTTGGCCTCATTTCTGTTGCTGTTACTGACTTGAATTTTGGGCTATATTAAAGTAACGTTTGTGTTTGGGAGAAAGGGGTGGTCAGTAATGCAGAGGTTAGAGTGGGTGTGCTAATGTGTATGATGTAATGGGTATATTAATGTGGCACAGTGGTCTGGTATTTGAGCCAGTTCTGAACAAATTTTCTCAGGACTTGGAACAGCCCTGCCCAGAACACAGGGAAGGGTATTTGTGTGATCACTGAACATTCCTCTTGATTTAAAACAAGCAAAGAATACAGATATTTTTGAAGTCCAGTGCAACTCTCTTCAAACCCTCCCCCTTTAGATTAATTTTCATTTGGATTCACTTTCTATTTTCTTACTGTTGAGATTGTTGCAGACAAGGTTTTGTACCCAATTCTGACCCAGTGGCACTCAGAAGGGAACAGACTTTACTCCACAGACATTATTCTGCAGAATAATGTGTACAGCACAGCTCACAGGCAGACTTCTTAGGACTCTGCATATATAAAATGCCTCTAAGCAATGAAAGATTTGGGCTGCTCAGTCAGATCCTTGAATGATAAATGGATTTACTCAATAGCAGCCATCTGCATGCATTTGACACTACCTGAGTTCCATTTTGCTGTGGACACAAGGAGCTGAAGGAAATTGAGTTTTGCCAATCTTGGCAAATTTGTCTAATTGCACCCTGACTTATTTTGTGTTCTGGAGAGCTGATACAGTTGATGTTGTAGGATGATTGGATTTTATTGATGTGAGACTGCTCATTATGAAAAGGAACATCACGGTCCTCTTCCACTGTGAGTTCTTGTTTTATGAAAATATTTTTGTATCTTTCATATCCGATGTGATATTATTTCCCCACCAGATGTCACGCAAACAAGCCCTAATTATGCACACATTCAGTATACTGGAGCTCAGGGAACATGCTCAATGGCTGACTAATATTGCTTGCAGAGTGCTGTACTTGTATAAATACAGCATTTACTTGTTCCAAGCCACCTACAGTTACTTCTGCTTGAGATTTATATAACCAGTAATAATTTATGTTTTCAGCCTATACAAAGGAGGTACTGTATGAAGGGAAGAGAGAGCTTCTTTTTAATGCTGTAGTTAAGGTTCCATGGTTTCTCATCTTGCTTTCTGACTCTTTTTGCTCTTGTTAAATTCATGGTGAATTTTTCCATTTATTTTATAAATTCAGAGTTTGTTTTTGGAGAAATTGTTTAGAGAAATTATTTCCTACAAGTAAGTGATCTGATCTTCATTTTGAGACTTCAATGCAACATTTCAGTACGTTGCAATTCACTGAAAACCTCTTGCTGGACTGGCCTTTACCAACATAAAACATTAAATGGTACTGCACAGAGCTTTAGTCCCTTCCAACCCAAACCATTCTGTGATTCTCTGAGTCTATGGGACATTTTTGCAGGATTTCAGTGTGAATGCAGGGAAATACTGCAGGCAGGAGCTGCAGAACAGCTCTTCCTGTTGCTCCGAAATCCACCTATCCTCTTGCTGCTTTCTCCTGCAGAAACTCTGGGCTTGAGGAAGAGGCGCTGCTGTGAGAACAGGCAGCCTCCTCTTAACGTGTGACTTTAAGGAATAAAGGGTTTTGTTTGTCATGGAACAGCCAAGAATGTGAGGCAACAATGGGATTTGTCCTAAAAGGACTCGAGCACATAACTGGCAGGCATTTTCCTGAGAAGGAAGCAAAAAGGAAAGTACAGACTCCATGAATGATGATCCAGATGTGTAATCCTCCCTTGTCATTCAGCTAGAGCTTTCTCTTCCCAATCCAAAGTGATTATTGGTTACAGTCACCCCTGTTTCTGGAAGGATGCTTCTGTTTTCATCTGTACCACGGTGCATTTTCAGCTGGGTTGCTCTTGGTGGCTCAGAGGGGATCATGGCAGAGACATTGCTGGGTTTGTTCTGATCTCTGGCCTTGAACAGGGAGAGGCAAAGTTCCCCTGTCACTAACATGAATTAGTGGGATATCACTGTTCTTAAGTATAGGTGACCTAATAAGAAAACTCAGTAACTAACCATGGAAGAGTAATTTTAGCAGAGAACAAATTACATTGGGTATATTTAGTTTCTTTTACTCTAAACCAGTGAGAATTTCATTACCAATCTTTATTCAGGTGTCTTTTACTTAACTGCATAGCAAAATCTCTAGTCAAAGAATATAAATAAGTTCAAGAGCAGTTGTGAAATGCTATCTAAACTGAATAGCTCAGATTGAACTTGGAAAATGATTGCAATAATAAAATCAGTATCTTGCTTACTTTTTTTTTTTAGCTAGAAAGCTTCTTTCTACTCTTGTTTTAGTATATTTTTTTCTGGTTCTCATGCTAAGGTGCCATTCTTGAGAGGACTCCAAGGAAATACAAATACACAAGAAAAATTATATTCATGAGAAGTGAGGAAAAAATCCCACGAGATTTTGGTATTTTTGTTGTTGAAATATTTGTGGTTTTGTGTTTTAAATAGTTGGGCTAAAATGACTGACAAAATAATTCTAATTATGAAAATCATTATCAAGCTGTAGTGCATTCTGATTAGTGTGATCACTCATTAATGTGTTCTGCTTGGGAACTGCTGATGCAAGATGGCTTAAATGTGTAGTTCATTATTATTATGGATGGTTTCTAAATTTACTGAATTGCTTCACCCACTGCTAAGAAATAGAAAATTATATTCCCAATAATACTGTTTCGTACTGAAGTTTATCTGGTTATGAGAATTTACATGTTGAAATAACTTGCAAAAGGAAAAAAATTATGTTTTTAAACAGAAAGCCAATAAGAATAATAGCTGTTAACACATTTTTCTATTAAATAGCTTAAAACATCCTAAAATGTAGAGACAAACAGTCAAAAATAAATAAAAATACAATCAGTCATAAATAAAACAGTGGTTTGTTAATGCAGTTCTGCCTTAGTAACTGAAGTATTTAGTTATTTTTATAATTGCTAGAGTAATGACCAGTTGATAATAAGGGGTAGTTTACAGTTGGTCAGTAGCTTCTCAGTCAGAACTGTGACTTCTTCTTCTTTGCCTCCCTGGAAAATTAGTTCAATTTAATGGAAATAATGCTGCAGTACTTGATGCTGGATTTTGAGTTAGTTTGTGCATGTAAAATATATACTATTTTAAAAATAGTTTTCTGTTATATTTGTGTATTTCCATGCATCATAAAGATGACTTTAGTCACTGTCATAAAATGCACTTTGGAAGAGTTTTTATTTAAACCAAAAAAATTGATTAACATTGATTCATGGATATTTGGAAATGGGGACTGTAGTTTGTCTTCTAACCCTTTTTTATATGGCATCTTTTTATTAAAAAAAAAAAGCACCAAGTGTGATAGTAATCAACAGGCTTTATTTTTGCACACTTGTAGGGTAGGAAATACCAGTGACTGTCTGTGGGGTGAAGCTGGCAGCGTAAGGAAGAGTGACCCCAGAAGTAAGAAATTCAGAAACTGCTGTGAACTTGCTGCCAAGTGCTGCTGAAGTGCCATTGTGACAGAAAATGCATGAGTGGTAAAAGAGCAATTCACTGTGGTCAGCCACAGAGCCACCTCTGCTCTGAAATGAGTGCAAGTTAGAGAGGGTAACAATTCAGAATACTGCTAGGGCACAGTGGCTCTTGTTGGTTCTTGGTGACTTAAGAACCACTTTAATATGTTTGTTTTGTGGAGGTAGCTGCCTTAAATTATTAGTGAGTCTGGGTTAGGCAGTACAGGCTCAACAGAAAGAAATATTTTTCTTAAATGGAACTGTGTCATCTTTTGATAATTGGTTTAAATATGACACACTCTGCATTTGCAGTAAGAAATGTTATCATTTTATAATGTATAAGAGCTGGACTTTATTAATTATGCATACTTTATGTTATTATTACAAATCCTGTTGAGCTCTATCAGTCATTTCCTTGAGTGAGACCTTCATGCTGAGGACTAGTTCATGTAGGGCTGGATGTTGCTGGGAATTGCAGAGTTTTCCCCTTTTCCGCACCTTTACCCTCCATTTGGTGAGCTGTTCTTCCCAAACCAAGCCTGAGCTTGTTGGCATCCCAGTGCTGGCCTGCTCCAAGCAGTTGGTGGAGCAGTGGTTCTCTCTTGGGTCTTTGTGTTTGAATGGCCACTGACTTATCTCTGGCAGGCTTATCTCTGTCATCCTTTCCTGCAGCAATCACACTAATTATGGTTTTTCAGGACACTGGGAGCTGGTGTCTGGGCAGCTTCCAGTGCTCTCAACAGCATTGTGGGCTGTTTAAAATGAAAATGTGCCCGGTCTGCTATTCCAAAATGCCATTTGGAGGGCTGCTTGGCAGTGCTGGGGTCCACGTGAGGAGGTACATTGGTGGCTTCTCCCAGTTTACTCCAGCCCTGCACCCAGGTGGTTCCTCAGGGTTCAAGGTGGCTGCAGCACAACTGTGTCAACCAGAGAAGGCACTCGAGGAAAAATTACACTTTAAAAGTTTCCCCCAGGTTTGAAGATCAAAGGTGTTTTGAAAGGAGCTCTGGTGATTCAACGAAACCTTTTGAATTCAGAATAATGTTTTGAGGCTCACAGTTGTAGACTGTGACACTGCAGAGATTTAGTGTTGAGTTGTTTTTCCTAAATTACTCTAAAAGTGAATGAGAATTTTTCTTGCCAGCCAGTAAAAGATAAGGTGAGATCAGTTTTACGTGCTTATGTTCATATCTAAGGTGGTAAAAATAGAAGAGTGTCAGAGGTCAAGTTCTTAATTTAGACCAAAAGTGGAAAATATTCAGGAAACTCTTGGGTAGAAGATTAGTGACGTAGTAGAATGAGTGAAGGAATGAATGAATGAATGCATGCTTGCAATTCTAATTTACAACAGAAAGATGGAATTCAGAATTATTTATATGAGCTTCCCGAGCTCATTTAAAATTGATGAACAAAGATTTCAGTAATTGAAAAGAGCTAAGAGCAGTGCTGAAGAATGACTTGAGGATAAAGAAAAAGGTGTGCAGTACTGAAGAATAAAAGTACAGCATAAACTTGTGGAGAACTGGTGAATTGGGACCAAAGTACCAGTGAAGGAGCCCCAAAACATAAATGGGGGTGGAAGATGTGAAGTTTTTGACTTTCCAGTTCTACAGGCTATGCATGTGAATTGTTTGTCACCTTAACTTGAACTCATCTCTTGCCTCTTCTCCTTCCTATTTCACATCTTTCTGTGTGTGCGCCAGTGGCTTTTTGGAGATGGATGCTGTTTACTGCACAGTCTGGCAGAAGTCTGATTGTAATTTATGGGATGAAATTTTTCATTTATTCCTTACAAACACCTTGCAGTTTCCCCCTTGGGAACGTCTGAAGGGCATGACTGGAGCTTGGGCAATATGCCACCAAAATGCTAATATTTACAATATTTACCAGAGTCTTTAAGCAGTCTTTGGTTGTTTGTCCCCTTGATTTTCCTGACAAGGTTGATGCTTGGTTTTAAAATACCCTTTTTCTTTGACCTGATTATTTTTAAGAAGTGCCGTGGTTTTTTTTATGCTGCAGAAGCACAGGTAAATGGGTATAGCTTATAAAACTCACAGGGCTGAGCCCAGTTAGCTTATGTCTGGCTCTAAGGTCCTGTCCTTTCCTTCTTAGGCACAGTAAAAAACACAATTGTTCCCTTGGGGACATATTCTGCTCTCTGCAGAGGCTCTACATGTGTAACTGAAAGCAGAGTTTTTTCATTTGTGTCAACTGTATTTAGGCTTTATAAACATCAGCTGCAGCAGTTATTCTAGCTGCTCTGAAGTAAATCACTATACATTTCCTTTTGAAAAAGGCCATCCTCTCCAGAAAATGCAAATATTTTTTGTTCTATAGCTGTCTGTTGTCAGTGGATTTTAGCCAGCTATCTAAAAATACTTTTGGTTTTGAAAGCACCTTCAGCCCAGTATAAAATCACACCATGGCTTATGGTACCCACTGATAGTTATTTATTGTTGTCTACCAGGTCAAATAACTCTTTATCCTGGGCTGTCTGCAGTGCTGAAGTGGTTTATATGGGAGCTGTAAAATGTCTAAAAAAACTAGCTGTTTTTTGGTGTGGTGGTTGTTAATGTCCAGTCGTAGTTGGGATGAGTGAGAACATGCTGTTCCCATATTTCTGTGTGCTATCCCCGGATCTCTGGAGAACACAGGCTTGGCTCTCTGCCTGTTTGGTGCAGTTTGCCACACTGAGGTGTTGCAGTGTTTTGCTGTCAGTGCTGTGGAGTTGAGCTCCCACACCTGCTGTGAATCTCGCTGTTCTCAGCCTGTCTTTCTAGGGAGAATTATATCCCATGTGTACTTGAAAGCATTTTTCTGACAGGCAAAAATGTGCTGGATAGCACACCCTTCCATTTTATTAAGCTAAATAAACTGATATTTAGCAGAGCCCTTTGATAAGGGATCACAGCCCTTAAATATCAGCTGGCATAATTTTGCAGTTCTCTGTTTAATTGAGTGGAGTTAAATGAGTTCATACCGGCCTACCTGGGGTAAGCATCAAGCAAAGACAAATTAATCTGAGATGATTTCTACCCTTTGTGTCTTTGGAAGGCATCAACATAGTGTTACACAAAGATTCAGCTTCTGTTTTTTCTGGTTTAGACTTCAGCAGTTTCAGCACTGCTGAAAAATCTGTTTGATTTTTAAGATTTTTTTTTTTTTTTTTTACTCCAGCACGAGCTTCTGCACCCTCCTGCCTGACCACAAATGCTGTGGTTATGTAAAACTTTCAGATGCCTAATTTTTCTTCAGGTGATGTGATTATGTGGACTTTTGGATCTAATAAATCTGTATAAATGCTGCAGCTGTCCAGGAAGAAATTGTGGTTCTACAAGAGCTCTGACATAACAGTATTATTGCACAATATGTGTCCCAGCATTATGTGCAGTTAAAACAAATAAAAACCCCTTAAGCAGCAACAGGTGTTTGATTCTAGCGCAGAAATATAACCATTAATGGTTATTTCCTTTCTTCTCATTGGAGATGCAGTAATTGTTACCTGAGAACTTAGTGGTGGTGGGGGTTCTTGCTGTTTATTTTAATAATATCCTCTGTAGCACCAGTAGATAATGTCTAGTACCCTCAATGTGAATAATTTTTCAGCTGTTTTCTGTCTTCTCATTCTTCAATTCAGCCTTAGGTTAGTCTGTTTTATGTTGCAATTGGGAAAAGCTAGGAGTGTACAAATTATAAGTTGTACGTTATAACAGCTCATCTCTTAATTATAAACAGCTAAACTATCCTGATTATGCTGCATTAGTACATTTCAGGAGCAATTCTATTAGAGACGGTGAAGTTATAAATCTGGTTAAATGTGATGCCAGATGTGAAACATGAGGTTTGAGGTGAGGGTATTGTCCATTTGAGTGGTAAATAAGTGACTTTATACAATGGAGAAATGCTTTCCAAGTAAGCCTTGCTGAATTGGGTCACATGTGAAAGAAATATAAACTTAAATGTAATGTGCTGCAGCTTCTATCACAGCTATCTAAAATTTAACTGTGCAGAGCTTGCAGCTGCCTGGAAATCTCAGGAATTAGGGCAGTGTTGTGTGTGTGAACACCCATCTTTGGGAATTGCCTATATCTGAGTGTCTTTAGCCCAGCATCTTCAATGCCTGGGAAAGCTGAATTGTGATTTAATTCCTGAACTGAGTACTGTACCCACTGCTCAGCCCAGCTGTGTCAACATTGACATGACCCCACATTTCCCTGCAGAACACTGCACACATTTTCTCACAGTTCTCTTCTTGCAGTGCCTACCAAAATTACAGTGTAGACAGCAATACTACTGCTGTTGGGGAATTTTCATGGAAATGTTACTGGTTGGTAACAACAGGGCAACCCCTTCACCCTCAGTGTCAGCCTGCCAGATTGCTGGGATGAGAAGAATTCTCACAGCTTGGCAAGGGAGCTGGGCTTGGAAAACCTTCAGAAGACTGCTCCAGTGGGAACAGCTCCTCCCTTGGAGGTACCTGACTGGGTGGGAGATCTGTGGGAGCACTGCATGAAGCCTGTGAGGGACTAAAAATGCCCTTCAGTCAATGCTGAGGGAGATCGCAGGAAAATTTGGCTGCAGAGAGAGAGCTGTCCTGCCACCTCTGAAAATTCATAGAATCACGAGACTGGATGAGACCTTCAAGATCAAGTCCAGCCCAGCCCCAACATCTCAACTAAACCCTGGCACCCAGTGCCACATCCAGGCTTTGTTAAACACATCCGGGGATGGTGACTCTACCACGTCCCCGGGCAGGCCACTCCAGAGTTTTATCACCCTTTCTGTAAAAAACTTCTTTCTAATATCCAACCTGTATTTCCCTTGGTGCAGCCTGAGCCTTGATACAAAATGATCAGGGGTGCTACTGAGGAGGGCACTGTTTGGTGGAGGTGATTGACATCGTGGCATGGGTCACTAAATCAGACCCTTTTTGTGTTTCAGGCTGTCAGTGGATGGGTTCTGAGTGGTTCTAGTGTGGCCTGGAGGGAGCTGTGCAGTGAGTTCAGGCATGGCTGGTCATATACAGCAGAATCTGGAAGGCAGGAAGCCACTTCCAGGGTGTGAAGCTAAACTAGCATTCAAAAATAAATTTGACTGCGTTTTCAAGGTCAGCTTTTTTAAACTTCACAGTGTGCAATGTCAGGCTCTTGATACAAACTAAAAGGAAAAAAATCTCCAGTGTTTAAGAACAAAAAAGCAATATTTTAATAGCCAGCTATGATTCTTCTTCCCATTAATTTACAAGTGTGGTATGCAAGCTTAATTCTAGGCCATGCTTGCACACAGCCCCTGTCCTAGCAATTCCATGTGCAGTTTATTTTGGGGCACAGTATTTCTCACCATATTAGCTAGCTGTCTGCAATATCCATGACAAAGTAAGGAAGCTGTGCTCTGAGAAATGTGATGTGGCATGACTGCCACAGTGTAAGGCAAGGAACCCATAAAAAAACCCAGCAGCTATGGAGGAACAAGTAACAGAAAGCTGTGCTTCAAACTTTGACTCACCAGTTAGAAGGAAATAAACCAATGATAGCTGGGAGAAAAGAAATTATTTATCTATGTGCAACAAGAAGGAGAGTATACCCTCATCTTACATGGATTTTTCTTGAATAAATGGGAGGTTTATATTTTTACCACTATTTCTTTGGCAGCTTGCAAATTTTTGCTGTGGCTGGGAAGCAGGTATTCGGCTTTTTCTGGCTGTGAGGTGCAGCATGGCTCCTGTTACCCACTGGTGCTTGAACAGCTTGGAACAGCAGCACTGAAAAGGGAGGTTTGTCCTCAGCTGTCTCAAAGTGATATAACCATCAAAGACAAATTAGGCCAGCAGATTTAACTGCTTTAATGAGGAATGCCATGCCAAGAACTTTCAACAGTCTAGCTGTCCATGGGCAGTGCCTGTGTTTTCTAACAGCAGAGACAATATATGTAAAATGCAGACCAGATTTTGCTTTTATTTCCACCAGAGAACAGCTTGGTGAAATGGATTAACTCAGAACATGCCCATATCTAAATGTGTACTGGATTGTATTTAGCTTTATGCAAATAAAGGCAGATCATTGAAAGCTTTTTTCTCTCTGTCCCTAAGCCAGGTTTGTGTCCTTGTCACCAGGAGCAGAGCAATGACTGCTCCAGGCTGGTGGCTGTGCAGCATTTTACCCTTCAGAGCAAAGCCCAGCAGCATTAGACACAATTTGGTGTGGAGGTTTTCATGCAGAACTGACCACCAGAGCTTTCAAATAGCCACGTGGTAAACTGGGAATTGCAATTTTATCAATGAAGGCAAATCAATACTGCATTTCAGTGCATCTTTCTTTGTAACTTAGATTAAAAAAAACCTTTTAAAAAAACTTTTTTTTTTAAATTAAACTTCATATTTGTTCCTTCATGAAACATCCTGGTACTGCATCCATACATAAGACATAATTAATTTAAGCTGCACATGCTAATTAAAAGAAAATGAAAAAAAAAACTTAAATCAGTTCAGTTAGAGGCATAAATTAAGGACGTGCATTTCATTGAGTGAAAAATGTTCTTTTCTCTCTATAGCTGCCACTTCCATAAGCTTTCTGTATCTCAGCAGCTCAGTGGTCTGGAAGGACTTGGTGAAAGAAGTCAGTTCTAGAGATCAGGATTAAGTTAATGAAATAGTGGACTGAACATAATCCCCTACTTAAACTCAATTGTGCCTCTGGGTTCTGTTTGCTTGAGAGATATTAACTCTGGATCTGCTGGCAGGGATAAGAAATAAATTGTGTAACTACTATTTCAGTGGACCAATACAAATTCACCTCCCTGGACAGTGTTTTTTTTGTTTTCATTAATAAATTTTCTAAATGAAATGATTGAGATAGTTATCATGTAAAATCCTAGTGGTCATTAGTGGTAATAGCATCTTAACAGTGAAAATCAGCTTCACCTTTACTGTTGTGCCTGGTTGTTTTCATGAACATAATTCTTATATTCTTATTTACATTTCACTTACTTCATGCTGGAAGAATAGAGGTGAGCTTTTAAAGTTTCAATGTGTTCTCCATTTTTTGAATTTGGAGTGACTTTTAAAATGTAACCCTGCTTTTGTGAATTAAAGGGATTTTTGTAGCCTTGGTATTTAGCTTTCCAATGAAGCTAAAGCTTCCTCATGAGACAGTTGCCTGGAATGTATTTGGAGCAGCTTGCCAGCAGATTGTAATTTGCTGTTTTTGCCACCTTGAGAGGCACCCTTCTTCTGACATGCCCGAACATTTAAGACATCCAATTCTTGATTTAAGTAAACAGCAGGCTAATTTTAAGAGGAACAACACATCTCTTAGTAAAAGTTGAAGAGGCTAAGGAGATCTGGGCTGAAGGAATCTATCCATCCATCAGACCACAAGCCTCAAAGATGGCTTTAAAGGGAGCAATATTTCTGTTGTTATAGTTGGTGTAATGACAAGGATGTCAACATAGCAGAAAGTAACTACTCTTGCCAAGAAGCTGCAGAGAAGAGCCTCACTCTGATCTGAATCTTTGCTTGATGTTTAGAAAGTTACAGGATAACTAAACATCAGTTCTAGCTGAATTCCAGCTACCATGGCTGAAAATGGGTATGTAACTCTCTTTTTTGGAAAAAATCCAAACCAAGCAGGTTGGAGTCTGTTAGATTTTCTGAGACAACTTTGTCCATGCAGCCTAGCTGAAATGTGGCTTTTGGGAGTGAGAGGACCTCTATCAGTTTCAGGGTTCTTTGTACTCAAGGTTAAAATTCTATCCTTATTTCTTATTCAAATTCTAACCTTATTTCTAAAAATTCTACCCTTATTTCTTTCCACCAAATTGCAGTTACCTGTAGGACTAAACTCGAATAGCTGTAGGCAAAGGCTAAGTTCTTGGGGTTTTATTGTTTGTGTGAAAAGTATCTCCTCTGAGTTTTGCTTGTACTTACCTTTTCCCCCATCTCTGTACACCTGAAGGAAATTTTTACCACTGCAGATCTGCATGCTCTAACAGAGAAAGGCTTTCAGAAAAAACTCAGTGTGGATTTGAGTCAGCCTGTGTCTGGAAGAATGCAGTGCTAAAAGTGCTACACAGAGTGGAATATTTTAAAAGAAAATACTTCCTGAAACCTTTAGTCCCTCCTGAGGCTTTGCTGGAAGTGAGCAAAGTCTGCTCTGCTTTACAGAGGAGACTCTGTGAAGTCAGGACCTGCAACTGTTTATTTAACAGTTATTTTTAATAAATACAAGTTTTTTTCAGTCAAAAATATTTTAGAAACCAATTTACAGTTCAGTGGATAATTTATTTGGTTTAAGTGTCATTTCTTTCCTTTGGTATTAAGTTTTAAAAAAGGAAGATCAGTGGTTGTAGTAAAGCTTAAGTTAGAGGAACAATGGGTGGCTAATTAATTATTATTTAGTGATTCTCTTTAGTCTTTGAGCAGACTTAGCTTTTCTCTAAAAAAAAAATGGACTCAGTTTTTTCACTTTCCTATATCTCAAAAATATCAGAAGGAAATATCACTGAACTTTCTGAAGAACCCCTGCTTTAAAGAAAGAGATCTCAACAATGAAAGAACACTTATATAATGTGTTAAGCAATTCAGTAATAACAAGAAAATGTCAAGGCAGTGACAGTTTAATATCTTTGTTACTGTAATGTTTGCAGAATTTCCCCTCTGAATTGTACAGTAAAATGGTACAGATTGAGTTAATTCTTAATAAATTATTATATTATTAATAAATTTTAGTGTTCCAAGATCATGTGAGAAGTGGGAAGCAGATCACAGCTAGTACACAGTAAATCTCTTGAGGTCAGACCACCATTTTAAAGACATCTTATGATAAAGGCAAATTTAATTTTTTGAAAAGGAACTGACACCAAAATAATATATTATTTTTTTTCCTGCTAAAATGGAAAGGAATAATCTGTCATTTTTGACAGTGATTTTTTTTTTTTTTAATATCAGAAGGAGTTCTGTATTTAAATAACTTTCTTACTGAGGATGGTTGAGAAGTATTGAAAGTTTATCTGAAATACTTAGGGGTGGTTGGGCTGGTAGATGTGGGAATGAACTCTCAGTTTAATAGATGAAGGGCCTATAGAGAGACTGATGAGTTGCTTGATATTTAGGAAGTGATAGGATAACTGAATATTTTTAAAATAAACTCTCTTTTGGAAGAAGGACTCAGTGCTACTCCTGAGCAAAGTCAAGGTTCAAGTTTCAGAAGAACTAGTATTGTAAAATCCATTTCTGAGCAAGACAGAGAAGAAGTGAGATGTATCACAAGATACATTTATTTGTTTGAAACTCAACCTTGGGAATGGACTTCTCTTCTAGAAAATAATTGAGAAGCAGATGCATTGCAGAAAATGTCACACAAAAAGGCATGTCTCATCCTACATCTCTTTTTTTCATTTTTCTCTTGTTTTTGTTTTTCTCCTGCCAATCTTTCAATCTGAAACCAGGCAGTTCAACACTTTCTATTCCACTCACTGCCATTTTCTGGCACTTGACTGAGTTCCTAAGCTTTTCTGATAATTTTCTGTCAGCCTAGCACAACATTTTACGGAATTAATTATATTCTCAACAATAACAGGCAATTTGACTCACATGGCACCATGCTGTCACCACTTCATGTTAATAATCTGCCAGGAACTCATGTTAATAATTCTGTTCCTGGAATATGTATACTTTTGCCTCTGAATATATTTGCTTTAGACTGTTTTCAGGTCCTTTTCTTCAGTATTTTTCTCCCTGCTGTTGGGCTTTCCCCCTAGTACACCAGCTCCTTTTGTTAAAAAACAATTTCATATATACCTACAGAATTGCAGGGATGTTGGTGGTTTGGGGAGGTTTGGGTTATTGATGGTTGCTGTAGGCACCTAGAGCAAGTTTTCAAGCAGCTCTCTCACTGGTGTCTGTAAATCCTACAGCTATTGAGCACAACCCAGCTCAATGTGTTCTACAGTATTCACTTCAGAATGGATGAATAATTTATACAACTGTGGAATTTTTTATTTTTTATTTTTTTAATGTTTTGTACCCTTAGGAGAGCAGCTGAATATTTACAGTGTTATTTTGAATTGTGTGATTATTTTCCATAGTACATGAATGTTTTGGAGAATGTACCAAACCAAACAAAAAGAGCAGCTCCAGTTTTATTACGTGAAAGGTTTCATTTTTCAAAGCAAATCTTGGCTTATGGCAGTGTGGTGGGAAAACATAAGTTGCTTAATTGGAAGTGTGGTGGGTTTAGTGTTGGTTAATTATTAGTGTATTTACTTTTTGTTGTGAGGTAGGATTGGGAGAAAGGTAAAGTAGGTTTAAAATTTTAAAAGGGTATAAAGAAAAATTTATTAGTAGTAATTAAAGAGTAATAAGAATTAGAACAAAACTTTTAGAATAAATTTTTTCTCCTTACATTTTTTTTTCTTATTGATGATGTAAAGCAACAAAACTTTTAATTTTAGTTTACTATTTCTAGAATAGTTTTTTTTAGTTTACTTATGGAGAGAAGTTCTTTTTGTTAATGTTATGGAGACTTCTTTCAAGGAAAAAAACTAGTTTTCTTGTGTTTTTTTTTATGAATAGTAGCTGTTTGGGAAAATTTGTAATTGAGAAGTTTTTTTTTTTTTTTACAAGATTTTTTTATAGATGGATAAAGTTCTTGCTGTGCAAGGGTGATGTTGAGTGAGGAAGGAGAAGAATGGAAGGAAGCAGAACGAGGTCTGTGTATGTAGATTGATGTGTCAGTGCCTCTTACTAGACACTCATCAGGGCTAAAGGTGATGGGATATACTTGCACAAATGCAGCAGGAACTCTGTGGAGGCACAGGAGGGAGTTCAGCAACAGGGGAGTCAGTCAGGTTTTGGCAATCCTGAAGTGTCAGGAAGGAATCTTTGAGATTTTAGGGAGCCTGAAAAATGGCCCAAAGGGGGATACACCCTCTTTGTTTTATTCTGTAGGCTTGACTGAACTAGGGATGAGCTAATCTGTAATAGTCTACAGGAACCATATCAACAGGATTAATTCTCAGTCCCTCTCAGTCTTTTTTGGATGTGGAGGATTGCCTCTGTAAACATATGGGAAACAGGTTCAGGCTTGGCTTAACAAAATTCCTCATCAGGAGGCTGCAATAAGAATCCAACAAAATCAGCTTGCTGCATCATTTGTGATGATGCAAAAAGCTAAATGGATCAGCCATTAATTTACAATACAACTATTTCACTGAAAAGTGATATTACCTACCACACTTGTGAAATATTTCAAACATTTTTTGAAAAGTCAGGTCAGACAAAATACTTTAGTGCCATGGAAACATCATAAATTAAACATAACAAATATACGGATGCTTAAAAAATTACACAGCACACAACTGTTGTGGTGTCCTGCTCAGTGGTTTTTGAATGCCAGAAACGGCAGATGCATAACTGGTTCCATAAATAGGTTTGAGTAATGTGCTCTTGGTGCTTCTCTCAGTTCTGTGTCTTTTTCAGGAGACAATGTTGTATCAAAGTTGTGTGTACTGCTTCCCTGGTAAGGTATTTTTCCTTTAGGAAAGATTTTTCCTATTAGGAAGGATTTTTTCCTATTAGAAAGGAGAGAAAAAAATCAGGTTTCACTTTTGCTCTTCAGCTAATGCAAAATTTTTCCCTGCTTGGGTAGAAGGCAAGTTCAGCTATTATCTAGAGAAGCATTTGAGGAAGGATAAGGGTTGGCACTTCATTGAAACCTGTCACTGTTGCACGCATGCAGTAAGTGGCACGAAATTATATGTGGCATTTAGGGTGATCTTTAGAATCGTTAAAGCATTGAGCCTCTAACACATCTGCAAGAGTTTCTCAGAGATCAAGAAAGTAGTGTGTTGTAGTTGAGACAGACAATACAAAGCAACACTCACCATTTTCAGAAGGCTTTAAAACCTGTTTTTATTACAGCATGCGAGCTTTTTATACATTCTTACAAAACTAAGTTTACACTTTACTCATTGGTCACTAAAGACAAAGTGCTCATTGAAATAGACAGTTGTAGATTTCTCTTATTTATCCTTTTTTCTTTCTTAGTTTCTATGTCAATGACCTTGGTAGAAAATTCTTTCAGGGGTAAATATGGACCCTCTTATCAAACTTCTCTCTGGCTCACAGAAGTCTCTGTAAAACCTCTTCTACAATAGTGAAACTTCACAGGACCACCATGGAGATATAATGGCTTAACTTACACGTATTGATACCAATATCCTAGTTAAAATAGAAAATCAGAGCACTTCAAGTGGAGCAGAAAAAGCTCCTCTTGTGAGATTATCCTTCAGAGCATCCTACACCAAGTGCCAGCCCTGCAGAGAGAAACAACTGTTGCTATCCAACGCACCTCTGTGCACACCTACAGTGCCTTGTGATGACAATGGGATGAGAATGTGTTATTGTACTTGCACAGATCAAGGGGGGATTTTCTGAGCAGATAATGACACGTACTCCTACTGTTTCAAATTATGAGGAGGAGTCAACAGGGAGAGGTATGTGAAAGTAAACCTTGTGTTTGCTCCCCTCACAGAGTGAGCCTACAGAAAATCTTTTGCTGCAATGAGGATTTTGAAGTGCTGGCTTTCATAATTTTCATAATTTTATGTTAGTATCAAAACACAGCACCAGCTTCTTGTTTGCTTTTGTGTGCAAGTCAGAGCACCAGTGGATGCTTCAAAGCCTTACATGGGTTAGCCCAGGAAGTTTTGCACTTTTTCCACTCCTATCCCCCTGCTGTGATAGCTAGGACAGTGTTACAGATTTTGTGGTAGAAAACTGAGGAGGAAGAGTCTAGTGATATATTTGGTTCTACTTTTACTTCAACAGAAAGCAGAGTTGTACAAGACACAGTTGCTACAACACTAGTGCCATTATACATTGTTTTTTTCAGGTTTATACGTCATCATGAACATTTTTTCAAAGACATTTTACTGATTATGCATAACACCATCTGCCTGTCATGAGAAATATCTGTGTTATGTGGCATTAAATGT
Source organism: Peucedramus taeniatus (assembly GCA_013400575.1). Taxonomy (NCBI): domain Eukaryota; kingdom Metazoa; phylum Chordata; class Aves; order Passeriformes; family Fringillidae; genus Peucedramus; species Peucedramus taeniatus. The sequence continues at coordinate 38,846 of WBNO01032947.1, forward strand.
CTTCATTATGTTAGGAGACACTGAATAAAGGTTATCTCAAACCTAGATAATACCCACAGAATTGAATATGGGAGAAACTATGTGCAGTAAAATCACAGTACAGTGCTGTGTTTTGGATTCTGGATGAAAATACCACGTTGATGCCACGCTGATGTTTTGCTGTTGCTAAGCAGGGCTTACCCTAAATCCCGGACTTTTCAGTGTCCCAAGCCCTGCCAGTGGGCAGGTGCAGAGAAGGCTGGGAGGGAGCAGGGCTGGGACAGCGACCCAAGGTGGCCAAAGGGATTTCTGTCCATGGAAGGGCACATCCAGTATGGGAAAGTGGGGAGTTGGCCAGGAGGGGCTGATCACAGCTCAGGGACTGGCTGGGTGCTGGCCACCTGGTGATGAGCAGTGGAATTGTGCATCATTTTTTTTGTTTCTTGTTCCCCTTTGGCTTTGTTGTTACCTCTCTTTTTGAAATCTTCATTTTCTGTATTATATATTGTAATTAATTAATTATTTTTTATATTATAATTGATTATATTATTATATTACAATTATTGTTCTGTTTTTCAGTATTTCAATTACAAAACTGTTCTTATCTCAGCTCATTGATGAAAATAGCTCAGATGGTCAGAGCATGATGCAAATAACATCAGCATGGTGGGTTCAATCCCTGCATGGGCCATTCACATGAGAGTTGGGTTTGATGATCCTTATGGGTCCCTTCCAACTCAGAATATTCTCTGACCTGGAAATGAAGCTTCTTCTCCCCATCCCACCAGAGGGGGATTCAGCTGCTCTATGGTACTTTGTTGCTGGCTCGGTTTTAAACTTACAAGACTTGCATTTCAGCTGGAACCATATTACATTAGAGGAAAATCCTCTTATAAGTTTATCCACTGCAAAGACTGAGAATCTATCAGAGCTCTTGACAAAGTCTTGACAAAGTGAATAGTTACATTTTGTCTTACAAATGGACACTTTACTGAATTTACTGAGTTGATATTGACCTTTTGCACTTGGTTGGAAGTGTATTATATCCCCCAGATGATCCCAAAAATAATATTACTGCTGTGAGGCCCACAGTGCTGTGTAGATGTGTTTTAAGCTCTGCCTTATTGGCATCATTTTTAAAGCAAGCCAGTATATTAAGCTTTCAGTCTTAGAAGATTTTCTTTAAATTATTCAAAAGTTGTTGAGCTAATATATGCCATCAATATATGTCTGTATATGCTTTCCTCTGGCTCTTTGGCTGCTTCAGAGTAACTTTTTACCACTTTTTTTACCACTGTAAAACTGCTCACAATTATTACATCTCTTACATTGGTATAGAAATTAAAAGTCTCGAAGTGTATTACTACATGGAATAATATACATGTAAAATCCAAGTTCTAACTGTTTCTTACTTAATCATGCTTTTTCTGTACTGTGATAAATTCTATTTTTTTCCTCATTTTTGCAATAATATCTATTAAAATTTACAGCAGTCTCAAAGCATGTATTAAATGGTAATAAACAGGTACATAGCTTCATAGCTGTGTGAATAAATAGGTGATGCAAATCGGTTTTTTGTGCTACTTTTTATTGAACTTAAGGGATCAAAACTGAAGTTGTTGGTGTCAGTGAGACTGGTGACTTTACTTTTGTAAGACTTGGCTCAGGACCTGTATTTCTCGATTCAACTTGCTCTTTATTTCTCTTTGGAACACAGTTGATTTTAGTGATGGTGTTGGCAGAGGTGTAATAATAACTGTGCTAGTTCAAACACTTTTTCAGCTTCCAAGACTGTCTGCTGTCCTGTTTTGGGAGGAATAAATGCAAACTGGCTTAAGGCTCTGTACTTAGGACATCTTCCAGTTGTGTTTCCACGTAATTTGCTGAGTTCATGCTTAAATACAAGGCATTTCTGGCAAGATCCCCAGCTCATAATTGACTTAATTTGCCATTCCTGTGTTTACTGAATGATTTAGTTTAAAGTTTCCCCAGGTCCAAAGAAGTTACAATCCAGCCTTGTTAGCTCTGATCATCTTTGTCAACTTCAAATACTTTGAAGTTCAACATTTTAAGCTTTATTTATTTATCGTTTATTCTAGGTTTTCATTATATATTTTATCATCATCATTATCTACTCCTAAATTGTTAATGTACCGTTTCAGACTATGCTAACTCGAGCATCCTTCTGCAGATTGTAACTGCAGTTCTTGCATGACTGAAATTTATTCGATCACACATGAAAAAAGCTTTGGTAAGAGTGAATAATATTGAAGGGTTTTGACAGGGTCTCTGAGTGTGTGATGAAGAAACATTTGACAACCAAAATATTGATTTACAGAGGATTTTCCAGACTGCCAAGTGAGGGTGTAGGAGTGGGTGAGTACACACATGGAATGCATGGGCTCCTCCTGTAGCTTGAGTTATTGTACTTGTGACCTGAATATAGAGTTAAATCACTGCAAAATTGGTTGTGTTGCTAGTAGGGGAGATTCCTGTAAAAAATACCTTATAAGCAGAATGAAAATATTTATGACAAGAGTTACATCCACCAGAATTTACAGAATATGGGTCTTTTGTAGAATAGTTGGAAAAAGATTTCTTTGCATTTTGGGGCTGCAGAAGTTGTGAAACATACAGAAGAAAATTGCATTGAAAATGTCTGTTTTGATCTTCCAAAAATATTGGAGGACTTGCAAGAACACAACATGCTGAAAAAGGGACAGAGTTTTCTGGAACAGGTTATAGTGTGATTGGGGTTTTTTTGGTTTGTGCAGGACGTTTATCACAAAGTTTGTATGAAGAACAGGGTATGCATAAATAGTGCTCTTAGGATAGTTTTGTCATGGCTGGTACATCAGGGATTTCAAAACCTGAGTGTCTGAAGATTAATTAAGTGTTTAGAAACAAGTACTGCAACAGCTGCTTGGCACAGAAGAATTACAGTAGCAAACTTCCATATTTTCTATTTTTATAGCCAAATGTCTGCACTAATATCCAGTGAGAGGAAAATTTTGAAAATAAACAGAATGATAAAAGATTTGAAACATGAACAGGAGGAAATGTGGATTCTACATGAACTATAGCTGCAATAATATGTTATGAGTAACAATTTACAGATACATTTACAGAGGACTTTAGCAGGCATTGAAAACCATTCTTACTCTGCTATAAAGGTCTTAAAAATCTAAGTAAAACCAGATAAAGTATGTCCATCTGTAAAAGTTAGGTGAGATTTTGTAAGGTACAAGGAATAGAAGCAGATTGTTTCAAATCCAAGAAAAGATAAAAAAAGGGAAGGAGGAAGCTTTTGTGGTAGAGAAAGATGAACACAGGAGATGGGAAGAAAGGTTCAGAGATGAAATGAGGAAGGGAACAAAAGCTGGAGCAGATAGGCTGGATTTGCTCTGCTGTGGACACAAAGCTACAAAAAGTAGTTGAGGTACAAATTGACCTAATTTATGCAGAAATGACATTCAGATGTGGACAAATGCTAGATGTGGACAAATGCAGATATTACAGCAGTGTAGCTAATTGAGTTTCTTTCAACTGCTTGATCCTGTTTTATTTGCCTCTTAGAGAGAAAGAAACTGTTCTGTACTAGATTCACTACAAATACCTCATGGTATTTAATAAAACTGTTCCTTTAATTTAATTTTAGCATAGCGGGTTCTTCAACTGGTAACTGAATAAAAATGCTGCACTCTGAGCATGTGAAACGGGGATTTCGTTTCTCTTTGGAGAAATAAAATTGAACAGCTCTGAGGCTTTTGTGTGTAGGCAGAGAGTAGACTTCACTTCAGGTCAGAATTATGAATGTCTTTTTTTATATACTTACCAGTATTTTGTACACTTATAAATCCATTCATTTGTGTTTAAGTACAGTAAAGACTTGTGTCTTCTGGGTTTTATGTGGAGTTGATACAAACTGAAAAAAAACTCCAGAATATTGACAGCTATGTCCCAAAAGTAACATACTTTTTCCATCCAACCACCTCATACTGATTTCATATTACAACTGAGCTTAATTGAGGTTAATTTTGGCCTGTCTATCCTCAAATGACTTTAAGAGTTCTCATTCTTGTTCTTTTTCTTCTGATTGTTTTGTTTTCTGCAAATTATTATCAATTCTAGGTTTACTTGCAGACTTGTCATTTTAATAGAGAAGTTTAATTTTTCAAATTTTTTTTTACTGTTGGTTTTTAGTTTCTTTTTATGAAGATGAGGTAGCTAGTGTATATCAGAAGAAGCACAATTGTGATAACAGCATTTTTCATTGTCATCCTTAACACTTCCACAACAATTAGCTCTTGCGTTGGAAACTGAGAGGCTCAGAAAATGAAGGAACAGCTCAATGAATGCGATAATCATAATGATAAAATGATAATGAGTAACAAGATGATAATGAATGACTCTAAAGCCTGTCTTGAGCTATGATGTGTGTACCACACTAGGGAATATTGGTGGGCAGTAGTGGTGCTGGTAAGACTCTTCCTCACCCTGCAGGACTTCAGTTTTGGCAAAATGTCTAATATCTGGAAGCTGGATCCCTAAAAATAAAAATAAAAAAATTAAATACCCCCCACCACCACCTTTGGGGCTCTAGGATTAGTCTTCTCTGACTGAATGCTGCTCTACATCACTGTGAAATCCTGTACCATGGCTCAGTCAATCATTACCCCAGTAGTCTCAGTTCCCATTTAGTGATGTCATCTTTTCTACCACTGAGTTTCTTGGCCTATGAAATTATAAAGTTCTGGATTTCTCTTTTGCAGCAGCATTTTAAAAATCTTTGCCTTAATCCTTAAACTTCCCCTTGCACAAAAAAATACAAATCATGGTTTAGATATATTGTAGCTTGTGGAGAAGAAAGAGAACATAAGTTAACATCAGGATATTTAAGCAAAAGAAAACACAAATGAAATACTGTACTGAAATAAAATTATAATGTTAGCTGCACATTTAATTCTAATTTTGAGATACATAACAACAATGAATTTAGCATAAACTGTCCTTTCTATAATTGTAACACCTACAGAATTGCCTTAGAATGAGGTGGGGTATTAGCAAAATGCAGCTTTTAAAAAGTGGCCGAGGAAAAGATGTACTTGCTGCACAGGATTCCATTATCGTGGTTTAAAGCTGAGATGGATAACATGGTATGAAGGGGTTTTTTTAATTCTTCCTGTACACGGTGAATTGTACAATTTTTTTCCCATTACTAGGGTACCCATTTTGGGTGGGATTTCAAATCTGTACAGAGGTGCTTCCTTTTCTTCCATTTCTTCTTTTTGCTTCCTGTTCTTTTTTTCTTCCAGTTGCTTGTGAGCAGTTTGTTTGATAAATTGCAGTATTTTTACAGCAACTCAAGTGTCAATAGCTGGCTGATGGTCCCTAAATTGTTCTAAACCTGCAGCCTCCACTTCATTTTAAAATATAGAATATATTGGTTTTTTTCAGATTTGTTTACCACAAAGCTCTAATGTTTTCAGGCAATCTACCAAAACAATTCAATAGTCACATTTTAAATCTGTAGAACCCTTTGTCCATAAAAGTACATCTCTTTATCTTCTCTTGACTAGACTGCTAGAGCACTTTAAATGCTGGTGTTGGTGGCATGTGTAGCAAGGGCCTTTCTTGATCAAAGTAATATTTCTTTTAACACTGGAAACAAAGTGTTCGGGGAGGAAAAGAGACTTGGAAAAAATTCTTTTCGCTAGCAAGCCTAGCTAGCCGTAAATCTCACTGTGCACCAATTATGGCTTTGGAAGGTGAAGCTTTTTTAATGGTCTCATTAGGATTCCATATGGGAATCTTATTCCCAGAAAGAGCCACTTTTGCTGGAGAGTGGTCAGCTTTGAAGCTGTGCTTCAGTTCTTTGGAAATCTTCTTTCTCCAGGCTCTTTTTGCAAAAGGATGGCAATAAATGAGAGTTCTCAGTGTGTTCCTTAAGAATGGAGATGTCTATCTTGAAACAGGCATTTTCTTCTGTCTGCTCCTTCAGACAGGACCTCACTGGATTTATTCAGACCATTCATCTTCCCTCTAGCAGGTCGACATGAAGCATTAATAGATTATTTCAAGGCAGCTACAAATCCATCACAACAAGGGAGAGAATGTGGAAAGAGGGGAATGGAAAAATTGGGTGATGTCCTCAAGGTCATAACCAGAGCATGAGGTAGAAACTGGGTGCTCTGGGTTGCAGGTGGTTTCATCTAGTCATGTTTCTCATCAAACAAACTTGCAGCAAATTAAAAATTAAAAAAACCACCAATTAAACCCAAACTAATAAAAAAACCTCAACATTTTATTTGATTCACACTTCTTTTTAAATCTTCCATTATGGCTGACTTTCAATATGTTAAGCAACTGGATTTGCAGCTTCTGCTTTCTGTGAGCATTTTTCAACTGTAAAAATGTATTTCATGAGTTATTAAGGGCTATTTTTCTCTTAATGTGCTTCTCAATTGAATTTCAGCAACCCTCTTTTAAATGATACTGAAGAGGTAGAAAAAAGTTAAACTGAAGAAAGACTTTAAAAAATAAAATAAGATACCACAATAATAAAAGTGTGTTGAAATGCCAGACAGAAGATGAAAGCAAATTTACAGTAAATGCGTGTTACTTCAGTTATCCTTTAGTGATGGAATGAGAAATCTGAGCATGATAGAACTGAATGTAATGGTGAGACCAAATCTGCACGACGGAATAATGAGATTTCATCGTTTACACGTTAAGAGTGTAAATCCTGCTGGGCAACTGACATGTGACTTTTCTTCTGACTCCATTAGGAAAAGATGCCATTTTTATTTAGTGAATTTAAGAAAAAGCTCTGGCCTGAAAGTGCAAATAAAATGTTTGAAACATCCTGAACTGGAATGTGCCCAGTACAGGATGTCATGTCTCCGGTGATATTGGGGACCATCCCTGTTCTCTGCTCTGCAGATCATTTTGCTTCTGCTCTGTCAGTATGACATTTTCCAAAAGTGCTAATGCTGTGGTGTTACTATCTATACTCCTCATTTTCTCCACAATATATATATTAACAGAGGGTAGAGGAAAGGCAGCTTAATTACATCTTTTTGCTCCAAGGAATCTAAATGACAATTAAATTTGCTTAGGTGAAAAAAGCAGTATAGTCATGCCTTTATTCTCTTAGTTGAAATTATTCATGTAGCATCTTATTTTATGGTATCCACCAGCAGAGTTCTTCAGAAATCCCTCTTTTTGGAGGTTGCAGTGCACAACATTTTCCCGTTATAGTTTTCCCCTCCTCGAGCTGTTCCCTACAATTCTAAAAAGAACATCATTCTTAAACTCAGAAAGATGGTAAAACTCTTCAGCAAAGGCTTCTATTTTCTTCTGCAAGTCAATGGAATAAAATGCTGAACAGTGGTTTGAACTGAAATGCAGGGTGCTATCTTTATAATTTTCTTGCAAAATGCTGAAAAGCTTGATTTTCTTCGTTGCATATAGTTATAGTGAAGTGACAAGAAAATCTCTTGCACTACAGATAGCCTAGATTTGTCATAATTCCCAGTGTGTCTCCCTGGCACAGTGGCATGTACTTTATTCACTTTTCCTTCTGCAAAGGGAAAGTAAAAAGAATAAGTAGGTAGAAGGAAAAAAAAAAGTACGGATCTCAGACTTCTTTTAAAATTATAATTTTAGAGCGGTACATGAATAGGTGGAAGAAAAACAGTGAAATAATTTAAATGAAAATGACATTCATCATGAAGTTATTCAGTGATGAACTTAGAGGAACTCAGATTGCTCTGAGTCTTCAGGTGAGCAGAGAGGAGATGGAGAATCTTTTAGATCTTGAATGTCAGCATTACCTGTAACAGCAGTGACCTTTGGGAGAACATAGGAGTTACTAAAAAAAGCGCAGTGGAACCTGAAATAGGGATCATGAAGTACATAGACCTGTATCTGTGTCCCCTCACTCTCTGCATTATATTTAATAATTTCTATGGCTATTGTGTGTTTTGTCTTTGCACTCACATCGGGCTGCCACAAGAGGACTTGGTAGAAAGAATCAGAAAAATAAGCTTCTTTAAGTACAGCAATGCTTTCTCTCTCCTCTACTGATGTCCCAATTTTTCCCTCCATTTTAAGCTTTATAAATACTTTCCCCCTTAGTTTTTTCTTACAGAAAAATCTCTCCGTGCTGCACTCTTCAGGTTTTCTTCACAGCATTCCCTATTGCATTTCAACTGTCCTCAAGTCTGATTTCCCGTAGTGTGGCTGAAATGTGAATAATCCTATTTTTCTCTCCTGAGTCATGCACTCTTGGGATGGCACCACTTACACGTTTCCAGGAGGAATGTGATGTCGTGTAAGACCTGCAAGCAGTGCAGGCAGGTTGTAAGCAAACTTCTGTTGGCTCCTCTAGGCAGTCTAGGAATGTCCTGTAAATTTGGACCCAGATCAGCCCAGGATTTCATGGCTGAGAAGAAAGGATGTCAGTGCTTCAATGCCATAATGCCTAAGAGGTGGCTGAGATGTGGTTTGTGATTTGATAAAGGAGAAATGGAGAGAGGTGTTTCTGTAAGCAAGTCCTCCATTTCAAGTGAAAAACTCTACTGGTGCCTTTTGTTACCAAGATCTCAAAGTGCATTAGCACAGTCAGTTGCAAGTTCTCATCACCATTTGGTGGAACGGAAAAGTGAATTGCGGCCTCTCCTCGCCGCCCCGAGGCGGGGAATCCGGCTATCCTGCCCCTTTGTGGCGGTGGGAGCCACACCAGAGGCCGCCCCAAAACCTCCCCTGAGGCTGCGGTGGCGGTCAGGGCAGCTGCGTGGGTTCAGCTGCAGAGAAAAGCCACTGGAGTCCCGAGATAAAGAAAGCCAGGAGCCGGACACTCCGTCAAGGTATTCCAAAGAGCTTTAATCTCCTTGAAGGGACAAGACGAAGTGGACCCACCCAAAGCTCAGCAAGAGCTTATCAAACCTCTGACTCAGGGCGGTGGGTACAGCAGCCAGTGGGTAGTTACAGTAGGGATAAGGATCTGTTTCACTGAACCAATAGGGAAAACATAGGGGTGGGAGAAAACCCACACAACAAACCATACACGGGGGACAAGGTGACTGACACAGAAACCTCGAGAACAAGCTGGGCAGGGAAAACTTAATTGACATGAAGGGGGGCAGGACAACTGGGAATGACATAGCAGAAACAGGGGAAAGGGTGATGGACACCCTGAGTGGTGGGAAAACCTGGACAAAAACCACTATAAGGGGAAGGGACAGGGGTAACATGGGGCAAACCATAACTTTACAGCCCTCTCAAAATACAACAGCGAGAGAGGCAAAATCAAACAAAACACACACCACTACAATGAATGTTAAATGTATTTACCCTATCTACAAGTGTTACTATTTAAAAATCTTTCCCTAAGTATCTATTCTGTTTTTATGAGATCCTTACTTCTAAGCATTTTAACCACTGAAATGCAGATTTATGGGAATGTTAAGATGCTTACTTTTAATCCATAAATTGATTAAGTAAATTCTTGTCAAACACGAGTATCCTATTAATCTTTGAGAACCCATGTTGTATGATGATGGTCAGCATTTGGATGCATAAATTGATCTCCCACCCATCACTGATACATTATGGAAGAATGTTCAATTCAAAAATCATTGCAAAGTATTTTGATTAATCGTGTTTGTGCTGCTTGCTTGCTGCTCTGTATGGCAAACCAGGGCTGGGACTGCACTGCAAATGTACCACATGTTATTATTGATATTTATTATATACTGGATGTGTTTTTATTAGTATGCTCGCTTTGCTGTGTTGCTGTTCCATTTTTCTTTACAGTTATGCTGCCCAATATTTTATATTTTGTTTCACTGTTTCTCTGTTTATAGGATAATTCAAACTCAGTAAAGATGAAGCAAGCCCCACTTTGAGGGGCAAGTCTTCTAAAACCTACATGTTTATCTCCACTTAATCTAGGTTCCTGCAGTAGGCAGTGTCCCTTATGTAAAGTGCTGAGTAAAATCCATCCAGCATTGCAGTAATATTCAAGACCCCAACGATGCTGCCCTCATTCAAAGCCTGGTGAAACAAATGGAAATCTCTGGCTAATTCCAATGAGCTCTGATCAAATCTTTCAAGCCAGTGGGTATACAGCTACCTCTTCAGATGGGTTAAAAGTTCTCTGGGCTGGCATTGCAGAATGACCCGAAATAACAGCTGTGTTTTCAGAAGATGGAGCAGCAACTGCGGTCTCAGTATTTGCATTAAGGGTGAGCAAATCCTGTGACTATGTGGCATCTCAAAATCCACTTCCGTTTTTGGAGGAGTTGCAAAAATAGTTCTGGTTTGCAAAATCTTATCCATGTTTTAATTTATTCCCTTTCCAAAGCAATTATAGAAACAATATGTAAGGAAGGACCCACCAAAAGGAATAGAGGTGCACATAAACCCTGCAAGCTACTGACCTACATGCACTGTTCTGCATTTTTTCCCTGAACTAGATTTTGTCTTTTCACCACACATCTTTTTTTTTTTTTTTTTNTTTAATAAAGCATTCCTGGTTTTTTTCCACTTTGGTGACTTTCTTTTCACCCTTGTTCATTGGATCATTTTTAAAGACTTTAATCTGAATTGAGTAAGCTAAAATATTTCAAATGAGCAAAAAGAATTGGGAGTTATCTTGTTTAGATACCACGCTAGATTCATTAATTATAGCTAGACTGCATAAAGGTATTAGTGAATAATAATGATGATATTAGGTGTTAGAAAATATAAAGAAGGAAAGTAAAAAGGTTTTTGCAACATTTTTTTACATTAAAGGGACAGACAAACTATTTGGCTGTTCATGTTCCCATATCACTATTTTATCTCAACATGTTAATACCTGGAGTCTCTCTCTGGTCTTCTTGAGAATCTCTGTTGTTGTTAGCACAATTCAGCCCTGTAGTGTGTGATTTATATTTGTCATTCCTGCAGGCTGCAACAAGTCAGGAAATAAACCTTTCTGCATAGGTAAGATCAGCACGAGTACTGATTTTAGAATATGGTACTAATGAGAATGAGTGGTGCAGACAGTATGAGTGAAATTTGGGTAAGAGGAAATGGCTTCTATTCAATTAGGTCAGAGATTAAAAGCTTTAAACCCAAGTAAATTCTCAAATATAAAATACAATACTATAATCCTATAATCACATTAAGCAAATAGTAGGTTTTTATGCCAGAGGAAACCGTCAGGAATGTTAAACTGGATCTCCTGTGCAGCAAAGAGCTACACTTCCCTCTGAACTGGGCTGTGTCTTCTGGTTTCCCGAATCTGGAAACAATACTTTAATTTGGGGTTTAGTTGAGGCCAAATTCATATTTAATATCCCAGTCATTCCACATGAGTTGAAAGTAAAGCCTTTCTTTCCTACACATGAGTTGATCAAATTGTCACGAATGCAGATAATAAAATGACTCCTTGGGGCCACAAAAAGCAATTAGCCACTGTGCTACATATAAACAAAAGAACCATGAAATCCTCTAACTTACAATCACATAAATAATAAGATGCTTGCTGATAAAATTATATAAGATAGAAAACCAGTTCTTTGTGGGAATGGCTAAAGAGCCATTGGCCAAAAGGATCACAGATGTGTAGACTCCATTAACACATAGTCCCTGCTCAGGGGGTGGATGGATGAACAAAATTACTGCCTTGTGTCTAAAAAAGTAAATTCAGTGGCTTGATAGTTATGGGTATTCATGTACAAATGCATGTCTGAATTGCCCTCTTAGGAAAAAAAAAAAAAAAAAAAAACTTACTAAGACAAGTTAGTAAAAAACAACTTAGAATCTCAGTGAGATGCTGCAGAAATGTGAGTGAAAGGAAGGACAGGTCAGGGCAGTTCTGCTCCCCCTGCTTACAGCACAAACCATGGCTGGAGAATTTTTGTGGCAGTTCCCTTCTTCTGCACCACCCTGCTCTCCAAACTCACTGTGCCAACTTTGCTGGGCCTTATAGTGTTCTTAGAGCATGCCCTAAGAATCACCAAGTTTAGCTCTTGGTGAGTAATCACCTTGGTTCAGAACATTTCTAATTGGGGTTCTGATGTATCCTTCAATTAGTAAAGAATAAGACTTTTTGTTGCTCATTCCTTTTAAGGTTGTGTAGCAATATGCTGTAGGGATACAATGGATTGATGGATGTTTTCTGCTTCGCTCTTTTTGAGTTTTTCTGAGATGTGGGTTAAATTATTCACTTTTTTACCCTGAATGTATAATTAACTATGACTTATACTGAGATTTCACTGCATGGGAACATAATGCCAGTTATTTTTATGTCAAACATATGTTTTTCATAGCAGTATAGATAGTTGTGGGTTGCAGTTAGAGGTTTTTACCATGCAGTTATCGCTTAGATTTATGTAATAGCTTGCGCAGGTTTTTTTTTTTTTTTTTTTTTTAACTTAAGCTGTGTCAGAAGAGATAAAACCTGAATTTCAGGTATTATAATTCTTTAGGGAAATCTAGTCTGTGTTGTTTTTGATTTTATACAAACTACATATTTTTAATATAAATTACATTTACAGTAAAGGGATTACCCTTTACTGCAAATGTAATTTATGTAAAAAATACATTTTATGCATTAATTCCTAATATTTTTTTTTTTTTTTGGTCCGGGTATTCTTAGGTAAAAAATAGGTAGTGGTAAAACTCAAGCAGAAGCACAGTGCCACACTTCCATTTTCAAGCTTTTATAATAAAATGGAACTTCAGACTTATTTTCCCAGGGAAAAGGTGACCTTTTAAAAACCAAAGTAGGTAAATAGATCTTATTCTAGCTGACATAGAAGAAAGCTCTCTGAAATAAAATGGAGCAAAAATCAGTGGCACTGTGGATATATGAGCCCAGAGTTTTGCAGTCTGGAAGTGCTTTCATGCTTGTGTGCTCTTTGGAGCCTTGTATGACTGAGGCATAGTGCTCTGTGTGCCCAGCTGGCCACTCAAAATCTCAATATTCTGCTTTTCCACAAGTCACGAATGCACTACACTGCATTTTGAAAGGCAGCATTAGGATATGTGAGGATCTGGGGGTTTGCAGAGAAGGGAAAAGCCCCGTGGCACAATGGGAGGCACAGCTATTGTGATGAAATATCAGAGATGTTAAACTCTTATCTCTCACACACACACATGGATGGTCATTTCAGCTCTATTACCCAGCACATCAATTCATAATCTTATTTCCCCATAAACCTGCTTAATTAGCTGAGCATTTGGGGTCTGGTATTGCTTTGTCAATTTATGCAGTCCAAAAAAAAAAAAAAAAAAAGGCTTTGTGAGGCTTTTAATGAAATCTTGATGTTTTTCATCTGGATTGCTTTTGGTTACCACTGGACTGAGTTTGGCTCAGAATCTGCAGCTAAAAATTGTTTTCAGTTTCTTTAAATTCCGACATAATAGTTCCCCTAGCCTTTAATTTATGGCAAAAGCTTTGCACAGTAAAATATTTTTAATTACTTTGAAGATAGAGAGGCTGCAACCAAAGAGTTCCAAGTGATTTGCCTGAAGCAAGATGATGATTGTCAAAGCTGGGGCTAGAATGCAGAAGAGCACAGCTCCCATTCTCGTGCTTCATCTGCTGTATGCAGTGACCCATGTGTGTTTTTTAGCATATTTTTTCTCTATGTAGCAGAGGGTGTATCACAATATAGTTCTTGATAAATGCACTAAAATATATTTTTGTTTTTGAGTCTTAATAATCTCTCAACACTGCATTGTAGCAAAGTGTTATTATTTCAATACTGCAGTGTAACTCAAGTGTTATTATTTCAATCTCATGCAAAGATGTGATGTGAAGTCCTGTCTGCTTGAAGAACTGAAAAATATGTGTTTTCTGACTGGAAAAAGTGCTTGATCAGGGAAGAGCCACTGTCAGAAAGTCAGTTTTATTCTTCTGTCATGGTGACGCTATTACAGATTGTACAGATATAGAGAAATACCATCTCACTGGTGAGAGTTCTCTAAATAGAATATCACAAAAATGTCTCAGGAATGAATAATCATGCATCGATTTTAAATGGTGCTATTCTCATGCAGTTAAGAATTCAGCTATGCTATGAAATATTGGTCCTGTTCCCAGGTTAGGTGATTTCAAAACACAGACTGAATGTATTGGCCAGGATCAACCAGCAATAGAACACTTCTAGTGATTTTTCTGTGGAGTGATCTATGGTTTTTTCATTATTCAGCTCCAAAATGAGCTGGAATAAGACACCCCCTTTGCCCAAAAAAACCCACAGGAAACCCCAAACAACGCACGAAAAAATAATAAAAAAGGCAAGATAAATGGAATATTGTTAAGAACAGGACAATATCTAGAACACCAGTGAGAGATGGATGCAGAAGTAACGACCAAGGTGTAACAAAAGCATGGGAATGTACATTCTGTATTAGCAGATGGATGTATCTGGCTGAAGTTTGGGAGTTGTTCAGCACTAATGCAGAGCTCTCTGCTTTGGGAAGATGTCTTTTTTCTTAGTCTTACCCACTGAGGTAGGTTTTTTTTTTTTCCTGGATGGTTACAAAGCTGTGAGAAACAGACCAAGAAGCTCCACTGTATGCAGTGGAGATTCTTGCAGAATTCAAGGATGGAAATGAAACTGCTGAATCACCAAGCCATCATATTTCTGCTCTGAGATATAATCTGGAGCACAGACACAACAACATGAAAGAAGTGAATGCTTAGTAGGGTATTTGGAACTCTAGGAGGATTTCCAAGCCTGAGGTAGATAATGTCTGAAACAATTAGTCATTCATTTCAGGCGTAGAAAGCAGAGAGCATCAGCTCTCATTGTTGGTTCTTCCGGCAGACGTTGGTCTGAATAAGACTGAGAAAAGGGAAAGTCCCCACAGCAATATATATGAAGGCAGCATCAGGCTGGATGAAGAAGATGAAGTATTCAGTGATCAGGTTCAAGAAGCAGTGAAAGAACTGCCAGCTCCTGATGTCAATCTCCCTCTCTGAGCTCTATGCTTGTCACCCAGCCTACTCCACACCTTCAGGTGTGTGCAGGGCTGAGGGGCAGCTCTCTGCTGGTTCTCAGTTTTTGGCTGCTAGTGCTGCTCAGCAGGGCTGAGCCTGGCTCACCTGTGAAGCTGAAACTGCCTTAATGCCCATTCAGGGAGCAGGAGGGTCAGGATGTAGAACCAAACATGCACTGACATTCCTGCTTAAGAAGATAGGAAGTGGTTCCTATGTCATTTTCTAATTAGCATTTATTAGCATTTTTTTAATTTTTATTTATTGCCGCATGCTGTGAGGGTGCCAAAATTGTTGATTTTTGTTTGCCATTATGATAAATCACTGCTTGCAGTAGCTGTAGCTCATTTTGTGGTATCAGTCTACCTTGCACAGTTTCCTATTGTTGGTTTGCAGTGTCCTGTTTCCATTTCCTATGTTTATAGTTTGCAATAAATACTCATTTCAGGGCCTTGACAAAACTGTGTCTGTAGTGCCCAAATGTGGAACAATATCAGTGCAGCAGAGGGCTGGAATATGCAAAATACAGCAGATGGTGTGCAGACAAGCTTTTGGGAACTAATCACAAGGATTTTTCTTTGAAAGCTTCAACTTCCTCATTAGGAAGAGAACTGAAGCATATTAATTGCTTGTTGAGTTGCCCTTTTTAACCTTCTTTAGCTTAAAAAAAAATTATAAAAATTCAAGAATGCCGAAGAACAGGTATTTCTATCTGAGATTAATAAAATTTAATTGTGTTTAAAATGTAATTGTGGTAAAAAGAACTACAAAGATTTTACTTGGAGTGCTGTTGGATAGGTAGGAGTGGAGCATGTAGTGAAAATTCCATCTGGGGTCAATGGAGCATTTAATTTCAAAGAGCATTTCATTTAAGTGAAATCTAAAAGAGTTTGAAGTTTTTATTTCAGCAGGTTAGAAGCCCCAAGGGCCGGTGATTACACTGTCTGATTGCTTTGAGGAGTTCAGAACGATGAAGGAAATTTGCTGTTTCATTAAGGGCTGGTATGGAACGAAGATGTATAACCTGGTCTTGGATGAATTTAAAGTGGAGATTAGAGCAGTGAAAAGAGTTTAGAATGGACCTTGGCCATTTTAATAACATCATCTGCTGACATGTTTGTGGTTTTTTGTGGGCAAAAGAGCTGCTGTATCCGAGGTGACACTTAGCAGAAAATGGCTTTAGCTCACCAACAAGTTCTCTCATGTTCTTGAACCTGGGCAGGGAAGAAATAAAAAATGAAGATCAATAAGTGCTCTTTCCTAACTTCATAATTTAGAACCAGCACGAAGTGCTTCTTCATGGGACCTGTGAAGGAATACGAAGGAATACAATATATGCTGCGAAACTATATCCTCGCCGCTCTTAGAGGATTTTCCATCATGTGCCACCAAAAATATCTCTGAATCCACAGCTGATGAGTTTAATTACTCATCAGCCCTTTACATTACAATTCATTACCCTGAGGTAATAAAGATAAAATAAAGCATTTAGATGCCATTGTGCCATTGTTGCAGTGTGTTCAGCAGATTGTCTCTAATCGGTGCAGCTTGTTTTATGCAGCATAATTAATGGAAACATGGGAGCACCGTCCTGAACAAACCATTTTTAACAGGTGCTTGAGCTGCTGCTTGTGTTCTGTTTTCTGCTACTTTTCTGTAAGGATGGCTACTTTAATTACAGAATTAATTATATTTGTGGATCTTATGTTTTAAAGTCACACTTCAGTTTTCACTAGTGACTATTTTATTATATAATAAAAATATGCCCCTGGACCATAATAGTTCTGGCTATAGTCCATTGCATAGTACAATCCTTGATACTAAAATTTTGACAGAAATGATATTTTAGATAATAAAGCTCTGAAGAAACCAACATGATATTACAAGTAGTGAGTTCTAGTCCAATATATTATGCATAACTAAAAGACTTTGTTATTGGCAAAGTAGTTTTTTGATTGTTGATGTTGTGTGGTGTATCACAGCTGAAGTGAACGTGCCTGGTAACTCCAGATCTTTCCTGATTACCAGTAGACTTTGACTCTTTACTCAAAACCATAGGTGACTGTAATCTTTAAATTATTATATTCTATTGTATCTATTATATATCATATAATATACATCATATATATAATCTATTATCATTATTTCCAGCCCTGTTGCTATCATCCAACATATGGGAGTTGCACAAAACTGCCTTTGGGACAGGGGCCACTGCAAAGCCGTCACCCTAAATTATTTGATTTTATTTAGCCCAAAACACTATTTTTGATCTTTGGTCCTCACTTTCAGAGTGATCAGTAATTCAAATCTCAAATGTAAAGAAGGCAAACATCAACTTGGGAAGCACCACAGCATCTAGGGACCTCTGGGGGAGAGACCAGCACAAAACACATGGGAATTGGAAACAGGACCATTTCTTCCATCACTAATACTGGTCAAACATCCCTTTTGTGATGAATGATTAAGAATTTTGTTCCTTTCTGAAAAACAAAATTAAAGAGTCAAATGCAGACCAGCAGTATCTGATGCCCAGGGATTTAATACTGTTTAATCTACTTTAGAAAATAATTTAGGCTAACTTGCTTGGTTGTGCATGCAAGAGAAAAATATTTTAAATTATAATATTGAAATAACATCTC
>WBNO01032949.1:0-13141 GCA_013400575.1 Peucedramus taeniatus
TGAGAAAATCAGGGCGACATTTATTGAATGAATTTTTTTATTTACACTTCAGCAAAACACATGGAAACAATGTACACAAATGCATATACACACTGCTAAAAGTCCAATTTACATACAGAGCAATACATGGAAATGCAGCAGCAAATGCAAATACAGAAAAATACAGGGCAATAGAAGCCAACCACATATTAATACATGACAACCCTTTTTCTATTTTCATTACTTTTTGTTTTATTTTTACAGGAAATCAGAACAAAAACAGCACACAGAAAACAGCACTCATCCACCACGAACATGTCCTTCACATTACACACAAACTCACCGTCCTATTCATTTCAACTGCTCCATTACACCCCAGCCATCATTGCTCCTCAGGAACGTGATTCCCGGGAGCCTCCAAAAAATCCTCCTGCCTGACGAAAACCCCAGTCCCGGGACAGTCCACACCCAAACTTTGGCAATGAACTTAGCCTCACAGACCAGTCGGGACTGAGGAAAAAAAACGCCAGTGTTCTGGTTTGAGAAGCAAGACTAGCATGACACCCCAAGTCAGAAATATAATTTATTAGGAAAAGGGAAAATAAAACAAAAAGGAAACAAAATACATGCAATAAGAAAACCACTGACAAAGTCAGAAGAATACAACCTGACACCCTGTTGTTCAGGGTGTTGGCAGCAGTCTGCTTGCAATGGTGGCTGCAGTCCTCCCGGAGTATCAGTTATGGCTCTGTTGAAGCAGTGGTCCTGGAGAAAAATCCAGTGATGGATGGGCCTGTTCGTCTCTGGGAGTCCAGTGGAGAAGGCTGACTTGGTATTCCAAGCCTCAGGTTTTTATCCAGGTAGAGAGGTTTGGCTCCTCCCCCTGGCTGGAGCATTTCCCAATGGGATTAAAGAAGTTTATCAGTGGTATTCAAATGGCCTATTAGCAGAAGACTTATCCCTGGTCATGGAAGAGATAAGGAAAACTGCTCTTTGATGGTTTCTTATCAGCTGGCTTATCAACAGAAGATTCCCCATCGCAGTTCTAACGGATGGTAATAGAATACACCTGGTTACATCTTGCACTGCAACCCATGACACCCAGCCAGAAGGAAAAAAAAAAAAAAAAAGTTGAGGATTTTTTATTCTGAATTTAAAATGGAGTTGAAAAACCTGAAAGTCAAAAGTCATACACACAAGGTTAGAACTGGTCAGCACGCATGCACATGCAGACACAAGCAGATGCAGACAAACTCTCACAGACAGACACATCCTCTCACACACTCTTCAGCTTACACACTGACTGCAACGCTTACTTGAAACACTACGCTGAAGAAGATGCTTCGACATATATTCTGGCTGCAGCTCCTCTGTGTCAAATGGTAGATTCTGGGAAAATGGGTAGGGACCCGGGGACCTGCAAGACAACGGGAGGCAGTCAACAAGTGACTATCTGACAGCTAGGAGTTATCCCCATTCTGGGCCCATAAATTTTCTACCCAAAACCCCATAGAAGACAGATGAACTCTAAAGTTTAATAACTGTTCTACCTAACCATGACTATGTGCCAGGGCAGGGCAGCTCCAATCATAAGTGGCACAAAATAGGTACATACCCTATAAGCCCAGGTAGGTACATATAGTATAAGTACACACAATATAAACCAAGGTAGGTACATAGAGTATAAGTACATACACTATAAACCAAGGCAGTACACACAGTATAAACACATACACTATAAGGCCAGGTAGGTACATACAGTGTAAGTACACACAGTATAAGCCAACATAGGTACAATATAAGTGAGGGCTTGAGATAACTCTCTTGATGATCAATTCTCGAGCCCTATAATGCTTTGAGAAGACGGAACCTACGGAACTACTGTGGTCACATGAGGAGGGTCTAATATGCTCCTTATAGAAGTCCGAGGGAATGGCACGGGAAAAGAAGGCTCTACCAAAGCTGAGAAGGAAGATGAATGAGAACATCTTGTGTACTTCTCCCTGCCTCAAAAAGTAAAAAGGTAAAGATGCTGGAATAAGCAATATCCAGCAAGGTACATGAGTAAAATACGGCCAATACGAACATCCAGAAGGATGCCGATAAAGCATCAAGATGCAACAAAACCCTATGACACAGAAAACAATGGACACAAACTGTATAACATGGACACAGACACATACAGACATAACATACACAAGTGGAAACTGCCTGGCAGTCTCACCTTGTTGACCCAAGCTTCCTAGCACAAGATAAGCCAGAGGCCAGTGATGCCAAAGGAAAGAAACCCCTAAGGCAATAGCTCCTGATGATGAAACATAATTCCTTAAAAGAAATCAGTGCCAAAGCACTTAGGAGGATGCTCAAGAGGCTCACTAGGCCTAGAGAAGGAAGCAACGACGGCCGGGTGACTGTGGCTATAGCTCTGGACCTGAAGGCAGGCTCCTCAGAGAAAAGATCCATAATGACATCAAGAGTTGAAGAAGGCAGACGACGCAAAGTTCACGGGAACGCGGAGATGGATCAGAACTGCCCTGCCCGGCGAAGGCTCCAGTGAGGCTGAGGAGAAACCCTCTTCCCTTACTTCTGAGGGGCCCATCCCACTACAGGCCTCTCCACTAAGCTAGCTTCAAACTTCCCCCTGTGATTGTAAAGGTTTTTCCCCTTGTCCCAACTACTGGCCCAAACACTTAGCTTTTGGAAGATGAGCAGAGAAAATTCATTGTTGATTGGACATGGATGTCGAGACATTCTCCACATCTGCTACGGCACTGCCCTTTCCAAACTTCAGCTCCGTGCCTCCTAATGGTACCTAAGACAAAAAGACAGAAAATGTGACTATTACCCTCAAGAAAAGTAATCCCCGAGACTCCTCCATACAACTGCCCTGGCTCACCTCAGATATTGATTCAATTCCAGAGGCTGCCCAGAGGATACCTGCAAAATTGAAAGGTACACACTTAGCATGTTGCTTAGCGTGTTGCTGCTTCACCTGTGAGTCACTCTGCCTAAACGCCGACTCACCCGCTCACTTGTGTTCCTTGGCAAGCCTTGGGCAGCAACAGCACCTGCAAAAAACAAAGCCAAAAAGCATGCTGAGATACTATGAAAATACAACCTCCCCGATCTGACAAGTATGCCACACCTATACCACAGGCTTGCACCCACCTGGCCTCTGGCATTCTGGGCCAGGACATGTTGCAAGCAGACTACCTAAAAATAAAAAAACAAGAGTGGATGCTTAGAGTTGCACCAGAAATTGAGACCTGAGCAAGAACAACTGCTTCTGTCCACTGCTCACCTTGCCCACGTCATCTTGACTGCCGATATCCGGCTTGACTTCCTGAAAATAAAGACAAAGAACAGTGCTGTAACATGGTCACCAGTTACACTTCCTCTGCAGAGACAAACTGACTCATCTGCTTGGGAGAACCCCCTCACCCGGGATGCGGCACTCTGCCGTGGATTTTATCCGTCTGCATCTGAAAGAAGGTTAGGATAAAAGTCAAAGTACTGTAGGATAACTTCACAGCTCCAAATATCTTGTGTCAGTCTAGGAATACCATCTAAAGTCCAACCACAACCCACAATTCAAATTTCAAGTCCCCGGGACTTGTCCTATTACACCAAGCTATGCTGCAGGGCAGAAGAGCTTTGGCACAAATATGTGCAGACACCTGTGACACAGGACAGGACAAACGAGGAGACGCTAAACACAAACAACACGTTATGCTACAAACATGTTGGGGGTTGGATCTGTTTCTTTTGTGTTTGTGGAATTTTTTCCTGGTGGTTTGCTAGGTAACTAATTGCTGGGTACTTTATGGATACTTGACTTAAACAAAGGAGGCAGCAGGTTTCTCCGGGTGGAACAGCAGTGAAGGGCAGTTTGGTCCGAGGACACCGCTCCAAAAGGACTGGAGTACCAGGGGACCCTGCTTGTTTTTCTCTCTCTCCACTGGATTTCTCTCCAGAGGAAGACTGAACACAATTTTCGTCACCATCGGACTTTCCTACAGGACTATTTCACTTCATAGATCTGCATTTACTGCTCAAGGAGGATTTCATCTGGGCTGCTTTCACCACTCTGATACTCAGGGTGTCAGGTCACATCCCTGACTCTGTCAGGGCATTTTCTGAGGTTTTGTTGTTTCTTTGTTTTTGCTTGTCTCTTAGTGCTATTACATTTGTATTTGTCTTTGCTTTGTCTAATATTCCTAGTAAAGAACTGTTATTCCCACTCCCAAATCTTTGCCTGAGAGCCTCCAATTGCAAAATTATAATAATCTGAGGGAGGGGGTTCACATTCTCTATTCAAAGGGAGATTACAGCTTTCGCTGGCAGGTACCTGTCTTTCAAACTAAGACAAAACAGTGTGCCACAAAGATGGTAAAAAAGTCACTGGCAAGAAGAATAACAGCAAGGACCAAGAGGATGCTAAAAGAGATTACCGATGCTATGGCAACGGTGGATGGAGGAGGCTCTAAGGAGCTGAAGAAAAGACTGGAACACTGACCTGTTAAAAGAGCTGTTGGTCACGATGATCAAGATGGCTGTGAGACAATGCTACTTTTAGAATGCTCTTCACATCATAAATCTTATAAGCCCCAGGACGTTACAACTCATGGCTGGAAAGGATGGATGGTGATACAGCCGGGAACGAGGCCTCAAAAGACGTCCGACTCGGTGCTTCTGAGATACGACTCGGCGATGCAGCTGAGCCTGCCAGTAAAAGAACAAATGATATCGGCATCTTGCCAAGAAGTGCGAGCGTTCAACAACCTAGAGATGATGGCTGATGCTTGTGGTAAGGCTCCTGAAGCGAAAAGGCAGAGATATCTGATACAAGGGACCTCAAAGACACGCTAGATAACACAGTACACCAGACAACATGGACCAGAACTGTTCTGCACTGCACACCCTACAGCTGCCAACAAAAGTAGAGCTGCTCTCTTTAGCTGTCCTAAGAGGCCCCTTAGAGAACATCCTTTCACCCTCTGCTATTTTTTAAATCTGTCCCAGGAATTTCCAATCCCCTACCCTACTATCATCCCATCTCCAGGCCATGACCCCTGACTTATCTTTTGAATGACCAGTGATGTGAATCCACATTGGACCTGAAATGAGTCTGCCTTGGAGGGCCCTGTGATCGCCTGCTAGCCTTTTAGTCAGCTACAATAAAGAACACCAAAAACAATGTATGAGTTTAATGTTGTGTGGGCCAAATCCCAGCAAGTCAGCTACTTGCCCTCTCCTGAGTGTGCCTGGCTCTTCAAGTCTCCAGCTTCATCCTGAGTCCAAGGCTATGGCTGTTATTATGAGTGGCACCTGGGTTAGAGAGAGGCAAAGTTACATGGCACTTCTGTAAGTGCAGTGGATGAGCTTGTGTGCTGTAAGACATGTGAATGTCTCTGCTACACTCTTGAAAAGCTTTGGGGGGCCCTCAAACAGACACCATTTCTCACTCTGCTGCCTTCAAAACCCCCCCCAATAACTCCTAACTGGGTACCTGCTCACCCTCCCTCTCCTAGTCACCACCCTCAACTTAACTAATCTGAAACCTCAATCTCAAAAACCATCCTCAACATGGGGCAGATCCCTTTTGTGACATGATGAATCTGCTGAAAAAATCTGAAGTGTTGTACTTGACACAACCTGGAACTACAGGAAATTGCACTCCTGCTAAAAAAAAAAAAAAAATAAAATAAAAAAAAAATAAAAACCAGATATTACAAAAGCACCTAACCCCCCAAACCCACAACCCTAAATCATGACATTAAATACTTGCGGTGTTCAATGCTGTTTTCTTCACAGTATCTTAAAAGCCTCTGCTGCTTTAGATGCCCAAATGCATCTGCTGAAAACAAGCTCAGATAAGCTGAAAGAGCTTCTTCACTGAAATGAGAGGAGAGCTCTTATCCCAGCTGATTTCACAGAAGGGATGAAACCCCTTAGCAAAGGCTGGGGTTAATATACCCCTGATTGTGCCCACCTGTCATTCCCATGACCCCCGGGAAATGGGATGGACCAATCCCACCGGGTATAAAAGCCCTCAGAGGAACTGCAGCTGTTTGGCTCCTCTGACTTGAATTCAAGGGGAGTAAAAGGCTTGATATAGGAGAAAACTCTTCAGGGAAACAACAATGCTTTCTTTTTTGCTACAACTACTTGGGCAGAAAACCGGTAAGAAATAAAACTTTGGTTTTAGGCAGCATAGCTAGATAAATTGGGTAATTTGCTGTTAACTTACATAAGTATTCCTTAGTGACTACTAAGTAGTACTCCACATGTGACTAAGTAGAGTGGAGAGGAATACTAATGATATGAATAGTCTAAGTCTCCCTGGGACCTCCAGTTAGGGCTATCTACATTATAAATAATAATAAAAAAAGATAATAGCCCCCTTTGCAGCATAAGGGTTAAGTACATGTCAGGCTCACCCTTCTCTGAGATATTTGGTCCTAGGGCACAGAAAGAAGTGCCCTAAAATGTAGTTTTAAACCCTTAAAATGCTGAAAAAGGCAGAGCTTCCTTCAAGCTTCCTTTCCCCTTAGTGAGGAAATGGGGCAGTTATTTCCACTGAAACTGATTACAATGGCAAATAAATGGCTTCTGCCCTTTAATTTAATCCCCTAAAATATTGGTAAAGAGGAGTTTTCCTTGCTTTAAATCTCTCCAGTAATGAAAAAGGAGCGATTTTTCCCTCAATCCAAAACCTTAGCAAGGAGGGACAGCTGGGCTTACCCCTCAATTTAATCCTTAGGACAGCAAAAAGGGGCAGTTACCCTTAATTCAAACCCATAAAAAACATTGTCAAGTTTTCCCTTTTATTTAAACTGGAAAGTAATGGAAAATGGGGATTCCCTGTCAATTAACATCCCTAACAGCCTAGAAAAGGCAGGGATTCTTTCAACTGAGATAATTCAAATTACAGGGGAACCGGATTCTCTCACAATTTGAACACAAAAAATAATGGAAAAGGAAGCTTTTTCCCTCATTTTAAACCCCTTTTCTCCTAATAACCCCTCTCTTTTCTGGGAGTGCTGTGGAGGGTCTGGGGCTCTAGGGAGGGACTGACACAATAAAAGGGAAAAGTTGAAAGCTCTCCCCTGGAACCTCACATGCTGCCTGGCCTGCTCAGATGCTGCCCCTTGGCAAGAGGGCTCTTCCCTCAGCGTTTTCCTGAAGCCATGCTCTGTGCCCAGGTGAGTCCAGCTGCTCCCCAGTCCCTGCTGGATGCTCCAATCATTGTTCCTGGAGGGACACTTGGGATACCCCTGTTAGCCTCTCTGGACTAGCAGATCCCTGTGCAGGTGTGCCCGGGTAATCCTCTGAACGCAGCTGGTCACACGGGGGGCTGCTACACCTTGGAGTGGGGGAGGGGAGGTGAAGAAAGTCCTCTGGGGATTTCCCTTCCCTACACAGCCCTTCATCTGCCCCTTAGACAATGGGGTGCCAGACTTCCAAGGTAATTAACAGTCTTTCCTCTCTGTGTGCCCTTGGCCAAAACTGGGATTCTGCCTCCAAAAGCGCTGACGGTGAGCAATTTCTCACAGACTGCAGCTGCCAGCACCGAGAACTCTTGCTGCCTTTGGAGTGCCACATGCCTCCTGTGAACAGACATCGACATGCAGCGGGGGTGAGTTTGGTTTCACAGGGAAAAGGGCTGGCATTCGTGTCCAGGGGCCTATGGCCCCGAGTGACCTTCTGCCTCCTCTGGTTCCGAATGGCATAGGATTTCTCCCGGAGCAAAGCTGTTGCCCCTGCCAAGAACTCGGGCTGCCCTGGCAGTGCCAAGCACCTCCTGCAAACTGGCTTCAGGATACTTGGGGTTTTAATGTGCAGAAGTTCTCCCAGACCAAAGCTGAGAGCATCTAACCCTAACCATAACCACAACTTAGCTGGGTCTAAAACTTACAACTTTTGGACCGGCAGCGTGTCCAACCCTCTGTGCCACCCCTGGCCCCTTTCTAAAGCATTCCACTGCAGTCCTAAAACTTTGCCTTTTCAGAAATGAGTTTTGTTTTCCATGGAAAAGGGCCAGCATTTGTGTCCGTGGGCCCCTGCCCTGCTCAGGACCTTTGGTCCCAAGTAGGCTGCCACTTCCTAAATTCCAAATGGTGCAGGTGAGACAGGGGTTTGGAAATTTCACTTGGGATAGAAACCAATTTTGCATTTGGCTCAAGTCTGCTGTTTAAGTTTTGTTTGTGTAGTCTCTTAACTTGTGTGCTTGCAAAAAGGCCTGCAGAGAGAACTAAGGAAATTCAAGGCTACTTAGAAAGGAATGCAAGCATCCAAGCTGAAGAGAGATAAGGACAGGGTAAGGGGCTGAAGCAGACTGAAAAACTGAATCTAAGTTACAACTATCTGACTGAAAGACTGTATAGGCTCATAAAGTTACATAAGTAATATTGTCTCTCAAACTGTTTAAGAAAAGGGAAATTGGAGCTTTAATGTCCAACAGAGAGATGTTGAATAAAATCTCCCTCCTGAGTTTGCACACAGTAATAAAATCCTTTTTTTTTTTTTTTTTTTTTTTTTTTTCACNAAGGTAGGTCTATATGAACAGCTCAGGAGGCTTTCAGGGCTCATGGTGATGAGGGCGGAGCACAGAAGAACGTTAAAGATGAAGTATTAGTTCCCTGAATTAATGCCATGATGTAGCCAATTTTTTTTTGCTAAGAGACATAATAGTTTTTTCACCTTGCTTCCAAGTTTCCGAGTTATCCTGTAATTCCTAACCTGCACCAACCTGATACGGGCCTACAATGATTTCAGCACACAAATCCTACAGTCTCCATGTCAGCCCTTCGGTTCCTATTCCATATGCAGTTGCTATCCAAGCCCCAGTGATTTCAGCTCTTGATCTGCAAGTTTTTTTCATTGCCAGCACTGCTCTTCCAGCTCCAGCTGCACGTTTCTCCAGCTTTAAAGGGCAGGATCTAGGTCTTGGCTTCAACTGTGCAACAATTCAGCTCCTGCCCTAGGGTCTCTAAGCCCACCCCACCATCAAGATCCCAGCCCTGCAGTGATTTCAGCTCCAGCCCTACAAGTCTACTTTCCCAGCACCAGTGATTTCAGCTCTTGACCCACAAGCTTTAACTTCCAGTTCTGTTCTTCTAGATCCAGCTCTGCAATTCTCCAGCTCTGCCAGTGGAAACTTCACAAAATTTAAAGGGCAGCTTCTTAGTCATGGCTCCTGCTGTGCAGCAAATGAGCTCCCACCCTATGGTCTGTAAGTAAACCCAGTCATCAATATCCAAACCTCACAGAGATTTCAGCTCCTGCCCTATACTCCTCAGTCACTATGCCAGCCCCTGCATTATTACTCCTCAGGCCGCAGGTGTCTGAACACCAAGGCTGGCCCATTACACTGCAAAACAAAACTCAGCTGCCCGGGTTCCTGATGTCAGTTAGCAGGAGGCGCTTGGCACTGTCAAAGCAGCCCGAGTTGGTGGTGGTGGCAGGTTGGGTCTGGGAGGCATCCTTCTCCGTTCGGAATTTCAGGACACAGCCAGCCACTCAGGGCTACAGGCCCCAGAACACCAACACTGGCCCTTTTCCCTGTGAAACAAAACTCACCAGCCCAAGTTCCTGATGTCAGTTTGCAGGAGGTGCTTGGCACTGTCAAAGTAGCCCGAGTTGGTGGTGGTGGCAGGTTGGGTCCGGGAGGTATGTCTCCGTTCGGAATTTCTAAAGGCCACCACTGACTTGGGGCCACAGGCCCCTGAGCACCAATTCCAGCCCTTTTCCCTGTGAAACAAAACTCGCCAGCCCAGGTTCCAGATGTCAGTTTGCAGGAGGCACTTGGGACTCTCAAAGCAGCCCGCTTTGGTGGTGGTGGCAGGGTGGGTTTGGGAGGAATCATTTGCTGTTCAGAATTACAGGAGGCCGGCACCCTCTCGGGGCTTCAGGCCCCTGAACATGAATGCTGGCCCTTTCCCCTGTGAAACAAAACTCACCAGCCCAGGTTCCAGATGTCAGTGGCTGCCACTAGCCTGTGTAGTATTCACGTTAGCATTCATATGGAAAGAAGTCATGGAAAACTTTCCTGTACTTCTACCTAGTCCTCCTGCAGCTCTCCGTGCAAATGCTTGTGCATATCTTTTTTAGCTCCAAGATCCCAAGAACTCGATGGCAGCATCAGAAAAGAACATCACCGGTGAGTTTTTCAAGAAGCAAAAGCCTAGGCAGCTGACTGTGCTTGGAAGGAGCAGCTGCTGGATAGTTGCAAGTCCCTTCACTCTGCAAAAGAGCCCGGTGCTTTGCTGCTTCATTCTTCGCCTTCTGTGATCAGCATGGGACTAAAAGTGAGCAAGTGTATTCAGCTTGGCTGCTTCTCAGCATTTGTGCTACACAAATGCAATGTGACCTCTCTCAGGATCTTTTACCTTTGCATGCCTGGAATGTGCCCGCTGCTATTCGAGCTGGGGAGGAATGGGCAGGGAGCACAGCGATCTGACAGCAGTTGGCAAGTGTCCTTGGAGCGAGGCATGCCCCTTGAATGCACAGCAAATACAGCTGTCAGGGGCGAGATCGGGCTACGTGTACTGTCCTGGCACAGTTTCTCTTTGCAAGACATAGTGGAAAAACTTTTGGCTAAGATGCAGACGCCAGGAGACATAGAATACAGTGCTACTGAGCCCTCCGAAGGCAAGCATCTGGTGCGAGCTTCTTTTGGCAGAGGCAGTGCAGCAGAGCATACCTCTGTCTTCTCAGTGATCTGTGCCGCTTTTAAATACCTGTGCTGCACGTATGCACTGTTTCATCTCTCTGGAACTTTTGCATTTTCTCAAATATCAATAAAAGAATAATTTGCCTCCACTTCCAACACAGCTGCGTGTAATTCTCCCCAGAGTGCTTCTTTTTCCTCCAGGATCTGCTGTTAACAGTCTGAAAAATAAGGGAATTCTTTCCAAAACAATGTTTTCTTCTCCATGATTCTGTCTTGCTATTTTGCTTTCTTTTAAGGTGCTTGTGCATGAGGGCAGAGGGTAATTTGATGCCCATCTGGTTTAGAGTTTTTCTGTTACTCTTTTCACTATGGAAAGGAGGAGAAATTTTTATGCAGTGGTGATGGGAAGGTCTGTCATATTTTACCAGGGCAGTGGAGTGTTTTCTTGTGAAAACTCTATAGTCAAGGGGACCACAGGAAGCAATTGCTTTTTTTGTAGATCCCCGCAATTCCTTGCCTATCAAAGGTAAGATCATGTTTCTCTCAGCAGGTCCCAGATTCTCTCAGTGCTGAAATAATAAGTCAGAAAACAGCTGCTCCTTCAGGATAGAGGAAAACTGCTTCCTCCCTAATTTGCTGTGTCCGGCATCAGACCACTATGATTAGACATTAATTACTGTCTGGAGGGGTTTCTCAATGTTTCCAGTATATTCATTCCTGACTTATAAACTTCCACTCCAAATATCTCATGTTTTTTCATCCTTTGGAATCTCCACACCCTGATGGAGAAAGACTTGCCATATGGAAAGGCAGCCAGGGTTCTGTGTCCATAGGAGCATCTGCACTAAGAGGCTGCGTAGTGGCCCAGGACCCCCCCTCATAGCAGCCTTCATCTCAGGGGAGAGGGGGGCGTTGCTCCCAGCTGCCCTGGACAGAGGTAGCTGGGAGCCTTTGGTTTGAAGGGCTTAAAGTAGGTTCAGGATGGTGGCAGCAGGTGATTTCACAGCTGAGCACCGTTCTTTTGTCTTTGCTTACTGTATTAAAATATTGGGTTATTTAGGGAAGGAGAATTAAGCACAACATAACAAACACAACATGCTTTGTGCTGATCATCCCACTGGGCTGCTGCAGAACAAGGCACTAGTGCCAAAACTTCCCTAGAGGTTTCATTCAGCTGCTGGTGGCATAGCAATGGAGCTTTACAGAAAGTCTGAGGGCTGCTCCCTCTGGGTTTATGCTAGACCAGCCATCCGAATTTAATTTCTTGTGCAATCGCTCACGGCCTTTTTGAAGCATCCCAACTCCTACCCTTTTCTTGGTGTTTTGCTTCCCAGAGGTGCATCTTGCATGGTTCCCTTGTGCTGCAAAATGAGAGAATCCAGCTGCAAACATCCCTTAGCACAAACACCTTCTACCATTAAAATGCATTGTTGAGTGGGACAGGGCTCAGTGTCCTGGGGAGAGTGCTGCCAGGCAGTAAGGCATGTTGTTTTACAAAAATTTGAGCTGTAATTTGAAGCTGTTTAGTTTTTTACCACTCAACTGTAATGTCCCCTTTACAGCATTTGTCCTTTGGAGCTGGATAGAAATCAACTCTCCCCCTGGTCTGCAGCCATTCTTTTGTGTTGGCAGCAGCTCTAATTATGCACCAATTAACCTCAATTAAACAAATCCCGGTGTAACTGCACATACAGCTAATGCACCTGAACCAATGGTGTGACAAATACTGTCACTTTAAAGGCATAAGCCCACACCAATTCAGACACCAGTGAGGTAGATTTAAATAGATTAAAGAAAATTTTGACATTTTGAAAAGCAGGAGCATTTTCAGCTTTCAGTACAGGATGAAGTAAGGAGGGCAGAATGCACATGGAAAGGTGAGGAGCATCCAAAACCCTGTCTGAAATAGTTGGGGATTCCCTGCCACTGGAGACACGGCAAGATGCTTGGGGGTGATGAGTTGATCTGTGAGTTTGAAAAAATGGATTTTTTTGACTTATATAACTTTAACAGCCCCTCATATCTTCCCATCTTATCCCCTCAGTTTTTATTGAGTAGAAAAGGGAAGGGAAAACAAGAGGGCATAACAGTGCAACAAACTAGAGAGATAGCAGAAAACCAACTAAAGAGGGGTAACAGTGCAAAACAATGAGCTAATAAAATCCAACAGAGAGTCTTATGATCTTCTGGAGCAGTGGTGAGTCATCTTCTTCTGTGACAAACATCTGTGTTTACAGTCTTTTTCCTTCTTCTCCTCCACGCTACCGGAGCTTGATCTCTTTCCTGTCTCTGAGGTTCCGGAGAAGTGTCTCTGGGTGCTGCATCCGGTGACTTGATGAACAGCTTGACATTCTTGCCAGGAATCCACCTTGGGCCAGATTCTGTGGACACGCAAGCATAGCCTCTNTCTCTTTCCTGTCTCTGAGGTTCCGGAGAAGTGTCTCTGGGTGCTGCATCCGGTGACTTGATGAACAGCTTGACATTCTT
>WBNO01032950.1:0-24214 GCA_013400575.1 Peucedramus taeniatus
TTATATATATATACACACATATACAGGTATATATAGTGTTTATAGATAACATGTTTTTACATATATGCATACATGTATATATAATGTGTATATTTATAATCTTTTTTTTTTCCTGGACAAGTCTGATTTTGAGCTCATGGGAGAAAACAAGAGGTGGAGCAAGGTGGTGGGAGATGTTTTGTCTTTGAGGCAGTAAAGGAATGTAGCAATGGAAAGGAAACTTATGGGGCTTAAGGACAGTGCTGTGAAAATGTGTAATTTCTCTTAATGTAGTGGGTTTTTGCATATAGAATAGGACATGCTGTTGAATAGGGATGTAAAACAGAATAGAATAATCCACTGCAGAACATAAAATTTGAAAACTCTGTTGCAAAGCATTCCACCTCTGAAAGCAAATCCTGCTAACATGTTATTTTGCACAGCTAATGTTGTATAAAAGGCATGATCAGCAGCCAAGATACTAAATAATGAATACTGAAATACTGAGCATGACTAGACTACTGTTCTAATTCTGCAGTAAAGTAGTTGATACTTGTACTCTCAAACACTCAATGCATTTCAAAGCAGGTTGTCAAAAGTAGGAAATTTTATTTTGGCATAATACATTGATAAGAAGTAATGTTCAGTGGGCAGATTGAACTAATATGAACACTAATTACTCTAGAGTGTGCATTTACATATATTGGTTTGCATCAGTTCCTAGGTGCTCATGTTAAACCTACAGAAATTTCAAAGCATGTATGTCCTTCAGCTGGCAATAGCAAATAGAGAGCAGTGTACTATTGAGCTTGGATTCAGTTTTCCATTTGCCTTATGATCATTCCCTTAGGGCCCCATTTTTTCAACTTAGTTTAATTGCTCTTTATGTCTCTTCTGTCTTTTTAGCTGCAAAAGATCCACGTCTGTATTCATGTCCAGTCTACAAAAAGAGCAGTCGAACAGATCTTAATTACATTGCTGCTATGGATCTTAGAACTCGTCAGCCTCCAGAGCACTGGGTACTCCGTGGGGTAGCACTTCTGTGTGATGTCAAGTAATGTTAAAAAAAAAAAAATAAAAGAGTTCCAGGAGTTCTTTTCTGATTTTAAATGCAACCGCTATTATGTAGTTAGATACACAGTGGAACACTTCTCAAAATATTATTTCTAAATCATAGACTTAACTACAGTATTTTTATAAAATTATTCTCAATAAACCTCTACAATAGGCTTATAAATGCTACATCTTATAGTGACATTAACTTTGGTGTCTTTGAAAAATCATGACAAATATTTAGTGCTCCTATCACTTTTGTGGGCATGAGCACTCCTCCTGTGTGCTTAATTTTACCTTGAATAAAGATTAATTGATTTGAACATTGTTACTTTTTGGTAGTAAATATTCTTGTATCAGGACTTACCTTCAAGAGGCTAAATACAAGCTGGGGTTTTTTTGTGTGTGCATCTATGGAAAACTAAGCCCTGTTGCTCATTCATATTCATTAAAATTCCTCAATATTATATTCCAAGATTTAGTTCCTTGCTGATAGTTTGCTTGCTGTCTAAGTAAAGAAGGTAAGGCTGGAAAAATATCACACTTTTTTCACTACTTGGAAAACAAATTCATTGTTACATAGGAAAACAAGCATTTGACAGCTGCCAAAATTCCTTACTATCCCTCTCCCTCTCCCCTCCTTCTTTTTTCCTTTTTTTTTTTTTTTCAAATTTCTCCTTTTTTTTGCTTATGTGCTGCAGCTTTTTTTCTCACATAGGAAGCCTTTCATGGTTTACTTTTAAAAGAGAAATATTAGCATCTCTATTTAATTGGACACTATGAGTCTCACATGTCAAGCACACTTACTTAATCATTGAAAAGCCAGTGTATTTTTGTTGCCAGGTTCAGGAGGTCATGTATCTTAGTGGTCCACTAATCATTCCCAAAATTCGCTTCTTCAGAGGAGGAAGCAGAGAGAATCAGTATTCCTGCTGCATCTATAATTCATAAAGGCTGCAGTAGAGAAACTGTTTTCAATTTTATGTCAAATCAGTACAGAAGACCTCAACATTCATTTCCACCACCAAATGAGTTATAAAATTTAGGTGGAACATTGATTCTGTCAAACAAATTCTGATTGTAGAGGTCTTCTCATCTTGGAATTACTTTTTTTTTTTCTTTTAAATAACTCAGTGATACAAATGAAATGTGTGAAAATCTTTTATAGGAAATACTTTTCAGTTAGATATGGCAAGAAATAAAGTTAGAAGGGTTGAAATGTTCTATATTGAACCTTGAAGCACCATGTTAAAACTTCCAGGAGATCTCTGGATACTCACTGGAGTTCTAAGTTGCCATGGACTTATGTCTTTCACCAAGACCTTCCTCTCTGAAGAAGATGAACATATTTCATCTTTGTGCAAGTCATTCATACTGAGAATTTACAAGCCACATGCCCTTCAAATACCACTTTTCAAATGGGAATTTTTTCTACTATCATTGCTGTAGATACAGTGGACACATCAAACCCAATAGTAATTCTCAGTGAGGGGACTGCACATTTTTTTTCAGAATGTGATTTTCTATGGGAATAGTAGGGCAAAGGATAGTTCCCACACTGGTGATCCTAGTTATTCCAAAGGCTGCTAGGTCAAAGAAACATTTATATTGGCCATCACTGTTATTTCTGTTGTTTTAGCTTTCTTTTTGTAAAAGGTTTGGCCTAGTGTCTTTAGATGTCTGCAAAACCACCATCAGGGATGGAAAAACAAGGCAGGGTTCAGTTCAATGAGCACTTGAAATGCAGTATTATGTCAAGGGTCAGAGTGCATACCCTGCTCTCCCAGAGGTTTTTCTGCCTGGGCTGGGACAACACTTGGTGCAGCTCAAATCCTACCTGCCTCATTTACTATAGCCTTGCCCTTGATCTGTGTGGCACTGTCTGGTTGTCATCATCTCTTCAGGCCCCGCCTTGCTGACCCATCTTTGTGGCTTGACCTCAGATCTGCCCTGTTATTACAGCCTCATCTGGAAGTTATTGCTAGGTTAGCTGGCCCTGATTGCTCTTTTCTGTTCAGGTGCTATGGGACTGTGTCCTTGTCAGAGAGAGCTTTGCCCTGCCCGCCCTGCTGTGGCTCTTGGCTTCCAGCTCCACTGTCCTTTCCAAGCAGCCTGCCTTTGCTGTGCCCTGACATATGCTTAAAAACAGGGGGAAAAATAAGCTGTTTCTTGTTCATCTTCATAGCAGAAATGGGTAATGAAATCCTTCAGTGGAAAAGAATATCAATAAAATAACCAAATGATATTGTAGAATTGGATGTCAGAACTCTTTGGCTCTGCTATCGGTACTGAATGAATTAGTCAAGAAATACTGTTCACAGACTTCAGTTATGCTGCTATTAAGCATGCAGCACTATAAATTTGAGGGTCTGGAGGAGTTCAGGATTACAGAAGTTATTCTCTATATGAATTTCTCATACTGGGCATGATAAATACATGTATTTTGGAGAATATTTAAAACAAACATTATATAATTTTATCTTGGAAATTAATAGTAAAATAATGTTCTGAACAAGGTGCAGATAGAATTTCATCATACTGCTTTGAAATC
Organism: Peucedramus taeniatus; assembly: GCA_013400575.1. Lineage (NCBI taxonomy): Eukaryota > Metazoa > Chordata > Aves > Passeriformes > Fringillidae > Peucedramus > Peucedramus taeniatus. Next base: position 3,584 of record WBNO01032950.1, read on the forward strand.
CCTCATAAATTTTAGATTATTTAAAACAAGCAACCTAATCTTTCAAATATGCATTGTGCTGTATAGGCTATACTACTACTATATGATCTTCTCTTCAGAAAAGATTTTTTCTTTGAGCTCTGTGCTGCGCTCATACCTCTTAGCTCCTAGGTCACTTTTCTCACAGTTAATTTGTTGCACTTTTGAGATTATAAGAAAAAAGAAAACCTTCAAGTTTCAAACACAGTAGGCCATGCAATTCCAATCTAGCACTAAGCATGGTTGTCATCACTGAAAAGGATTTTTTTTTTAATCCGAAGTACATTGCTGTGGTACATGTACAAAAATTGGATTAATAACAAACTGCTTCTTATTCTGAAATATCCCTCATTAAATTATTTTTGTATTTAAATCAATATTGGAGAAAATTCAGTTTTTCTTTGTTGTGTGGGGTTCTTTTTTTTCATTCCTTGCTTGGACAGTTATCCTATTTTAATTACCCAGAGCTGGATGTAGTAAGTGGCTTCCTGATGAATTTTGAAATAAAGCTTGACTAGTATTCATATTACCACATTTTAATTTTTAGCTTTCCCATTCATATTGCACAGACGTTATAGGTGTATGCAAATATCTGAAGGCTTTTAGAACACATGGAACCCTTAGAAAACCGATGCTGCAGAGGTGGTTGCATGTGAGACAAGTTGCTTATCAGTTGCGTAAAACTAAAGGTCTATTAAACAGATGAAATAAATGAGGAGTTCTTCACGTGTTTGTGGATCCCAAGATGTACCATTTACTGGAGCTTCTGGCATTTAATTTGCACTATGCAGGGCTATCCTACTCTATAACTTTTCCAAGGGCTATACTACTCTATAACTTTTGTACTTACACTGGATGTTTTAATTTTATTATAAGTGATCATATATTATGAGTCTGTATATTAATATAGGAAAATGTAATTTAAATCTGAGCTTTTAAAACTAAAAAGCAAATATATGTCACCAATCCAAACCTTTGCCTTGAAGTCTACACAGAAAATTAGAAATTTCTTGGTATATACTTGTACATTCAATCTTTTAAACAAATATCCAAAACAAAAAGCTGTTCAACCAACACTGGAAAAGTTGGCAGAAGAAAAGGAGGGAAGAAAGGCATAGTTAAAATATTCTTTAGATAGAGTTGTTATTTAAAATGGATACTGGCCTTTAGCTTTTTAGTAGAGTTACTATTTGCATTGCAATCACTTGGAGAACTGAAGAAGTTATTTTAGCTTTTGCTGTCAGAGGGTATGAGCTATCCTATTTTGGTAAGAAAAACAACAGATGTTTGCTGATGTAAAAACATGATTTTTTTTTTCCAAAGGTGTTATCTTAGAACAAGAAAATCTACACACAGAAAAAGAAGACTTAGGAAACTCTGTGAACCGTCTGTGAAAAGAGGTTAACATGATTGAACAGAAGGCAGAGTAACTTGTTAAGACACTGTTTTTACATGAGTTGCCTGCAAATAACAAAGTTTTCAGTTTCCCTGTTAAACTGCCACAAGAATGCAACCAATATATATAGCTCCTCCTGCAAAGTGTCTCCCCCGCCACCTTCCATTTCTTGAATAAAAAGGTGTAATTTTCACAGAAAAAATGTAACCTGGAATGTCTTCTTAACCGACATATTTAACTTCCTATATTAAATATCGCATTATGCTTTCCTCTCCTTAAAAGCTGAATTTGTTTTCCCTCTTGCTCTGTGTGAACTGCAATTCCAGCAAAATAACAGTAGCTTAGTTTGGGAAGAGCATTGTAAGTAGTTCATCTTATCTTTCTTTTCTAATCTGATTAACGTATACTTGGAAAGGAAATGTTAACTGATTGTGAAGCTCTTTAGAAGACTGTGAGAAGAGTGTGTGCACAAAGAATACTTAGAAATGCTTTGTTAAGTAAGTTGTGCTCAATAAAAGTCCCTTCTGCAGGCCATAATTTTCACAAATCAATTCCTTTGTGTTAACTTTCAGTACTTAAAATGGGCTTATAAGAAAGATGGGGAAAAACATTAGTAGGACTTATTGTGATAAGACAAGGGATAACAGTTTTAAACTAGGAGAGAGTAGACTTAGAGTAGATACAAGGAAGAATTTTTTTTTTATAATAAAAGTGGTGAAATGCCAAAGCAGGTTGCTCAGGTAGGTGGTAGATGCTTCATCCCTGTAAACATTCAAGGCCAGATTGCATGGGGCTCTGTGCAACTTCATCTAGTTAAAGACTGCAGAGAGGCTGGACTAAATGACCTTGAAAGGTCCCTTCCAACCCAAGCCATTCTATGAGTTTATTACTTGCATAAATCAATGTTGTTTCATTTAAAATGCTTTGTGTAAAATGTGAAGATAACACATATAGAGACAAAATAATAATCATTTCAGCCAAAGCTCAAATGAGCCTTCCAAGACAAAATGTTTATTTCATTTTATGCATGAAGTAAGTTGCTTTGCATTTTTCTTGACACTACATTGTGGTGTAGTAAAGCTCAAAAATGCTTGTAGTATGATTTCCTTCTTGCATTTTGATCTCCAACTTCTACACAGTAATCCTGACTTCTCAAATAAAGCTGTTCTTTGTTCTTTCAAAGCAAATTGTTTCAGGTGAGTTATGTTTGACAAACAATGAGTTCGTTACTTGGATAAAAGGAGAAACCAATTAAGAAGCACATGATCTGTGCAAAACAGAAGACATTCCACAATGGGAGGAGGTATGTCAGAACATAATGGGAGTGGAATCCCTATGAAGAGACATGCTGATTGGTGACATTTGGATCACAAAAATTTGATCAATTTGTGTCAGTGCTAGACTGTGTCATGTCAGTACAATAAAAGTTCTGCTTGAGCCCAACATACTAAGTAAAAAATTTAATACTGAGTTGGGCTTTGTTTTTAGGCAGATTTCAGTGAATCTCTTCTTGTTTTATCCTTTAAAAAATTAAAGAGGCAATAGTAGTGCTACTGCTAATGCTATTGCTGTATTCACTGGATGAGCAGTAGTTTCTGGTCTTCATTTTGCTAAATTGGTCAGATGGGAAACCAGGCTCTGTAAATATCCAACCCATGTGTTTGATGAGAAAAGTTTTACACAGAGATCTCAGAATACTATTTAATGAATAGGACACTCTTTTGCACTGTTTTGAATGAGTCCTTGACTTTGAAAAGAAGGAAAAACCTGGGGCAAAAGAGAAGGGGGTAGACCATGTGTGAAAGCTAGGATGGATCAGAATCAATATTTTATTGAATAGTCTACTTCTTGAAATATTTTAAGAAAAATGCTCTGTTGATTTAATACATGTAAGGGATGTTGTGATATCACAGAGTTGTTGAGGTTGGCAGGGAGCTCTGGAGGTCATCTTGTCCAATCCCCTGCTCAAGTAGGGTCTCCTAGAGCTGACTGCCTAGGATTGTGTCCAGGTAGATTTTTAATTTCTCAACTCCACAGCTGCTCTGGATAACCTCTGCCAGTGCTCAGTCACCCTCATAGTGAAAATAAATGTTTCCTAATCTTCATGCAGTATGCTTCAGTTTGTGCTCTTTGCTTCTTGCCCTATCACTGTGTGCCACTGAAAAGAGCTTGGCTCTGTGCTCTTTACATCATCCCTTCATGTATTTACATATATTAATAAGATTCCCCTTGAGCCTTCTCTTCTCCGGGCTGAACGGTCCTACTCTCTCAGGCTTACCCTGTGGGAGAGACACTCCAGTCTCTTTATTATACTAGTGACCTTTAATTGGAGTCTATCCAGTATTGCTGTAGATATTATGGCAGATTTCTTTTACAAGAGCTGGCATGTCTGGTTCTTAACAATGCATATGTTATAGGACCAGCTATTAGAAGTACAATAGGACAACTGGTTTTCCTATTCCCAGTTTCATACTGTTGTGCTTTTACAGAAGCATGTATTCAAATGAATTAAAAAAAGTGTATTTTTTGTATGTATAAAGTGTCTATAAAGTGGTGGTGTGCCTGCCTCTTTAGTCTGGTTAATGTGCTGTTGGTTGGCTGCATTGTAATGAAGACTGGTAATTTTTTAAATTACTTCCTTTGATATAAAATTAAATTTGGTATAAAATTTGTTTGTAATGCCACGTGGGTATTGAACTATAAGACAGTTACTGAGACTTGCAATATGTTATGCAGCTGTGGGAAGTTAGACATGTACAACGTACTTGTGTTTTTCTCACACTAGATAAGAAAATTTCAGGAATATACTGTGGTTGCAATTACTGTACCAAAGCTTTGAGAATTCTGTTACCATTCCAAATTGTCCTAACAGCTTGGTTGTGTGTTAGTTTCACAATGCCTATGACTGTACTGAAAGCAGCAGTATTTGAAAACTTGTGTTCAGGAATTGGACCTGTCTGGAATTTGGACGTTGTCAGTGAATGAAGTCACATTTTTTTTTTTCCTTTTTCTTGTATCAGCATTTGATATATGGAAATCAGGTATGTTCCAAGGATTGTTGGTATTTGTAAAAGGCTCTGACAGTTAAAAGCATCAAAACTCTACAAATGTCTTTATTTTTGGAGCTTGGGGCTTTGTTGCAGCTACTGTATCTTGTACCTGATGGATTCACAAGCCAAGCTATGGCAATGAGACAGATGATAAAAACCACCTTCCTTTTTCTCGAGAAGAAATTGTTCCCTGCATTAAATGGAGATAAGAGAGATCTGTGGAGGGATCAAGACAATTGAAATGAGAACAAAGGAGTTTCTGTCATTCATCTAAACAAGGTTAAGGCTAAGGAGTGAAAGCTTTAGAAATAAAAGCAGCTGTGCTCCTGAACTTGTTGGATAAAATGATCTTGTCTGATTTTTCTTCTCACTTTCTTTTTTTTTTTCCAGTGGGAATATATTATTTCCTTGATTATTATTTAAACTCTATAATTATTGTTGTAAATTATAAATGTAGAAGTAATAATTTTGTAATTGTAGTTACAATTACTACAGGACTAGTAAAAGACATAGCAAATGATTCAATTTTTTTCATTAGCTAATAAAAATATCTCAGGCCAAATCAAATAAGTTATGGAAAATACTAAATGAGTATAGGGTAAAAAACACGCTTTTAGTAATAAGAATTTTCTTTTTACAAGATGAAAATTTTAATTTACTTTTTGATGACAGAGAATTTATTCGAACCTTAGCAGCAGAAAAAAACCACTTAAGAACCTTAAAGTTTTTATTTAGTTGTGTAATACTTTGAGTCTGAAATTTATCATAGCTAGAGTCTACCCAGTTAAAATATATCAATTATACAGTTAAAATATATCAAGTGGCAGTCTCTGACCTATATATCAAAAAATTCAGTTAGTCACACTTACACATAGTTATATAATAAAATGTCTCTTGCACTTATAGACAGTCAGTTGCAGTTATCAGAAAACTGCTTGAAGACTGAGGCTTTGATTGAGGTCTGTGTCTGAATGCTTAATTACACTACTCCTAATAATGTTGCAAGGCAAAAATATATAAACTCCTGTTGTTTCATCTGAACAATTTTATATTCCCCTGATAACTTGTAATCTTACATGCATAAAATAAAAAAATATAGACATATAAAGTATTTTGAACATTATCAGCTTTTAGTCTCAAGAGATTCAGCATCTAGACTGTGAGAGTTAAGATGATAATTCTAGAGCATTCTGAAGTGAGATATCCTCTGACCTATCTGGAAATATTAATTTTGATTATTATGCTTTGGAGAAAGAAAAAAAGTGACTGATCTTCCCATTTAAATGCAGGATTGAGTTCTGACTGATTGAAGTGTGTAAGCCAAGAAAACAGGTTGAAGAGGAAGGAAAGTTGAAATGACTTTTGGTACCACAGTGAAGAGCTTGAACGGTGTCTGAGAGGAGAAGCCCAGTCACTGTCATGAGCAGAACTGTAAGACAAGCACACTCAAGCAGGCACTAACTGATTTCTTTCACTAACAGAATTATGTATTCTCTCTTGTTTTGTTCAGCTTATTTCAAGTTATCAGCTTGTTTCTCTCAGTTTATGCAATCTTTAGTATCTTGGTTGTGTTTATGATGCAAAGAACTACATAGTGTTTGTTTTAGTGGCTTCTTTTATATTGCTGAAGGGTAGTTTAGATACCCTAAATTTGTTACGCTGCAAGCTTGGAGAAGCCTAAATCTCTCTGTTTAGGTGTTTTTAAGCATCCAAACACCTGTGCATTTTGTAAGATTTTAGTTAGATAAACCATTTCAGAAAGACAGATAGGAAATTCTCCTAGGGAAACCTAAAAATTCCTGACCAGCTGTTCTCAAGAGACCAAATTAATGACAGTTGGTGGCTGTGTGTTCTCACATTTTGTATGCAGGAGTAATGACTGTGACCTCTCGGAGCCATTTTTCAGGGAAGTAAAATTTGATCTTATTCATCTTTATTATCAGAGGCTAGCACTTACATTCATTTTTCCAATTTCTTTTGAAAAGAGGAAGTTTGATTTTTATTTTTAAATTGCTTTTGTGTCCATTGTAAGTTGCAGAATTCCTTGACATCAAAAAATGCCATCTCATCTAACTGATGCCTGTTTCCCAGGCAATATTAAGCTACTTTAGTGAAGCTGAGAATCTCATGTGAAATTGCCACTTCCTCAAACAAATCCAAGGATAAAATGACATGTTTATACTGTTGTAATTAGGTAGGATTATACCACAATTAATTTTAAGACAAAAGTAGGAGTTACTGGTAGTGTTTTACATTAAAACCAAACAACAAAGTAGTCATTAAGTTGAAGTTACAGACACTGAGATATCACAGTAAATTACGTGAAACCCAGAATGCAAAAGATGGAACTCACAACTAGTGGCAAATTTTATTCACCCTTGTTAAAGGTGTTTATTCTGTGAGGGAAAGACTTCACCTATCACTTCTTTATGCTTCTTTTCCCTTTCTCCTCTTTACCATCTTTCTACATTTTCCTCTCATTAGTATTACAGTGTTCTCTGAGTTGATATATGATTCAGCACTCTGCTGAATCACAGACATGGCCATATAAAACATTTTACTGTGAGTAGAATGGAAAGAACAGCTGCTCTAATACCACCTCTTTTTCTGAAGCTGTTGGCACTGAGGATCACTAGGTGTCAGTAGAGTAGTCCAGAAAAAGAAGCCTTTCCCCCCCTGAGAATTAATAAAGGAAGTTGCAGGTAGCAGTTAAAAGTTCATGCATATAGCAGATATCTTAAAGCATATTAGGTGGTTGTTTTAGTTCATGTTAACCTAACCTAGAAAACCAGTGTTATTGTGCTTCCCATGCCATCAGCTCTGTTTTTATTTCATTGTCAAGCTGCTCTTCATATATACAAAGTCTCATTCTGTGTCTAGGGAATAGTGACTACGTGCTGCATTTCAGGCAGTAAATGAGAAAGACTGTAAGCTAGAAAAATGATCACTCAGTGAACTTTTCAAAATACCCAATCTGCTCAGACATGAGGTCTGCAGACTCTCATGAATATTTTTCTCCTTCGTTTCCTGTGTGTTACCCTGTACTGTTGTTTATTCTGAAGGCATGAAGAAATGCTGCCTTTTTAAATTATTATTTCTATTCTTTATTCTACTAATTGATAAAAATTTATGTATTTTCTCTGGCTTTCAGCTAGGTCTGACACAGAAGACAGCATCTGCCTTCACACTCAAGGGAGTTATGCTTGCCAGCCATTCAGATGTCATTTTCCACTGGCACGCTTCATTCTGGCCAATGCTGGGCTCAACAGTGGGTGTTTATTTTATTGTTTGACAAATTCTAACTGATAGATCAGCTTCTCAGAACCTTGCCTTCCTTTCCTACTGCCTTTTAAACATTTTGGCTTACTCTTACAGTGGTTTGCAAAGGCTTGCCTTGCCTCTCAAGCAGTGGGGAACCAAACAGCTCAGAAAAGCTTTATTATAATCAAAAATTAGCTCTACCTGTAACTTCTGTAACACAAGCCATAGCTTGCTCCTGGAGAACAAGAAGCTTCTACTACATGATATGCAATAAAATCCACACATAGGGTGCATAGTTTTATACATTTCAATATATACATATTCATATGGACATGAAAAGTATGGCATTATAAGTTTTTAAAATACTTGGTGTATCATGCTTCCTTGAATAGCTGTTTTTTTCTTTATTTTTACACTGGGTGCTTGGTATCCACATAGAAGCAATTGCTATGTGACTTAGGCAACTGTCTGTGGAAAGTGAAGCTTATTTCTGTATTTATTTATGGAACTGTTTCAGCCTCTAAGCAGGAAAGCATAGGTATTGGCTTATTGAGGAGGCTGAAAAGTTCATCCTCTGTGTCTGATGAAATTTGTTGAGTTGGAGACAAGTGATGCTACAAGGCAAGAAATCATGACCTCTGAGGCTCAAGGAAGACTATCAATAAAAATCAGTTGGCCAAATCTAAGGCTATGCAGTATTAAATGTGTGAAACTGCTAGTTAATATTTAGCTACTGCAAATGTTTATGAGGATGCATCCTCTAAAGAAGTAAAGCCCTGAACATAATTATTTTTACCTTTATATATTTTCTGGAATTTATGGCTTTAAAGGTAGTGCTCAACAAGACCACTGCAGCATTTAACTTTTGTGTTGGGGGAAGAGCCCTATGGATCTTAGCTATGGATCACATAGAGTTTTGTTAGTGGACTAAAGTACATAGGACAGATAACAAGTGTCTTTTGACTTTTCCATATCTGAACATTTGTCCAGAAACAAAAGAAACCCAAAACCTCAAAATTACTTTAATGGTAATTCAGTAAAGAAGCAGTATGAGTTTTCTGTTTACATACTTTTATAATGCTTAAAACTGTTTTCATTTTTTTAACATGAGAAAAAAAGCTATTTATTTAAACAAAATATCTGTGCTAAAAATAACCAACATAGTATAAAAATTAGTGAATGTAATTTTTCAGAATGTGAAAAATGGTGTGACCATCACTGTCAATAGTACAAGAGAGGGAATCTCTGTATCTTAAACTGTGAATGAATAAGTGCCTGTGAAAGAACTGTCTCAATTCTTATAAAATCATGGCTTTAGATGTGCAGAACAATACAGGGATAATAGTAGTAATAATAATAACAATAGCAACAACAACACAATAACAATATTAATATAATCTTCCACCTGTATGTTTTTCAAGAACCTTATTTAAATATCCTGAAAGCCGCCATACCTGACTGCATCCTTACTTGCTTGTTCAGAAGTTTGTGCTAAGAAGAGGTACATCTTCAGCTTTTGATAAATTAGTCTTTTCTCAGATTGGGCATCAGTGTATGGCCACTCCCTGCTTTAAACTTAATGAGTAAGATCAAGTAGCTCTATGTAGCATGTTGCATTCCGAGTGGATCCTGCACAGAATGTAAATGAACACAATAAATACTATCAGGATCCCTCAAATTATTCTCCATGAGATTTTCTTGAATTCTGCTAGGGGTAAACATCATTAACAGTCTTGTTTGTAAATGTTTCAAGTGGTGCATATAGCACAGTGTTTCTTGTGGCCTGTAGTAGTGTTTGGCTATATTAGTTAGATTTCAAATCATGTTAACGCTGGTTATTTTATAACAAAGGGGTTATTTTAAATCCGGCACTGATGCAAGCTCCCTGAATAATAGCAGTGACAGTACAATTGCTTTATCTTTCCATAGTTAGCTTTGGAACACCAAATGTTCATATGGAACACCATATGAAATACTTTCTAATATTGTAAGAAATCTTCTAGGGCTTATTGTAGAAGTCTGAAATCGATTTTGCTGGCAAATGGAAAAAAACCCAACAGATTGCAGGTGTAGCATGATAGCTATGTGATGTCTGTTTGGCTGTCAATGCATAGAACACTGTGGTGTCAGAGTTAATGTCATTAATTATAGAGAAGGTGCAGGAGGTCCCAAGCAAGAGAACAGCTGTCACTGAGATCAGGCATACCAAGCTAGGGAAGTTTCTGGGGACCCACAAGTTCACTTCACTGCCACATGCATTCTGTGAAGCAGTCCGTCTTTAGTTTCAGGAATATGATGAGCAGAGGGACATCCCATAGAAAATACGTTCTGGGTTTTTTTTTTGTTTTTTTTTTTTGAGGTGACAAGCTTTCCTTCATCTTTCAGGGATTTTGTGCTTCCATAGGTACCCCATTCTAGTTTCATGAGTGCAACTTTGTAGCAGGTAGGCTTTGAAAAAAGAAGGAGATATCTTGCAACAGATAAACTGACTGCAATAAAGTCATAAAGTTTTGACTTGTTTAAAATGACCTTGATTTCTTTAATTAGTTAAATTGTAATTTTGTATGCAAAATATGTTTTAATTGCTGCATGTTCTGGCTTTCTGAGCTCTTCAAATTGATTTTTCTGCTATAACTGTCATAATGGAGAACTTCAATAGTAGAATAAAACCTTGGGGTTTGTGTTCCAAGTATACCTCTGCTCATAAAAACATTTACTGAGGTGATTTAAAAGCATGGCTCATGCTCCTGCTCCTTTTTTTTTTTTTTTTTTTTAATTTTTGTAAGAGTTCTGAAGAAAAAAAGAAAAAGTTTTAAAAAGTAAGCTAGATAATGAGAGAAGTGTCTTAACATTGCAAATTTCTTCCTTGGCATAATAAAAGCTATTGACATAATTTTTATAGACACTCTCCTGAGCAGAACTTTCTGGAGAGAAAAAAAATCAAAACTCATTTGTACTGAAGATACTGGCCTGAAAGGTTTTTTTTTGGAAACTATTGGTTTTTTAAAACCTTTGGGTGCATTGTTATTTTGCACATAGTTTGTTTAGTAACCTGAGTTGGAAGGGATCCACAAGGGTCATTGAAGTCCAACCCCTGGCCCTACACAGAACACCCCAAGAGCCACACCATGTCCTGAGAGCATTGTCCAAACCCTTCCTGAGCTCTGTCCTGCTTGGTGCTGTGAACATTTCCTTGGGGAACCTGCTTCAGTGCCCTACCATCCATAGGGTGAAGAAGCTTTTTGTAATATCCAGCCTAAATCTCCCCTTACACAACTTCAGGCCATTCCCTCAGGTCCTGTCACTGGTCACCACAGAGAAGAGATCAGTATCTGCCCCTCCTCTCCTCCTGACTGAGGTCTTCCCTCAGTCTCCTCCAGGCTGAACTGATAAGTGACCTCAGCTGCCCCTCAAGCAGCTTCCCCTCAATGCCCTTCACCAACTTTGTAGCACCTTTGGATGCTCTCTAAGAGCTCAATATCTTTTTTATATTGTGGCACCCAAACCTATCCCCAGCACTCGAGGTGAGGCTGCCCCAGAGCAGAGCAGAGTGGGACAATCCCCTCCCTTGCCTGGCTGGCTGATGCTCCCAGGACAGGGTTGGCCCTCCTGGCTGTCAAGGCACTGTTGGTTCATATGCAACTTGCTACTGACCAGGAGCCCCAGGTCCCTTTCCCTGGCACTGCCCTCCAGCATCTCATTCCCCAGTCTGTACACACATCCAAGGTTGCCCCACTCCAGGTGCATTCCGGCACTTTCCCTTGTTGCCCTTCGTACAGCTGACGGTTGCCCATCTCTAATTTGTTGAGGTCTCTCGGTGGGGGGAAGTCAATAACTGCTCTGAGCTTAGTATCATTGGCAAAGTTAATATTCCTTTGAGAAAGAAATCTGAGTTTTAAACCAAAATGTCAGAGTTCCATGTTTCTATCATTTTGCTCTTCTTAGTGACAAGAGCATGCAAGAATGTGACAAGAAATATAACAATAGAAACAGAGAAATTCTGAATGGTTTTATGACTGCTGTGTAAAAAGAAAAGGGACAGCCCCCTTGATATAACCTTTCTTGAAAGTGTGCTCACGGGCACATGCTAAAGTGTTTATAAAAATGTAAGTACTTAATTTTGACATGCTTGAAAAAGGATAATTTTTACAGTGTGACTGTATGGAAGCATGCATCTTGTATTTTCTGTGGATACATAAAAACAAGTCCAACCTCTGTCTAGGGTAGTCTCTAATCAAGCGATATGTACTTGAATAAATAAAAAATATATGGTTTCAAATTAATCAATTACAGCTTAGTTTCAGCTTATCTTTGAGAAGCATATAATGCTACTGACAGATAGGAAATTTTATTGACACTGGCAATTTATAGAAAATAATATAGAAAACTTGCAAGACAGAATTATTCTTTTACTATTTTTTATGAAAATAAAAAGCAGAGTTAAGACGTGTAATGCTATTAGTGCAATACTTAAAATGATTATATCCAGAATGGACACGAGTTGGAAGCTTTATGGTTTAAGCCATAATGTGCTGAATGTTATATGCTGAAAACTACAATTAACAGCAGGACATTTGTATTTTATTAAAAGAAGATGAACAGGTTCCTTAAGAAGCACTGCATAAGCTGATAGCACATTGTAAGGGAGTACAGAAATTGAATACTGCAAACCACACAAGACAGGAGGAATGTCCAAGGAGAAAGTGGTTATTTGAGTGTATGCAAGCTACACAGCAAGTATTAAGCTTGATAGAAGATCTTGGAACTACCTTGACTGAGAAAGCAATACAGTAATTAAACACATTTCTTTCCAGCTGGTTCCACTTTTAAGTGTAACATAAGTCATAGTTGATAGTGAAGTTTATTTGATATTTCATGCAGATTACAACTTTTGTAATTGGGGATATCTTGGCCAAATTTTTACTGTTGAGATGTAACTGTGTTTTACAAATATTATGCAGGTTTGTCAGGGATATTATTAGCATTTGCAGATAATAGTCTTCAGGTTTCCTCTGACTTTTCCACTATGCTGACTGGAGACTCTTTATCCACCATATAAATAATTTCTTATGACTCCTTGATTGGGGAATAAAGCTAAGATTAGCATATGGAAGAGGTTGGGGACAACACAGGGAAAACCCAGGATATGGTTAAAAGCAGGTGAGAGTAGAGGAAAAAAGAAGAGATATGTAGATAAGAGATGAGGCTGATTGGGGAACATAGAAGTTTAAGACTTAAAAACAGGAAAGATAACAGATGAAGCAGGGGAGAAATGAGGTAACAAAATCATCATAGGAGCTTAGAAACAAGAGTAGCCTTTTGCAACTGTAGGGTGCTTTTGCAAGACATGATTTTGCTCCAATGAGTCCTGTATCTTGACATTGAATTTATTGGAAGAAGAATGGAAGTGAAACTTATCAGTTATAAATGTATTCTCCCATATGTTGGCATTACCGTGGAATTCCCTGAAGATAATTTCTGGGCAGTTAATTACCCTGAAGTGTTTGCTGCTGTTCTGCACTCGCAATTGAGAGCAAGTAATGAGCTCTGTGCCTCTTTGTTTCTTTCAGACAACCTATCCCTGGCCAGTTTCTCAACCTGTTATCAGTGTTAAGCTTTGTAGTGTTAAGCTTTCTAAAAAAAGAAGTAGATTTAAACATTTTTATACAAACAATGTATTTATTCTTTTAGTCAGAACTGAATAGTTTCTTTTTTTTTTTTTTTAGAATCTCTTTTGCTAAAGGGATAAAACCCATGGCAATGAAATGACCAAATGTTGGCATTTAAAATGTTTCTGTGGATTTCCTTTTGTTCCTGTTGTTTCTATGGAATACTCACTGTTGCTATGTATTTTTTCTCTTTGTGTTTGACAGAACATGACTAGCTGGGTCAACATGCTCATGGTTTTAGTGGGGAGTAACATAATTGCTGCTTGATTAGAGGAGGTATTTTAGAAATAGATTTCTGAGACAGAAAAATCCCTATAATATTTAAATTTCCCTAGCAATGGCATAATCATGAATAATTAACTAAACAAACCATGGTTAATTGTGATCAGGTAACAACGTTTATATTGGCAAAAAAAGCCAATGAAAAAATGGATGGAAGTAAATCTAAACAATATTTGATACAGTGGTACTCTGAACCTTGCTGCTAAGTGTGTACTTATGCATATCAATCTAGAGTCTCAAGTGCAATGGAGCAGTGATCCTTTAATTATTTTAATCAATATTATACAGTCAGACAGGTTAAGTAGCTACCTGCCATAGCTCACTAAACTTGATGAAAAGAACTGCCTTTTAGTCTGTGTTCTCACGGGTGCATTCAGATGGATGCACTTTCACCTAAAAGGCATGCAGATGCCTGACAGCAAGCTTTTGGGAAGTGTTTTGATTAATGAAAATTTTAACAGCTAATGGGTTGTTTTTCAATGATGTGAGAGAAATCAAAATGAAGAATGCACCACCAGCAAAAACTGGCATGTTCTATCTTCTTGTCCCACTTTATTATATTTGACTACTGAATTTTGGCCACCTGTGTTGCCTTTGATTTTTCTGAGGAATGTTGAATGTAATTTACAAACTAACAAAACAGCAAAATTGTGCTTCTTGATTTTTTTTATTCACAGGCTGCAGAATTTCCAAGTCAGTCATATCCCACAACCTTGCAGTTTAGAATGTGCTTCAACATGAAACTGAATTTTGTCATCTCAAATGCCTTCTTGATGGAGAAAAGGCTTCCAGAAAAATTCTTAATGCAACCAAGACAGAATGTAGTATAGAGATGAAGCAGCTCAGAGGTGAGAGGAGTTGATTTGCACTACCAAGTGCCATTGTGTCTGAATTCTGACCTCTGCACAGGCAGAGTTTCAGCCCAATGAAACCTCACGGATGGCAGGAATTTCATGCCAGCATAAAAAATTCACATTTCCAGCATTCATTTTAATGAAGGCTTCTGGATATACCGATTTGCCTCTGAATTACTAGAGATCCCCATCTCTGAAGAGAAGACATAAAATAAAAATTTAGTACCTCAGTGCAGGAAATAGAGCTTTGAAAGCGTGTCCGAGAAGAGTGTTTGTAGCCTAGATTGTTTTAGTTATACAGCAAGACCAAAACTCTGCACAAAGCCAAAGTTTTACAATAGAAATGACTGTGCATGATCAACTAGGAATAACAAGGTTGAGGAGTATCAGCAAAGGAGTTGAAACAAATGCTCATTGCCAGCCTTGTCCGTGTGCCATCCTGTGCCAAATGTATAATGAACTTCTGGCAATACAGTGGCCACATAGTACCAAGATCATGGGCATCTGAGGTTCCTTATTAAAATGTGAATACTTTATATCCACTGTTTATCATATGCCATTTGCTTTAGGCTTAGAAGCTCATTAAAAAGCTACAATGTGACCTTTAGAATTTTGAAAGGTATAATTTGCTACATAGCTTCAATATTTTGATAGTTTTTCTCAAATGAGTTCTATGCTTGGAAGAAATTGTAATATGGACAAGCTTGTTATGATGCATGTTAAAAAAATGTGTTGCCAAAAGCAGGTTTAAGAATGTGCTGTAGTTTAACAGACTCAGTTAACACACAGTGTTCCTAGCTCCCATAAACCAAGAGATGGCAGATAATTGTTTAGAAAGTTAGAAAAAATCTGTGAAAACACAGCTTAACTGAAATTCTTTTTGAAGTGAGACCCTCACCATATATTATAACAGGAATAATTGGACACACTGGGAAAAGAAATATATACACTAACCATGAAGGTACCTCAGCGTTAATCAAAAAAACTGAAACCAGTGTCAAGGCTCAATCATTCTTTGATGAAGTGGGCTTCAGAAAATACTTGAAAAGAATAGAAATTCACAAGTCATGAAAGGAATCCTGAACTGACAATACAGAAGCTACAGTTAGGCCAGCAACAGCCTCCTACTGTTACTTGTAATGTTACCTTTTGGAAACAGCAGTGTCCTGGTAAGAGTGAAAATGGCAGATTGATATATCTTTATTCAGAGTGATGGTAACTAAAATAGAGACTCACATGCTGTCCTTGATGACAAAAAGATGATTTTCTTGACACAATATCTGTGCTCATGGTTGAGACAACTAGCCTTCATAAGCCTGGTTCATGATACTGTCTGTGGTAGAGTTTACGTTTTGCTGGCAATATCCCCGTTACTGATTTTGTTCTGAACGTGTTTTTTTGCTCTATTTTCCCCTGAAATGTCACTAGGCATCATAATGCTTGACTTCACTTGCTACATGTTATTTCATACTTACGGTGTCCTTGCCTGCTGATGGGATACTACTCCTGATTCTCCTACGTGATTTATGGATAATTCATGTCCACCTAACGAAAACAGATTTCAGACATCACCTGAACACTCGTAGAAAGTCTTGTCTTCATTAAAAATTCTCTTTTGAATGGAAAATAGAAGAAGAAATTGGGGAAAGAACCTGGCACGGAGTGATCATTAGAAGCAGCTTTTAAAGGAAAGAAAATTAGCACCAAATTTCACTTTCACAGACATTTAGTTTTTTTTGGTGGTGTATCCTTACATTGTGAATATCATCAAAGACATCACTGATGATATTTCATGGTAGGCTGATGAATGATAGAAAGCTTCTGTACAAAGAAAGATTGAAATTAGGTAATGAGTTGGTTCATTTGGATCAGTGCAATTTTGGCCTTTGAGTTGAGAGACAGAAAAGTAAAGGACCTGCTGCGAGTTGAAGATTCAGTACAGTCATACTATCAGTTCAACTCCATCTTTAACCTTAGGAAACACAAAGAACTCCTAAAGTGTTGGCAGGGGACAATGTTTGGTAGCAAATGTTTCTCAAAATAACTATCACTTGAGTCTGCCCTTACCTAGGTTTTACAGAGCTAAAATTATAGTAGCTGAAGATTAAGCCAGTACAAATTTAAACCTAAAAATACTTAAATAATCACATTGATTTGCTCTCTGCTCTGGGTTAAAACAAGACAAATAAATTGTCTTGTGAGGATCTTTGTAATGGAAACAAGTTGAAAGCATATTTTGACAAGAAACCTAGGGCAGAAGTAGGGTTATGACTAAGAAATGACAGCAAGGGGGGAAGCCATGCAATGAATTCAGTTTTTGGGTAGACCTGTGACTAGTACATCCTCTTATCAGAACTAAGATGCTTGTATTCCTAATGACTAGAAAGAGACCTGAGTGCCAAGGCTGTAAGTAAATGCAATTTTAATTTCAGCTGATCCTGCAAGTTTATGGATTACAGTTTTTTTAAGCTGTCTCACTGAAATAGAAAGGAAGAGAGACAGGGCAAAAGGTAACTAATGTGAATCTGCTTCTGAAACTGCACAGTCTCTTGCAACATAAAATTTTTGTTTATTTACATTAGGAAGACTTACCAGACAGAAGCTGTGCCTGAGGAATCAGGAGCGCATTGCCTGATGTTCCTGAAAACTTTTCTTTATGAAGCCCTTGTGCAATTTGAAGGCAAGAGTTACTCTTAAAGACAATAAAGACATTGTGAGTACATTATATTCTCTATTCCTTAAAGTGTCACAAGGAATGAAGTGTGTGGGGAAAGCTAATGTTGTAATGCTGCACCTTAGCATTATATAGTGAAACTATCAGCGTACAACATTCCTCTCTACCTCTTTTCAATTCTTTTAGGATATTTGAAAAGTACAGCTAGTGGATTTTTCCTCATGGACAAGTCTATTTTTTGGAAATATAGCAGTGTGAAAAATGCATGAATTCTTTCTTAAAGCACACCAGATGATTTTTAGTATAATTTTTTTCCCTTTCAGAGTACTTAAGGAATATTAGCATTTCTTTTACATTGCAGGCGATGTAGACTTGTTTAGCAAGGACTAGGGATAATATGGTAATTTTTAAGTTTCTGAAACTTCAGCACTGAACGTGAAAGAAAGTATCTGTTGGTTCCCTATCCACTTATCCTAGCTGCAATATTACTTTGCAGCTAAGAAATACATCCCTCCCCAGCATTCTTCCCATCCCTAGCCATCTGGAAGATGGAGAAAGCGTGATGGTTGCACTGATAGCCAGAGGGGCTATAGGTTTATAGTGTTGATGTTCCATGCAAAAGCTTTCAGCAATCACTGATCTGTATTTCCTTACAGAGAGGGAGTAATGTTCTTTTCCGTTTTATTTTGCTAACAATTTGTGGAGCCATTTGAAACCTCTGGAGACGAATATGTTCTTCTCTTAGAAAATGTCCCACTGTCTTGAATATGGTAGCAGGAGTTGAAACATTAGGAAACCTCCTGCAGTATCAACAGAGATCAAGTATGCCTGGATCTATGTTACTTGGAATCCCAGTCAGCTTTTATGACATGGAAATGGAATTGCCTCTGGTTACCCTAATGAGTCACTGGTAGACACAAATGCTAATTACATTACCATGACATATGATAACAGCTTTGACATGTAGTAGACTACTTTTCCTTATTTTTCTGAAGGGGCTGGTGAAAGTATTATGGAGTTGTCCTGAACTGTGCTTACATCCTGTAAAGTAATAACAACCATATTTTTCATCAGTCTGTAGATTTGTTTTCAACAGTTTAGAAATTCACTCATTCTTTAGATATTTCTTTATTGATGGAAAACAATGCAATGAATATTTATAGACAATATATGCGATGAACAAGGGTGAGGAAGGAAAAACAATAAGGCCAGATTCTATTCTACTTGAATGTGTTTTATCTAACAAATCCAAGAGAGAAACATGTTTTTACTGAAGGTATAGATAAAAAATTTATGTAAACTAACTGGTCAACTCAAAAAATAGAGATTCTTTTTTTTATATTAATAATTAAAATAATGCTTACCAATACGGTTTTCATAAGTACCTTAAAATATGAGTTTTAGGATTGAGATTTCTTTTGCCATGTTTCATTTTGTTTTGTTTTGTTCTAAAAGATAATCAATCTGGCCATGGGAAGTCATGCAGAGCAATCAGTAAATCTGAGGTAAATTTTTGTTGTTTTTCAGGTAGCCTCTGACTGTATAAAGTAAAATATAGATATGAATAACTTTAAAACCAAGTTTGCTTTAATAAAATCTGTACAGAGGGATTTATTTTATGGTGAACTGCAATACTGAATCTCTCTACACACTTTAGTCTTTGCTAAAAGATACACTCCTTTATGGTAAGATTTTGATGGCTTGTTACTTACTGAGGGAAACATTTCTTAGATTATGACATTTTAATATTAGCTGCTGGGTTGGGTTTTCCAGCATTATGTGGGAAGTGCAGAAGTCTTAGTAAAGTCTATATAGTGATGAGTACCTTCACTTTCTAGGTGTGGGTCTGTCAGAAACTTGTCTGTGGATATTTTGTGCTTAGTCTGGGAAAATGCAGCATCCAAAATGGCAACGTCTAGTCTGACATGGACAGGGAACCAGTGCTGAGCACTGTCGGCGGGAAGGGGGTTGGGAATCAGGTTCTGAAGTAGTTGCCGACCTTTTGTGGGTCCTTTCTGGCTAGCTCCAAACCCCCTAAGGCTCCGTTACTTCAAGGACAGAAAGTAAGAGACTGGAGGCGCTCTTTGTCCTTCCCTTTATCTCCTTGCTATGGTACCTTGCTGTCCAGGTGGTGACCTTGTGGCAGAGAGAGAGAGGGAAAAAGAGGGCAGGGGTCTCCTCGTGGGAGGTTTTAAGCCCAGGGGAAGGGGGCGGAGGAGAGGGACTACAGCCAATGGGTACAGGTGAGGGGAGGAGATAACCTGGGAGAGACCAGCACCACGGGGTATTGGGGAGAAGGGTGTGTGAGGGGGAAACCATGTGATAATAGAGGGAAATACAAACATATTATTTAGTGCAAAATCCCAATTACCCAGTGCAAAAACAACAACTAAATAAACTGCTTAGTGCAATACTACAAAGTCCCAGGGTCTGGTGAAATTCTTCTTCTGTGTGAGGGCTGCAGACAGTGTTATCTTGTAATATTTGTAAATTTGTGCCCTTAAAAACTCAACTGATGCTCAAATTCAGTTTGAATGCTGGTTAGTTATCAGACTACAAGCTTTACTTATGGCCTGCAGCCAATTCTAACACTGGAGTGAAGAAAATTTATTGTGTCACTAGTCATTTAATCTATTTAAATTTCTAGAGCTTCTATTCCTCCTTCAGTGGACTAAGTATTTAACATCTTCAAGAAATTCCTTTATTGACCCCCAGACATTAAACATGTCCTCCATTTTCTGAGGAGCTTTCTGGAAAAAGGGTGCTGTACATCTTTTGTGTTCAACCTACCCAGCAGCAGGAGAATGCAATACCCTGTCACCCCATTTTCTCAGCCTTCTCGACAGTGTGCTGTTGACTTCCAAGACCTAATCCTCTGTTGACAGATGCACAGAACCTGTGCCAAAAGAATATAAAATGACATAATCAGGTTGTGGCATAATGTGTGAGGACAAGAGCCTGGAAACAGTACTCTTTCAGCCTTCTTAGCTGTGGTAGTTCCTCTCTCCTGTAAGTTTCTGATAACGTTATGTCACGTGCATGCATAAATAGTCTGGCCGCAGGAAAAGAATCAATATTTTAGGAAGTAGATATTGCTTCCCTAGGTCTGTGCCAGAATATATAAAAAGCATGTTACATATTAAAAGCTGATTATTTCTGCACCACATATATCTTCTTGGTCATTGTCTTTATCCTTCCAAAGCATATGTGAAGTAATAAGGCATTAATATGAAAATATGGGAAGACAAAGGAACACTGAAGATGACACACCTATGTCTCTGCAGTAAAAGCATGATTAGGATGGTGTATGATCCAAGATCTGAGTCACCATGCAATGTACTTAGACTACAGAGCAAAGTCATGGTGGCTACAGTTTTACCAGGTAAAGTGTTATACTACTTATTTAAAAAAATATGTTTGTACTTGT
>WBNO01032952.1:7156-17520 GCA_013400575.1 Peucedramus taeniatus
GTGGGGGGGATGGGGGGACCCCAAAGGAGCGCCCGGGCGTGGGGGGGATGGGGAGAGAGAGACCCTAAAGGAGCACCCTGGGGGTGATGGGGAGACCTCAAAGGAGCTCCTTGGGGTGGTGGGGATGGGGAGACCCCGAAGGATCACAGGGAGACCCCAAAGGAGTGCCCTGGTGGGGGGGGATGGGGAGGGGGGTGCTGGCTCTGCTGGAGGTTGGGGAGGTTTGAGGGGGGTTGGGGGAGTTGGGGGAAATGTGGTGAGGGGTGAGGGCAGGGCAGGGAATTCAGATCAACGCCCAGGGAATTCAGATGAAAACCCCAGGAAGGAGAAATTGGCACCCCAGGAAATTCAAATGAACACCCCCCAGGGAAATTAAATGAAAACCCCACAAAATTCAGATGAAAACCCCAGGAGATTCGGATAGGCACCCCAGACAGGGCAGGTGTGGACCCCAGGGAGGAAAAATGGACACCCCAGGAAATTCCTATGAAACCCCCAAGAAATTCCGATTAAAACTCCAGGTGAGCAGCTCAGGTGGGGCAGATGAACACCCCAGAAAAGAGGAATGGGCACCCCAGGAAATTCAGGTGAACAGCTCAGGAAATTCAGGTGAACAGGCCAAAAAATTCAGATGAAAACCCCAGGAAATTCAGATGAAACCCCCAGGAAATTCAGATTAAAACCCCCAGGAAATTCAGATTAAAACCCCCAGGAAATTCAGATTTAAACCCCCAGGGAATCCAGACAGGCACCCCAGCCTCAGCACTGAGCCCCCAAATCCACCTCTGTTTGTGCCAAAATCACCTGGGCTGGTAGCAGAGCTCCCTGCCCATGGGAGAGGGTTTGGGATGAGATTTTTAAAGCCCTTTCCAACCCAAAGCAGGCCTGGAATTCTGGAATTCTGTGGGAAAGGTGTGCCCGAGGATGGGAAAACTGGAGCTGAGAATGGAGGAGTTGTACCCGAGGATGTGGGAAAACTCTTCCAGAGGGTGGGAAAACTGGAAAAACTGTTCCAGAGGGTGGGAAAACTGTTCCAGAGGATGTGGGGGAGCCGTACCTGAGCTCAGGGCCCCCCTGGGTGAAATTCCCTTTAAATCTGGGTCAGCGCAGGAAGCAGAGCCCCAAATCCCAAACCCCGGCCCAGAGCAGGAATTAAACCCTAATTATTTTCTCCCGCTCATTAGCAGCCCTCATTGTGCAGTTTCCCAGGGATTTTCGGGAATGAATGAGGGAACGGGGATGGGAATTGTACCTGGATGAGGAGGAGGAGGAGGAGGGAAGAGCAGTGATTAAGCCAAGCTTTAAGGAGAGGCGCAAGCTTTGCGGCGATCCTTTACCGCGCGAGCGGAGAAGCAGTGAGGAAAGCAAATTTGCGCCTTTTAGAAAGCAAATTTGCGCCTTTTAGTGGAATTTTTGGGGTTGCCCTCCTCCCGTGCGAGCTCTCCCCGCTATTAGGGAGGCTCCAGCCGCGTTCCTGGGGGTTAATTGCGGCCCCAGGCAGGCCCAGAGCCCCGTTAAAGCTCGGTAATTTCCCTGGCGAGCAGCAGGAGTCAAGCGGGTGTTTAATTATTGATGGCAGCGATGGAGGTTACGGGGCTGCCCAAACGCGCTTGATTCCAGTGGGAGAGCCCGAGAGGGAACGGCCTGGAGCGGGATTTGGATCCCGTTCCCATTCCTGGGGGGGATCAGGAGCCGCCCTTGGGGCTTTGTCCCCAAATTCCATCACCCTGGGGTTGGGACAGCCCAGCCCGGCATCCCAGCGGGGCCTTTCCCTGCCAAATTCCCAGGAATGGCCTGGAGCGGGATTTGGATCCCGTTCCCATTCCTGGGGGGGATCAGGAGCCGCCCTCGGGGCTTTGTCCCCAAATTCCATCACTCCCAGAACAGTGCTGGGAACCCACAGGGAACAGGGACATCCCAATTCCCTCCCAGATTTCCCGGGAATGGCCTGGAGCGGGATTTGGATCTTGTTACAATCCTTGGTGAGGATCAGGAGCCGCCCTCGGGGCGTTGTCCCCAAATTCCATCACCCCAAGAGCAGCGCTGGGAACCGCAGGGAACAGGGACATCCCAGTTCCCTCCCAGATTTCCCGGGAATGGCCTGGAGCGGGATTTGGATCCTGTTCCCATTCCCGGGGGGGATCAGGAGCCACTCTCGGGGCATTGCCCCCAAATCCCATCACCCCAAGAGCAGTGGTGACACCTCTGGGATACTTCAGGAAACAAGGACATCCCAGCAGGCTCTTTCCCTCCCAAATTCCCCCTTTCCCTCTCAGATTTCCCGGGAATGTCTCTGTGGAGCGGGATTTGGATCCTGTTCCCATTCCCAGGGAGGATCAGGAGTGGCCCTTGGGGCGTTGTCCCCNCCAAATTCCCAGGAATGGCCTGGAGCGGGATTTGGATCCCGTTCCCATTCCTGGGGGGGATCAGGAGCCGCCCTCGGGGCTTTGTCCCCAAATTCCATCACAGTGGTGACACCTCTGGGATACTTCAGGAAACAAGGACATCCCAGCAGGCTCTTTCCCTCCCAAATTCCCCCTTTCCCTCTCAGATTTCCCGGGAATGTCTCTGTGGAGCGGGATTTGGATCCTGTTCCCATTCCCAGGGAGGATCAGGAGTGGCCCTTGGGGCGTTGTCCCCAAATCCCATCGCCCCGAGAGCAGCGGTGACACCGCTGGGAACCTGCAGGGAACAAGGACATCCCAGTTCCCTCCCAAATTCTCCCTTCCCCCCCAAATTTCCCGGGAATGGCCTGGAGCCGGATTTGGATCCTGTTCCCATTCCTGGTGAGGATCAGGAGCCGCCTTTGGGGCGTTGTCCCCAAATCCCATCACCCTGGGGATGGGGACAGCCCAGCCCGGCACCCCGAGGGGTCTTTCCCTCCCAAATTTCCCGGGAATGTCGCTGGGCTCGGAGCAAACCCTCCTGCTTTGCTCCCCGCCTGGATTTCCATGCAGGAGTTTCCAAAAGATTCCCAAATTCCGTTTTTAGGGGAATTTGTAACAATAAAAGAATCCAGAGTTGAGAACGAGTTTTTAGGATTTTTAGGGGATTTTGTAACATTTAAAAGAACCCAGAGTCGAGAACAGGTTTTTAGGGTTTCTTTTTTAGGTTTTTAGTTTTTTTTAAGATTTTAGGGTTTTTTAGGTGTTTTTAGGGGACTTCATAGCAATAAAAGAACCCAGAGTTGAGAACAGGTTTTTAGGGGTTTTTTTTTAGGTTTTTAGTTTTTTTTTGGATTTTAAGTCTTTTAGGGGACTTCGTAACAATAAAAGAACCCAGAGTTGAGTTTGAACCCCAAAACTTCCACCCTTGAACCCAGTGCCCACCCCCTGGCATATCCCAATCCCAATTCCCTCATTTCCTGGAATCCTTTGGGACTGGCCACCACCAAACCCGGCTGGCTCCCAAAATTCCCCAAACCTCTCCCAAATCCCCTTTCCCTTTAATTCCAATGCCTGGAAACCTTTTTTGCTTTTCCCTCCCGGAACCAGGGGGGTGCCAGTGCCTGGAACTGGTTTGAGATTATTCACCGCGGGCTTTAATTTGCTTTTTCCTCCCTTTTTTCCTGCCTTTCCTCCCACTGAAGGAGAGGAATTTTATGAAGCCTCCCCGTACGAGCCGGTCACCTCTCGTCTCTCTGATATATTCAGACTCGCTTCAATTTTCTCAGGTAATAAAAGCGCCGTGTTTTATCTCCTGCCTGTGAACACAGAGCTGCTCCCAGCCAGGGAAAGCCTCCACCTCCCTCCCCTGGGCCTCCTCCTTTGCTCCTCCAGCCTCTCCTCCCCTTCTGTTCCACCCAAATTTTGGGGTCCTGAGCAGCACTTCGGGGGTTTGCTGCATTTTTGGGGTGGGTTCTTTGTGTTTCGGATCATCCCAGGCTGGCATTTAGGGTTTTACCTCTTTGCCTGCGGTTTGGGTTTATATAAAATGGCTGGAAAACCTGGAATTCCTGGGATTCCCTGAATTTGTGTTGTCCCCAGCACTGGGGGAGGCACAAACCCAGTCCTGGCTCCAGCAGGGTGCAGCCCCTCCCATGGAATTCCCCGCGGAATTCCTGCTGTTCCGAAGGATTTGGGACCCTGAGGACGGGGTGGAGCTGAGAGGGGGGACCCCGTTTGCTGTCCCCACCCTGGGGCAGCAGCCTGGAGCTGAGCTCTGGGGAGCTGCTGGGAGAGGGATGCTGAGAGCCTCTGGAGCATCCCTGGGGCCCCTGGAACCCCTTGGAACATCCCTGAGCCCTTTGGGACATCCTTGGGTCCCCTGGAACATCCCTGAGCCCTTTGGGACATCCCTGAGCCCTTTGGGACATCCCTGTGTCCCCTGGAACATTCCTGAGCCCTTTGGGACATCCCTGGGTCCCTTTGGGACATCCCTGTGTCCCTTTGGAGCATCCCTGGGTCCCCTGAAACATCCCTGAGCCCTTTGGGACATCCCTGTGTCCCTTGGAACCCCCTGGAGCATCCCTGTGTCCCTTGGAGCATGCCTGGGTCCCTTTGGAGCATCCCTGTATCCCTTAGAACATTCCTTTGTCCCTTGGAGCACCCCTGAGCCCTTTGGAACATCGCTGTGTCCATTGGAGAATCCCCGAGCCCTTTGAAATCCTTTGGAGCGCTCCTGTGTCCCTTCGAACATCCCAATGTCCCTTGGAGCATTCCCAGTGTCCCTTGGAACCCCTTTGGAGCGCTCCCTGTGTCCCTTAGAACATCCCAGTGTCCCTCAGAACATCCCAGTGTCCCTTGGAACCCCTTTGGAGCACCCCAGTGTCCCTCAGAACATCGCAGTGTCCCTCAGAACATTCCCGTGTCCTCCTCCGGGGAACCCAAACCTCCATCCTCAGGAATTTCGGTTTTCCCACCCATTTCCATGACAACCTTCCCGTGCCACCCCTCACCCCGTCCCCAGCCAGGGCAGCGCTGCCTCGGCTCCTCCTCGCTCTTCCTCCTCCTCACCCTCCCCAACCCCCCACGCTGCGGGATTTTGGGGGGTCCCACTGTCCCCACACCTCGGGGACACCGCAGGGCCGTGCCCAGCTCACCTGGGGACACCTCTGAGCGGGGCTGTGACACCGCCGCTGTCGCCGCTGTCACCCACCGCCTGCAGCCCCCGGAGTGAATTTTCCAGCCTTTTCCAGGTGAATTTTCCCCGGGAGCTCGGCGCGGGTCAGGATTTAGACGCTGCCACCCCCTCCCGTCTCCCGCCCGCCTTTTTGGGATTACATTGGCGTCAGGAAAACGTTTGGAGCTGCCGGGAAATCTGGAAAGCAGCGAGTCTGGAGCGGGGATTAGCAACTGATTTATCCAGGAAAGCGGAGCGGGAGGCGCAGGAAAAACCTGGCGGGAGATTTTGGGGATGGGGGAAGGGGGGAGCGGGCTCCTGGCGCAGACAGGGAGGTGCTGCGAGCACCGGGGTGGCCTCGCTGCTGCTGCCACCCCTTCCCTGTCCCCTCCCCGGGGACCTCCGGGGACATCCAGCCCCGACCTGATGGCGAGCGCAGAAGCAAACGCGTTCTTGGAGCAGGAGCAGCTCCTGGAGCAGGAGCTGTTAATTGCCTGGAGGGATAATTGGGAGCGGAGGGATCGCTGGGGAGCAGGGGCTGTGCAAGCCGCGTGTAACCCGCGAGTAACCCGCGAGTAAAGAGCGCGGAGCGGCCGCGGAGCCAGCGCTGCCCCCTCCCCACGCAGCGGGGGCTGCGCTGCGGGACCCCCGCGCTGGGCGGAGGATCCCGGGATGCTCATCCCTGCTGGATCCCGAGGAAATCCCAGTCCGTGGCAGACGGGAGAGGCTCCAGCTGGGAATTCTCCCTGCGGGCACCACACCCAAGCGCGGGGTGGGCACCAAACCCTCCCCATCCCCGGCAGCGCTGCCCCATCCCCCTCCTCCTCCTCCTCTGTCCCCAGCGGCCGTGGGGACACGCAGAGGGGACAGCTGGTGGCCCCAGCCCCCGTTCCCAGCTCCTCGGCCCCCGTTTCCGTCTCTGCTCATGAAATTTTCATGCTCGTGCTTTATTAATGAGCTCCCCAGGAGCGCGGCGCTTCCAAAGCCGCGGCTCCATTAAGATGCAGCCGGGTCCTCGCAGGTCTCGGGCAGGGCAGGAGCGAAGCTCCCGAGGAGGAGACAATCGACTGCCGCTTCCCACGGACCCCAAAATCCCGGCTTTGTGCCGGAAATCTGCTGCTCACCCATCCCAGGGCTCGGGGCCGGGGTGGTCTGGGGTGCAGGGAGGGCTCAATGCATCCCCCAAAACCAAGGGGAGAAAAGAGACCGTGGTGTCTCCCAGCCCTTAAATCCTGCTTTCCTCCACCTCTTAAATCCTCCTTTTCCCCATCTCTTAAATCCCCTTTCCCCCACCTCTTAAATCCACCATTTCCCCACCTCTTCAATCCCCTTTTTCCCACCTAAATCCACCTTTTCCCTGCCTCTTCAATCTTTACAGGTTTGAGGGCTCCTTCCCAGGTCTGAGGGCTCCTTCCCATCCCAGTTTTGATGGCATCTCCCAGCCTTGAGGGCATCTACCAATCCCAGCTCAAAGGTGTTTTCCCATCCCAGTTTTGAGGGTATTTTCCTAGCTTTGAGGGCATCTCCCCAGCTTTGAGGACATCTCCCAGTCCCATCTTAAGTGTCCTTTTGAGGGCATCTCCCCAGCTTTGAGGACATCTCTCAGCATCAAGGTCATTTCCCCCACCTCAATCCCACCTTCCCACACTCCAAACCATCTCCCACCCTTACGGCCACCTCCCCAACTTTACGACCACCCCTCCATCCATCCCTCCCCACCTTCCTGACCGCAAATATCTCCCTCCCTGGGCAGGAATGGACCCGGCCACCACCTCCAAGAGCAACCACTGCCTGGACGCGGCCAAGGCCTGCAACCTCAACGACAACTGCAAGCGCCTGCGCTCGGGCTACATCTCCACCTGCAGCCGGGAGCTGTCGGCCACCGAGCCCTGCAGCCGCCGCAAGTGCCACAAGGCCCTGCGCCAGTTCTTCGACCGCGTGCCCAGCGAGTTCACCTTCCGCCTGCTCTTCTGCTCCTGCAAGAACCCGGCGTGCGCCGAGCGCCGCCGCCAGACCATCGTCCCCTCCTGCTCCTACGAGGACAAGGAGAAGCCCAACTGCCTGGACCTGCGCGGCGCCTGCCGGGCGGATCACCTGTGCAGGTAAAGGGGGCGCCGGGCGGTTCTTGTGGCGTGGGTCAGGGGTTGGTGTCACCCTCCTGGCATCGGTGTCACCCTCCCAGCATTGGTGTCACTCTCCCGGCGTACGTGTCAGTGCCCTGGCATCAGTGTTAGCCCCCGGCCATCAGTGTCACCTCCCTGGCATTGGTGTCACCTTCCTGGCATTGGTGTCACCTTCCTGGCATCGGTGTCACTGCCCTGGCCATCGGTGTCACCTCCCTGGCATTGGTGTCACCTTCCTGGCATCGGTGTCACTGCCCCGGCCATCAGTGTCACCTCCCTGGCATCGGTGTCACCCTCCTGGCATCAGTGTCACCCTCCTGACATTGGTGTCACTGCCCTGGCATCAGTGTCAGCCCCCGGCCATCAGTGTCACCCTCCTGGCATCGGTGTCACTGCCCTGGCCATCAGTGTCACACCCCGGCCATCAGTGTCACCCTCCTGGCATTGGTGTCACCCTCCTGGCATTGGTGTCACCTTCCTGGCATCAGTGTCACCGCCCTGGCATCAATGTCACCGCCCTGGCATCAATGTCACCCTCCTGGCATCCGTGTCACCGCCCTGGCCATCAGTGTCACACCCCGGCCATCAGTGTCACCCTCCTGGCATTGGTGTCACCTCCCTGGCATTCTGTGGGCTTCTCCCCCAGCCCAGGAACCGGTGTCACCCTCCCTGCCACTAGTGTCACCTGGGCACTCTGGGGGTTTCTCCTGGCACCTTCCCAGCATCAGTGTCACCTTTGAATCGGTGCCACCCCCCAGTATCAGTGTGACTGCCCTGGCATCGGTGTCACCCTCCCAGCATCAGTGTCACCCCCCTGGCATGAGTGTCACCCCCATGGCCTTGTTTTTCCCCACATTTCGCTCGGAAAGTGGCACTGGGACAATGCCCTGGGGACACCCATGGGGCAGATCCCAGGAAATGAGGGTGGAGCTGCATCCCCCAACACCTTCCCCGGCTGCCCAATTCCCGCTGTTTCCCCTCTGGGAGCGCAGAGCTGGGAGCTGAGGCTCCTGTTCCTTATGAAACCCGTTTGTCACGGGCCACAACCCCTCCTGTCCCCCTCGGGAGCCGAATCCGCTTCCTGACGGCCCCGGCTCCCGCCAGGAGCGGGATCTTCTCCCCGTCAAGGTGATGGAGTTTCCCAGCGCTCGGCGGGGAAATAAATGCGAGCTCCGGGTCTTCCTCGGGCTGCGAGCGGAGATGTTTGAAATGTGGGAATGTGGCTTTTTATCAAAAAGTAATCCAAGGAGCCGGTGGCCATGAATAAAAGATAGCTGGGAATGGCAGCTCCTCTCCATCAGTGCGCTCCGAGGTGGAGGCTGCCGACGGATCCGCGCTCCGAGAGGGATAACGGGGCTGGAAGGGCTGGGGGGGCTGCGGAGGCCACGAGCTTTAATTCCTGCATGGAATGAAATCCCCATGCAAGGAGGGCAAGGGGGAAAGGGGGAGGGGGCGGCTCCAAGGTGGAAATGTGGTTTTTTGGGAGAGCCGGGATGGGGGCTCTTGCTCTGGAAAATGCCCTAATCTGGGATTTATTTGTGTTGGTTTTGCCGTAGAGTTTTGCTGGAACCCCAGGGATTTTTTTCCTTGGGATGGGGCATGGATGCACTCCTTGGATCTTGGTTTTTGGGAGAAAATCCCATCCCCTCTACTTCCTTCTAGCATCTCCAGCTGGGAATGCTGGAACACAAAACCCCTCTGTGTTCCCTGATCCCGGAGGACAAGGCAGTGCCATTGGATTTCCCATTATCCATGAGTTTGTCCAGCCAAAACTCCTCTCTTCATCACGGAGGACAAGGCAGTGCCATGGGATTTCTCATTATCCAGGAGTTTATCCATCCAAAACACCTCTGTGTCCCCTGATCCTGGAGGACAAGGCAGTGCCATTGGATTTCCCATTATCCATGAGTTTATCCATCCAAAACTCCTCCTGATCCCGGAGGAGAAGGCAGGGCTGGGCTGTGCCATGGGATTTCCCGTTATCCATGAGTTTATCCAGCCAAAACTCCTCCCCTCATCCCGGAGGACCAGGCAGTGCCACAGGATTTCCCATTATCCATGAGTCTCTCGATCCGACATCCCAGCCCGATGCTCATCCCGATCCGACAGGGGCCTGGCGAGGACACTGGAGCCGGAGCAGATCCCAAGTGCTCTCAGAGCCGGAGGTGACAGGAGATGAGACAATTCTCCTGCCAGAGTAATTAACCTGCCAGGGTAATTAATTAACCCTCCTGGCTCAAAGCCTAATGAGGGAAAACCCTCTCAGGCAGGATAGGATTTTCCAGAGGGATTTTTCCTGCATGGAGGTTGATCCAGGGGCTGCTGCTCCTGTAGGACAAGAATTCCACCCCTAAAAAAACCAGGAGAGTTGGAGGAGAGGGAAAATGAATATTCCAGCATGGAAAAGAGCCCTTCCAGAGCTTTTCCTGGCTCTCCGTGCTGTTTTCCAGCTGTGTGGGGCTGCTGGGGTTGGACACCAGCCCTGTCCCCTTGGTCACAAAGGTCACAAGGAAGCCACCAGCTGCTCCAGCCTACCGGGAATGGCTCTGCATGTGGAATGTTCTGGATGCAGGAGGGGTTTAACCATTCCCTGCTGCCCTTCCAAAGGCACGGAGAGTCCGGGATGTCCCTCCTTGTGTCCCCTCAAGGACCCAGATCCTGGCGAGGGGACAGGACCTTTGGAGTGCAGGATCTGGCTTATCCTGGGCTGAAATCCCAGGTTTTTTCCTCCATATAAATCTTTTCCAATGGCTTTGACTCTGCCTCAAATCCCATGGGAGCTGCCCCAGAACTCCGGGAGCAACTGAGACGTGATTTGTGCAGCTTGGGAAGCTTTTCCCAGCTTTTTCCCAGATTTTCCCAGCTCAGGAAGCTTTTCCTAGCCTTTCCCAGCTTGGAAGCTTTTCCCAGCCTTTCTCAGCTCGGGAAGCTTTCCCCCCAGCTTTTCCCCAGCTTTTTCCCCAGCTTTTTCCCCAGCTTTTCCCCAGCTTTTCCCCCAGCTTTTTCCCCAGCTTTTCCCCAGCTTTTTTCCCAGCCTTTTCCCCAGCTTTCCCTGTCTTTTTCCCCATCTTTTTCCCCAGCTTTTCTCCCATTTCCTCCCATTTTTCCCCCATTTTCCCCCCATCTTTTCCCCCCATCTTTTCCCCCCTCTTTTCCCCCCTCTTTCCCCCCCTCTTTTCC
>WBNO01032952.1:17653-68746 GCA_013400575.1 Peucedramus taeniatus
ATCTTCCCCCCATCTTTCCCCCCATCTTCTCCCCATCTTCTCCCCATCTTTTCCCCATCTCCCAGGACCCTGACAAAGTCCCGGAGTTTTTGTGGCTGATTGCAAGGGACAGCTTTTAGCTCCCGGAATACAAAAACCTTTGGCGAAGCACAAACCTCAGCGAAGGGGAAAGGGAAGGGAAGGGGAGAAAAGAGCTGATTTCAGCAGCTGCAGCTCGCTGGATTTTTCATCTTGCATCAGCAAGTCGGGAGCACAAATAATCTGCTCTTACACGCTCCAGTGGTGCCGGTGCCGGAGAAATTCCCAGCCTCCACTGGCTGGAGCTCCTCAGCATCCAAAGTGGGGATATTGGGTCATTTCCTGGATTTTTATCCCAGTTTTAGGTGTGTTTAAAGCTGAGGAGGTCAGGAATGCTCCCTCTCCCGGGATATTTGTGTGTCAAGAATTTTGGCTGGGGTTGGAGCATCCGAAGTGGGGATGTTGGGTTATTTCCCAGATTTTTATCTCAGTTTTTGGTGTGTTTAAATCCAGTGGGGTGAGGGATGCTCCCCTTTACAGGATGTTTGTTTGTCAAGGATTTTTTGATTGGGGTTGGGCTGGAGCTCCTCAGCATCCAACGTGGGGATGCTGGATCATGTCCCAGATTTTTATCCCAGTTTTTGGTGTGTTTAAAGCTGAGGGGGTCAGGAATTCTCCCTCTCACAGGATGTTTGTGTGTCTAGGATTTTGGCCAAGGTGGGGATGTTGGGTCATCTCCTGGATTTTTATCCCAATTTTTGTTGTGTTTAAAGCCAATGGGGGTGAAGGATGCTCCTCCTCCTGGGATATTTGTTCATCAAGGATTTTGGCCAGGGTTGGGCTGGAGCTCCTCAGCATCCAGAGTGGGGATGTTGGGTCATTTCCCAGATTTTTATCCCAATTTTTGCTGTGTTTAAAGCTGAGGGGGTCAGGGATGCTCCCTCTTACAGGAAATTTGTGTGTCAAGGATTTTGGCTGGGGTGAGGATGTTGGGTCATCTGTATTTTTATCCCAGTTTTTGGTGTGTTTAAGCCAAGGGGGGTCATGGATGCTCCTCCTTACAGGAAATCTGTTTGTCAGGGATTTTGGCCGGGGTTGGAGCATCCAAAGTTGGGGATGTTGGGTCATCTCCTGGATTTTTATCCCAATTTTTGTTGTGTTTAAAGCCAAGGGGGGTGAAGGATGCTCCTCCTTACAGGAAATTTGTTTGTCAGGGATTTTGGCCGGGGTTGGGCTGGAGCTTTGGCTTGGGAAGGAGGGATGGGATCCAGGCTGGCTGGGAATTGATGGAACACCAAACATGGGAACAGAGCGCGGTTCTGGGAGCGGCGCGGCCCCGGCGGCTCAGCCTTTGTTTGGCTCAGACAGAACAGAACTCCTGTAATGGATGGATCCTTGATAAACAGCAGCTCCACTTCTCGTTGCTCCCTGTAATGAGAGCCTGTCTGGGGAGGAGAAGGAGCAGGGAAAAATTGCTCCAGGATTTAATGGGAGCTGGGAGAGCTTGGAGAAATCTGTGAAAACCCCCAAATTTGGTGGATTTGGGAAGCGGAGGGGCAGCACCGGGAGGTGCCCCACGTGTGGAGACAGCTGGGGAAAAAAAAGAGAAGGAGCAGGGAAAAATTGCTCCAGGATTTAATGGGAGCTGGGAAAGCTTGGAGAAATCTGTGAAAACCCCCAAATTTGGTGGATTTGGGAAGCGGAGGGGCAGCATCTGGGGGGTCTCTCACACGAGGAGGTGGCTGGGGAAGAAGAAAAGAAGAAGAGAAGAAGAAGCAGGAAAAAATTGCTCCTGGATTTCACGGGAGCTGGCACAGCTCGGAGAAATCTGGGAAAATCTGTGAAAATCCCCAAATCTGGTGGATTTGGGAAGTGGAGGGGTAGCACCGGGGGGTCCCTCAGTTGAGGAGGCAGCTGGGGGAGAAGAAGGAGCAGGGAGAGAAGAAGGATCAGGGAAGGAAGAAGGAACAGGGAAAAATTTCTCCAGGATTTCATGGGAGCTGGGAGAACTCGGGTTCGGAGGGGACAGGACATGGAGGAGCCTCCAAACCCATTTTGGGATTGGGAAATCGGTGAAAATCCCCAAATCTGGAGGATTTGGAAAGCCAAGGGGCAGCACCGGGGGGTTCCCCGCATCGGGAGGCGGCTGGGGGAGGGCTCGGCTCCCTGCGGGCTCGCCGGGCTCTTACCACGAGAATCAGTCAATTCTCGCTGAATAATTAACTCGAGAGGCTTCCCAAGTATTGACTTAATGTGACAGCGAGTCTGTCTTGAGCCGGGCTTTGCTTGTGTAAACACAATCTCCTGTTGGGCTCAGTTAGCGGCTCAATGGGACAGAACGGGCCCGCAATTAAAATCAAACGGTGCCTGCGCTCCGTCCTCCCCTTCCCGGAGAGCCGCAGGGCTCGAGGAGGAAAAAAATCCACCCAAAAAAGGCCTTGGAGTCACTGATCTCGGCGCTGGATCAAAACGTGGTGGCCTGAAATGCGCGTGGAGAAAGAAATTGTTAATTAGTAGCTCCCGACTTTGAGGTTCTGCCCTAATTATCTTCCCTCTTGCTGGGTTTTCTCTGCTTTGGGAGTTTCTCCCTTGGTTTGTTGTGGGTTTGGCTTTTTCGTGTCCTTAGCCCTGAGTGAGGAATTCCAGAGGCTGGAAAAGTCCTCCAGGGTCAGAGTCCAACCTTGTCCCCAGCCCAGAGCTCTGAGTGTCACCTCCAGACCATCCCTTGACACCTCCAGGGATCCTTGGACACCTCCAGGGGCTCCCTGGACACTTCCAGGGCACAGTGGTTTTTTTTTTAGGCTTCCTCTGGCGCCTTCAGGCCATCCCTGGACACCTCCACGGGTTCCTTCATCACTTCCAGGCGTCCCCTGGACATGTCCAGGGGTTGCTCAGACACCTCCAGGGGTTCCCTGGAGACCTCCAGGGGTTCTTTGGGCACCTCCAGGGGTTCCTTGGGCATCTCCAGACCATCCCTGGACACCTGCAGGGGCTCCTTGGACACCTCCGGGTCATCCCTGGACACCTCAAGGGGCTCCCTGGGCACCTCCAGCGATGATGACTCCAAACCCCTCCATGGGCAGCCCCTTCCCAAGCCCAATCCCCTTTCCATGAGGAAATTCCTCCAGAATTGAGGCTGAGAGCCTCAGAACGATGACAAAAATCCCCTTTTTCCCTCCAGCCTCCTGCGGTTCAGCCCAGAACAGGTGACTCCTCTCCCCAGACAACTTCTCCCGGATAAAACAAATCCATCCATTGATCTTTTCTCCCTCCCCTGTGAACTCCTCGCTCGATTTGGCAGCGGGTCATCCACAAAAGCCCAGTTTGATTCCAGCTTCCCTCTTTCCTTCAGCTGCTCCCACTCCCTGGGACTCTTTGAATTTACCTGGGAGCATTTGAGGGGAATTTTTTTAAATCTCAGCATCTCCCAGCTTCAAAAGAATCCCTCTCCAGCAGGACGGGAATGCTGGGAGGGTGATGCCCAGCGGGATTTTCGTGTCTCGCCGAGTTTTTTCTGTGTTGTCGCAGCTTCCTGAACATCCCCAGCTGGGCAGGAGAGGGGGAGCGGATTTTTCCCAGCTCTTTTTTAAAAATTCCCTCAGTCCCCATAAATTGCCAGTGAAAAAAAAAAAAAATCCACCTCTGGAAGAATCGCGGTGTCTTTTCCATGAAATATTCAGGAGCAGGATGATGTTGGATTGGATGTGTGCTGAGTTATCACCACGGCTCGGGGGCGATGGGGGTAATTAACACTCAATTAAGCGCTTAAAAAAATAACAAAAATAAACCCCAAACCCATCCCAAAACCTCCGTGTTTGGTGAATTTTAACGTCAGAGCCAGTGGGGTTTTGGTGGTGCTGCATTCCTGCAGAAAAACAGGGAATGGGAGAGGAGCTGGAGGCAGGTGGGGCCTGTAGGGATGCTTGAAGTCCCCTAGATTTAGGATATGTGTGCTGGGGGTGGGAGGACGGGATTAAAAATCCCCTAAATTTGGGATTTATGCACCTGGGATAAAAGTGCAGGTACAAAACGTCCCCTAAATTTGGGATTTATGCACCTGGGATAAAAGTACAGGTGCATAATGTCCCCTAAATTTGGGATTTATGCACCTGGGACAAATGTACAAGTACCAAAAATCCCCTAAATTTGGGATTTATGCACCTGGGATAGAAGTACAGGCACAAAATGTCCCCTAAATTTGGGATATTGGCGCCAGGTGTACGCGTAGGAACGCACAAAGTCCCTTAAATTTGGGATTTAAACACTTGGGATAAATGTACAGGTGCACAGAACCCCCTAAATTTAGGATTTATGCACTTGGTATACAGGTGTGGAATTTAAAAGCCCCTTAAATCCAGGATATTTAAGGGGATCTGGGGATCCAGGTCCTTGGAAAGTGCCTGGATTTGGGAG
Organism: Peucedramus taeniatus; assembly: GCA_013400575.1. NCBI lineage: Eukaryota > Metazoa > Chordata > Aves > Passeriformes > Fringillidae > Peucedramus > Peucedramus taeniatus. Next base: position 22,085 of record WBNO01032952.1, read on the forward strand.
CAGGGCCTGCTCAACCTTGGGATCTTGGAGCTGCCTTTCCTGGGACTTTTCCTGCAGGAATCTGAGAGGAGCAGTTTGGAAGCCCCTATTTGGGAATCCAGTCCTCAGAGCGGGTTTGGGATGGCAGATCTGAGTGTATATCCAGAATTAATTCTTTTAATCCCTTTTCTTCCACTCCTTTGGGTTTTTTTGTGGGGGGAGACAACTCTTAGGAAAATCCTCCTCCATCCCTCATCCAGAGCCAGCCCAGCTCTTCCCAACTTTTCCAGGCTATCCCCACCTGCCTCCTCCAGCTGCCAGCAGTGATTTGGCACTGATTCCTCCTTGTTCCCGCTAAGATGGACTTGGCTCCTTCTCCTTTCCCTCTTTTTTTCATTTCCTCGGAGCCCTTGAAAGCCAAAACCCGCCGGGCCGAGGCCGAGCTTTTATTCCTGGCAGCAAATCCCATCCAGCGGCTCCCAACGTGGCTGCGTCCAACGGGAAGAGTGACAACTGGCTTGGATATTCCTGAAGGATTTCCCAGCTGCATCCTCATGGATTATGAAAGGAATAACATTTGCCTCGGAGGATGCTCTGGGCCGGGAGTGGAGCCCCGGGGAGCAGCGGTGACAAATTTTCCTGGCGCTCCGCGCTGAACTCGCCACGCTTCCTGCAGGGAATTGACGTCCCTTCGCCTCGGATTTGGGAAGAGAGGGAAATGCTGTCGGAAAGTTTTATTCCTCTCCCGCAGAGAAGCTGGGGAAGGAGCAGGTTTTTGGATTTCGACCATTCCCACCCTGGAGCTGAGGTTTGGCTGCAGGGAGGGTGGAGCATCCCCCAAAAAAATAAAAATCCTGGAAAAGCTTTTCTGGGCTTTGTGCAAAGAAAATTCCCTTCCAGGAGCTGGGGATCTGCCCCAGGAAGGGGAGTGGGATGGGAGTCCCCAAGGCCTCTCCACTCTGTGGGGAGTTTTCCATGGGCTGAGTTACAAGGAAGGAAAATAAACATGGAAATAAACATGGAAACGAAGCTCCCGATGCTCCCGGTGGGGGAGTTTTATTTCCAGGAAGAAGGAGAGGGAGAATGTTTCCTCCTTGCCTCAAGCACCATGGCAGAGCTGCAGAATCCTGGTTTTCCCGGAATTCCTGCCTCATCCCCAGCTCTTCCTCCTTCCCCATCCTCCCATCCCCATCATGGAGCAGCCCCTCAAGCCTGCCCCAATTCCAGCCCTTCCCGAGGAGATTCCGGTTTTGTTGTCACTGTTTATTGGGGTCTGAGGCGTGGATGAGCACGGCCATTCCCAGGATCCTGTCTCCTCTGGGAAGCACTTGGATAACCCAGCTGGAGAGCCTGAATTGCCCTGGAATTTCACAATTTCACAGCCTGTGTGGGGATGTTGGGAATGGGGCACTTTTATTCCATTTAAAAATTCCTGCTGGCTGCAGAGTCGCTCCGGGATGGAACCGGCGCTGAAATCCCGTTGTTTTCCCACTTTTCCTCCTCTCCAGATCCAGGCTGGCCGATTTCCACACCAACTGCCAGGCCACCTTCCAGTCCCTGACCAGCTGTCCTGGGGACAACTTCCAGGCGTGCCTGGGCTCCTATGCGGGGCTCATCGGTGAGTGCCGGGAGTTGGGACTGGGAATGGGTTTTTCCACTGGGATTTCATCCCTGTTCCCTCCTCCTCTCCAGGCTTTGACATCACCCCCAACTACGTGGATGCCAGCACCACCAGCATCACCATCTCGCCCTGGTGCTCCTGCAAAGGCAGTGGGAATATGGAGGAGGAGTGCGAGAAATTCCTGCGGGATTTCACGGAAAATCCCTGTCTCCGTAAGGCGCTTCCCCACCCCACTCCTTCCACCTTGTTTTATCATTCCCATCCTTCCTAAATCTCTCCCGCTGCCAGGAAACGCCATCCAAGCTTTTGGGAACGGCACCGACGTGAACCTGGCTCCCAAAAATCCCAGTCCTGCCGTGACGGTGCTTCCGAAGGTGGAGAAGAGCCCGGTGCTGCAGGACGATGTCAACGACAGCAACACCGCCTACGACACGAGCGTCATCAGCACCTGCACCTCCCTCCAGGTGTGGACCAGTCCCTGCCTCAAACTGGGAGCGCTGGTGGGGGTGTGGGACATTGGCCACATCCCGTGGGATGGGAAGATATCCTAATTGGACTCATCCCAGGGTTGGAAGGATCCGGGCACTGTTTGGGGTCTGGAATGGGGAGGGAGGGATTCCCTGCCTGTCTTACCCCTCACCTGCCAAGGTGACTCCCTGAGCCCAACTTCTCCTCATTTGGGAGCTGGAATTCCATGTTTTTCTGGGAAATCTGGAAAATCTGTGCTGTCTTGCCAAGCGCTGGGCTTGAGCGTCCGTGTTTTGCTGTGTGGGTGGAAAAGGAATGGGAGGGAAATGGGATTGGAGAATGGCTGGGGATGTCCCAGGAATGCAGGGAAATGGGATTGGGAATGGCTGTGCTTGTCCCAGGAATGTAGAGGAGTGGGATGGGGACTGGTGGGGTGTCCCAGGATTCCTGGCAGGATCACAGTGGGAGTGAGGCAGGATCCACAGAAGCCCCTGAGCTGCCTGTGGAGACGGGATGAGCCTTTCCCAAATCTCCCTGTGCTCCATCACCCTCTCCGAGCTGATTCCAACAGGGAAATTTGAGACTCCAAACCAGCTCCAGAGGCACATTCCTACCTAACCATTCCCAATTTCTCCTGCCAGGAACAAGGCCTGAAACCCAACAAATCCAAGGAGCAGAGCCTGTGCTACTCCCAGGTACTTGGGGGATCCAGGGCTGGGAATTCTTTCCTGAAGCAAACACCTTGGGAACAACAACCTGGAGTTGTTTCCCAACTTTGGGGTGCTTTTCCCTAAAACCCCGCTCCCATCCCTCCTCCCCAGGCCCAGCTGACCACGGATGTGATGCCGGACCAGAAGACTTTCATGGATCCCAAGGCGGGAAGCAGCCGGCAGCGGGAGAGCCGGATCCTGCTCCTCATTCCCATCCTGATCCCAGCACTGGGGCTATAGAGGGGCGGGAAGGAGCGGCCGGTGGGACGGGGACGCTCAGACCAGTGCCACCAGTGCCCACCAGTGCCGTGCTTGTGCCAGAGACTGAAACGCTCCCAAATCGCGGGAATGCCAAGCTCCGGAGAGGCAGGAGGAGCCTTCACCACGCTGGGAAACTTTGGTGGTTTTCTTCCTACTTTTCATTTTTCCCAGGTTTTTTTTGGGTTTTTTTTTGTCTTTTCTGGGTTGGTTTTCTGGAGCGGCTCCTGGGAAAACTCCCCGGAATGGGCCTGGAATGGGCCTGGAATAGGGGTCTGGAGCTGTCAACAGTGCCGGGGAGGGGAAAAAAGTCGGAGAAAAGCTTTGGGAAAGGTGAATTTCAGGATTCTTTGCACTGGGGTGACCACAGGAAAAACGAGGATTCCGCATGGGAACATCCCAGAGGACAAAGGCGCCATCGGGAGCCACCTGGAGAGGACTCCTGCAGCTCTTCCCGTTGGTTTTTGGGGGATTTTGGTTGGGATTTTTCCTCGGAGAGTTTCCGAATGGAAGAGAAAAGAAACTGGTGTGAAATGTGTGAGGTTGTGCTGATGTTTTCAATCATTCCAGGGGAAGAGGTTCCATTTTCCTTTTTTTTTTTTTTGGATTTGGAGTTTGGGTTGGGAGTGGATTTTGACCCATCCGGGGTCAGAATTCCCTATTTTCCCTCTCCAGTTTATTTCCTATAGATATATATATATAACATAAGGATATTCCTATATACATAACCCTACCCATCCTGTGGCTTTTTAATTCCCATTTTTCCTTTTATTTTCCCTTTTTTTTTTTTTTTTTTTTTTTTAAATTCTTCCAATTCCCACAACAACTTCCAAATGTATTCTTGGAAAATTTATTTTTTTTAACGATGTCTATAATGGAAAAAAAAGAAAAACCAAAATAAATCAAGGAGAACAAACCAAGGAATGAAACAGCCCTAAAATCCAAGATTCCGTAAAAATCCCCATATCCGGGGGCAGGGGGAAAAACGGGAACCCTTCAGCTGCAGGAATGCCAAGATTTGGGGTGGAATTCAACAATTTCCGGCCTTTTTTTCCTGCAGGAAACAACAAACAGGGAAACATTCCCAAGGAGCTGCCACATTCCCGTGTTTTGGTGGTATTTTGGGAATTTTTATGTGGAAGAATTTCAGGTTTCAAATTCCAGCCCCTCCCTCGATGGGGTTTGGAAGTTTTTTCTCCCAAGACAACCTGGCAGTGCTGGAAATGTTGGGATTTGGGACACAGGAAGAGTGAGGGGCTGGAGGTTTTTACTTATTTGGGATTTTTATTTGGTGCAGTGGATTTTTATTTGGGGAGTGGAAATGTCAATTCCCATCCAGCTGTGCCCATGGAAAAAGGGATTTTGGGAATCTTGGGAGCCTGGGGATGGTAAAATTGTGGAATCACAGAATTCCAGACTGGGATGGAGCTTAAAATGATCTCATTCCAGCCTCTGCCATGGGCTGGGACAATTCCCATTATCCTAGCTTGCTCCAAGCAGGCCTTGGACATTCCAGAGATGTGGAAAATGGGATGGAAGGATCCTAGTGCTGTTTGCTGATGGAGAGGGGAGGGAGGGATGAACATTCCCTTTTCCAGCGTGGAAAATCTGATGGGGCATGTGGGAGCTGGCACCGAGAACATAAACAAATCCCATCTCTCCTGGAATTCCTGCCGCAATCCCGGGCTGCTTTTTCCCGGCTCTGAGCCAGAGCCAGGTGTGGGGCAGCCAAAAAAAGGGATTTGGGAGCTCCACAGCAAAATTTGGGATCCCTCCTGGGGGTGATTCCTGAATCTGGGTGTTCCCACTTTGGGCTCGAAGCCCTGAGCGCTGCCGGGTTTCCTTGGGAAAGAGACTGGAAAATCCAGCATGGATTTTTTTCCTGGTGCTGGGGGGATTCCCTGGGAAAGCTGGGAGTGCTCTGGGATTTTCCAGAAGAAGTAGGAACTGCTTGGAAAGGTCAGGGAAGCGTCTCCATCCAGCACCACTGGGTATTCCTGGCATTCCCTGCTCAGGAGTTGTGATCCATGGAGATCCTGGGGTTACTGGGAACTACTGGGAATGGGGATTTGCTCCAGGATTCCCTCCAGGAATGGCAATCTCAGTATTCCATCTAGGAATTGTGATTCCAGCACTGGGAGCAGGGGCTTTCTCCAAGAATTCCTCCAGGAATTCCAGCACTGGAATGGGGATTTGCTCCAGGATTCACTCCAGGATTCCCTCCAGGATGAAGATTTGCTCCAGGATTCCCTCCAGGAATGGCGATTCCAGGATTCCCTCTGGGAATGACAATTCCAGCACTGAAAAAGGGTTTAGATCAAATATTCCCTCCAGGAATGGCGATTCCAGCACCGCTCTGTGCCGGGGTTTGAAGTCATTCCCATCCTTTCTCTGCTCAGATTCCCAAAACCTCCTCAACTCCACCCAAAACCTTGGCGCTTCTTTCACCACATTCCCAGCACGTTAATTACAGGAGAGGAGAATTCCCGTGCTCTGAGTGGAAGTGGAAAATGCTGGGATGTAAAACCCCGGCTGCCAGGATGGATAATTAACTCTGGAGATAATTCCCTCTTCATTTGGACTCAATTACTTTCCCGATAGGAGAAAGTGCTGAAAACACAATTTTTTTTTTTCGGGACGAGGCATAAAATAATAATGGGGAAAAAATCCACTCAAGCTTTTCCCAGGAGAGCTTTTCCTTCCTGGGATAAAGGAGAGGATAAATCCCGGTTAATGCTCCAGAATTCCAGCTTGGCATCGCCCTTCTGTCCTTGGAATGTTGGGTTTGGTGGGGAAAAGAGAATTCTGGGTTTTTTAGGATGGATCAGCTGGGGTGGGAATGTCACAGGGTTTGCTCCGATGAGGAGTTGCTGGGAAATGAGATTTTTGTGGGATAATTTGGAATTTTGGGGAAGTTTAAAGGAATATTTTGTGTCCCTGGGGTCATTTGTAGTGCCTACAAATCCTCAAATCCCAATGGATAATTCCATGAGGAATTCTCCCTATTTCCCAGCTGGAATCTCCCATTCCCAGCCATTCCTTGGAGCAGCAATTCCAAGAGGAATAAAAAGCCATTTCACCTCTTCGGAGAGCAAAGCATTTCCTGGAATATTCCTCATGAATTCCCAAGCTTTTTCCTCCTGGCCATGTCCAGATTCCGTGACAGGAATTTTGGCTCCTTAAGGAATTTTTTCCTCCTTAAGGAATTTTTGCCTCTCCAGGTGTTTTTATTCCTTCTCTCTGTGCCTGGGGCTGTAAATCCCAGCTGGGCTCTTCCAAAGGAAATATTCCAAGAGGTTTTTTTGCATCCAGGTTTTTGGAGCAGTTAAAAAGTCCCCGCGCTCCTCGGAGGAAATGCCAAGCAGTGGGAGCAGGGAGGAAAAAATAGATGGGAAAGGGTTTTAGGGAGGGTTTTAAAAATAGCGGATCTTTGGAGGAGAAATCTGGGAAGACGTCAGGAGGGAGCCTCAAACCTGAGGGGGAAAGAATTTTCTGGAAAATTTGGATTCCTTCATTACTGGACTGTGGCCGTCTTGGTGTTCTGGGTTTTCTCTCCTGAAAATCCAAGGAAAAGGGGTGAAAATGTGGGAGAGGGATAGGAGGATTTGCAGCTGTTTGGGATTGGAAGGGGAACATCACTGGTTTTTCATCCAGAAGATCCAGGAGAGCTGGAAAAGGGATGGAAGGACAGGACACGGGGAATGGCAGGGATGGGTGGGATTTTGGGAAGGAATTCCTGGCTGGGAGGGGGGCGAGGGCTTGGGATGGAATTCCCAGAGAAGCTGTGGCTGCTCCTGGATCCCTGGAAGTGTCCAAGGCCAGGTTGGGATAATCTGGGAGAGTGGGAGGTGTCGGAGCTGGAACTGGCTGATCCCTAAAGTCCCTTCCAACCCAAAGCATTCCAGGATTCCATGATCTTCTCTCCCAAAAACTTTGCAGGAGAGACTAAACCATCCAGTGGAGAAGGTTTCAATCCCAGTAAATTCCAGTAAAATGCCTGTCTGGAGGCTCCTTGGGGAAAAAAAAAAAACCACCTAAACCAGGATAAATGACAGCCGCAGAAGCTCTCCCATTTAACCTCTGGCCTCAGGAAGAAATCCATGAAAATGAGGAAAAGCTCCTGGGATTTACACGGGGTTAAATACAGCAAATCCTGGGATGTGCCGGCAGTAATTCCCTGCCAGCTGGGGCTTTACTCCGCAGTGGGAGTGGGGGCACAACCAGCAGCCTTTTCCAGGAGAGGAATTCACAGAATCATGGAATGCTCCGGCTTGGGAGAGACCTTGAAGCTCCTCTCATCCCACCCCTGCCAGGGGCAGGGACACCTCCCACGATCCCAGGGCGCTCCAAGCCCCTGCTTCCGAATTGCATGGATTTGGGTGCCTTTTAAAGGGCTGGAAAACCGGGAAAAGCTCTCCCAAGCCTCTGCAGGGGGAGGTTTTGCTGTCGTGGCCAGGGCAAGGCCCATGTGGAGCCTTTTCCGTGTCCTCCTGAATTATTCCGGAATTATTCGGGAATTATCCCTGCCTCCCGCTCCAGCGCTGCATCTTTGCATCTGTTAATTAGGCTCAGCGGGTGAAATGAATCCTGGCCCTAATTCCCTGTCTGGATATTCATTATGGAAGCAGCAGCAGCAGCCGGGATGTCAAGGAGGATTAAGGCAGGAGCTGGGAAGTCACAGGTGGCTCCAGCACTGATTTCAAACCCGTGCACGGAAAAGCTGACGGATCCCACTGGAATCAAACCCCAAAGCATCCCAATTTCCCTTGGGCAGAGTGGAAAATTCCTTCCCAGTGCTCCCATTCCCCCCTGGACTGGCGCTGAACTGGTCACGGTGTCCTGCTCCCTGTTTTTCTTGGGGATGATCAATGGGGTTGGATCCCCCAGCTCCAGGAATTCTCCCGGCCCCATTCCCAGAGCTCGAGGCATAAAGGCAGCATTTTCCAGAGGATCCTCCAGCCCCTGGATGATCCCTGAGCAGCCCCGGGAGGAACAAGGGCTCCGCTGTCTCCGTCAGCCCTGCGGCCCTGGGGTCCTCTGGATGACCTCGCGCGGTCACTCCTGGAGAAAATCAAGAGGATAGGAAGCAGAAAGGGGGGGGAAACCTTGGAATTCCCTCATGGATCTGCTCCCAACTCCTCCCCGTGCCTGGATGGGGGCGGGGGTCGAGCACCAACCGCAGCTTGGAGCGTTTGGGAATCAACCCCGGCGCTCATCCCGGGAATTTGGGATGCGCTCCCAGCCCCATTCCCGGCGCTGGCAGAGCGGAGGTGTCCCGATATCCCGAATTCCCGAATTCCCGGTGTCCCGGGGAGGCAATGCTGGGCCGGGGTTTAATTAAGCGCTGAACATGACGCCGGTTTTAATTCCGTGCGTTTGGAGCTGCCCACACACCCCCGGTTGCCGTGGCAACCTTAATTTGTTTTGGAGCCTTCGCTTGGGTGGATTTGGGAATTTTTTTTGTTTGTTCGTCTCCTTTTCCTTCCCCCTCCTTTTCCTTCCCCCTCTCCCCCTTCCATTCTTCCCATTCCCTCTCTCCCGACTTTTCCCCCTTGTTCTTGCTTCCCCTCCGATTCTCTGAATTAAATTCACCAAAAATTCTTTGCATGGAATAAAAAATTCCATCCACATCCCACAGCCTCGGATTTCCCAGGGTTTATCCCGAATTATCCCAGTTGCCTTCCTAAATCATGCTCCTGCTCCCAAAACGTGAAGTGAGCCACGGTTTCCCTTTCCCTCACCCTGTCCCGAGTTGAAAACCGGGAATAAAACTTTTGGAAGGCCTGGTTATGGTGCCGGGATTCCTTGGAATGTTTGGAAGGGATTTGTGGGATTCCTTGGAATGTTTGGAAGGGATTTTCGGGATTCCTTGGAATGTTTGAAATCTGCTGAAGTGGTGAGGGAGAGAAATTAAGGGAAAGAACCATGGGAAGTGTTTGGTTTCTCCTTGGAAAGGTCCCCCCCAGCATTCCAAGGGATCTCTGGGCCATGGAGGGGCTGGAAGTTGGGAAAAAGAGGAGGGAGAAACCTGGATCCAGTGGAAATGGGATGAAATGGAAGTGGGATGGAGCATCCCGGGATGCAGTGGGGTGGATCCAGTGGGATAACATTCCTGGGAGCTGCGGCTTTACGGTTTCCCATAAACCCTCCTTCCCTCTCCATTTCGAACTCTCTGGAAAAAACTCCCGCTCGATTTCCGGACCTCCTCACAGGAAAGGCCCATAAATATTCCATGGGCTTGGAATTAGCACTGGTTGTCCGGGGCTTTTCCCTTTTTCCAGGATTTGCCTTTCCTGGAGCATTCATTCCCCCATATCCATCATCTCCCACTCTCTCCACCCATAAAATCCAATGGCAAAGGGATCGATCCACAGATTTCCTTGGGAATGATGGAAAAGCAGCGTTCGGGGCAGCGTCTCCTCTAATTAGGGTAATTAAGAGGAGCAGCTTCCAGAGCCTTCCATGCCTTGTCCTGGGAGAAGCTGGGTTAGGATCTGATTCCGGGGTTAGGATCCATTTCCCAGTTAGGATCCAATTCCCATTTTAAGATCCATTTCTAAGGTGAGGGTCCAATTCCTGGTTTGGGATCCAATTCCCGTTTTAGGATCCAATTCCGGAATGGATTCCCAGCCTGGGTTCTGGGAGGTTTTCCTTAAAAAAACAGGTATTGAAACACTGGGATTTTTTTGATTTTTGCTTCCCACTCCTGGCTGGAGCAAGATTGAGCCTGGAATTCTGTCCTGCCCTAGTTGGGAGTTAAAAAAGGATTCATAGATATCACCAGGAAGAGGAGAAACTGGAAATTTCTGTCCTTCCAGTGGGAACGACGTGTGGCTTTTCTCCTCTCCAATGGAAAATTCCTATTTTCTGAACTCCTGAGCGTCACCCCAAAGCCCAGATTTTAAACCAACATGCACCTTCACCTCCCAGAAATCCGTGGATTTGCCCAGGCCGTGTTTTCATGAGGATTAATGATTCCAACACAGAATTTCTTGTTCCATAATGGATAAATTCCCTGTTCGGGGAGTGCCAGCCGTTATTAATTAAGCCCAGCCCAAGGATTTGTTTGCTTTGATGTCTAAAGCTGCGGCTTTTCTTTTTTTTTTCCTCCCTGCTTGTTAAACTTAATCAAAAGCAATCAAAAACGCTTCCCTAAATTAGAGCAAATTAATTCCCAACAAAAGGAGAAAGTCTCCGGTAGCACAAATGGAAAAGGAATTAAAAATAATCAGAGACGGGAGCTGGGGCAATTTAAATTTAAATATCAGGTTTGGCTCCTGGGCTGCATTTTGGAGGGGTGGGGCAGGGTTAGGAAAGGTTTAAATACTGTGTTTGGTACTCGGTTTAATTCTGGATGGGATAGGAAAGGTTTAAGTGCTGAGTTTGGTGCTGGGTTTAACTTTGGATGGGCTAGGAAAGGTTTAAATGCTAGGTTTGGTTACTGGGGTTTATTTTGGATGGGCTAGGCCAGGTTTAAATGCTGGGTTTGGTGACATTCCAGAGCAGAGCCTGCAGGCCAGAGCTGCCAGATCCCAGCGAATTCCAGAGGCTCCCGTGTCCGTATTTATCCCTGTTTATCCTTGATCCTCCCTGGCACCACCTGCTGCCGTGTGGGAAAAGCCGGGAAATCGCGGCTGCCCACGGGCTTCGAAATCTGGGAGCTGGAGCAGGATCGGTGCCCAGGAGTTGTTCCCAGCACCTGGAAAAATGGGATTTGGGGCCAGGGATGGAGGAGTGGCAGCCTGGATGTCAGCAGCTCAGGGAGAGTCATGGAATCGTGGAATTCTGGAGTGGTTTGGGTGGGAAGGGACCATAAATCCCATCCACTTCCAACCATGACAGCTCCCACTGTCCCAAGCTGATCCAAACTGGCCTTGGACACTTCCAGGGATCCTCTGGGAATTCCATCCCAGCCCGTCCCCACCCTCCCAGGGAACAATTCCTTCCCAAAATCCCATCCATCCTTGCCCTCTGGCACTGGGAATCCATCCCTTGTCCCAAGTCCCTCTCCCTGCTGAAACATCCAGGAGGTTCCCACACAAAGCGGACACTGAAATTTCAGGGAGCGTCACATCAGGGGTTTTAAAATTCCCACACACACTTTCAATGGCTTCCATTTGGGAAAAAAACAGACTGGACATGGATAAAGGTGCCTGAAAGTCCTTAAGAAAGGACTTTCCCTCCCAGTCTCCCATCCATCCCTGCCCTCTGGCAATGGGAGCCACTGCCTGTGTCCTGTCCCTCCATCCCTTGTCCCCAGTCCCTCTCCAGCTCCTGGAGCCCTTTAGGCCCTGGAATGTGCTGGAAGCTCTCCCTGGATCCTTCCCTTCTCCATCAACTCCAAGTCTTTGCTCATCCCAGGACTCTGTTGGATTTCTGGGTCAAACTGAGCTTCTCATCCCCCAGCATTCCAAATTCCTTGTCCAAGCTGGGCTTGGAACCACCGGGGATGGTGGGAGATGTCCCCACCCATGGGACTGGCTGGGATTTAAGGTCCTTTCCAACCCAAACCATTCGAAGATCCCATTGTGACATGGAACAGCAAATTCCTGCTCCGAGACCAGGCTCTGGGGGATGTTTTTAAAGGCAAAACAAATTCCTGAAATTGAGGAACAAGCATTTAATGGAAGTCTAAATTCCCCTAGTTGATCCATAAACACCCAGTGAGGAAACATCCCAAATCCATCCCTTTCCATTGGAAGTCCCCTCTCCAAACCACGTTGGGGGCCACGCTTAAACCATTGGAATGTTCTCCAAGCGGGGCTTCCCAGCGCCAGACACTCGGGATAATCCGTTCAGGCACCGCGGGAATTCACTGCCACCAAGGGCCATCCCCGGTGTCACCCGCGCTCAGCGTCAGGACCCGCTCCTCGTTAGCGCCAACGCCGAACACATTCCGCTGTTTTCCCGTCTCCGGGAGAGGGGAAAAAACCCTTCCTGACAGCTTGGATAACCTTTCCCTGCTCCCGTTCTCACTCGGGAAGCGCTGACGCTCTCGGCTCGGGGCAGCTGTGAAGAGCAGAGGGCGGGGAGCGGGGGGTGGGAAGTGTGGCGTTGTGCCGGCTAAAAATACGGCGAGTCTGGCACGTTCTGCCTTTTCCTTGAAATTCAAAATCCCTCCTGCGCTGCTCCAAGGGTGGCCCTAATTAGGGGTGTCAGAGTGCGAACAGATTTTTTGGGGTGTGGGGATTTTTTATTCCCCTTTTCCCATTGCAGATTTCTTTTTTAGGGAGGTGTTTAGCAGCAAATCGCACTCGGAAAGAGGGGAATGGCTTCCCACTGCCACAGGGATGGGATAGGTCAGATTTTGGGAGATTCCCAGAGAAAACTGTGGCTGCCCCATCCCTGGAAGTGTCCCAGGCCAGTTTGGAATCACCTGGGATCATGGAAGGTGGCCCAGTGGAACAGGATGGGATTTGACTCATTTCCCACCCCAACCACTCCAGAATTTCATTTCTGGTGCCGTTTCCTGCTCCAACAATCCACTGGCAGGAGGGCCAGGAGCCTTTGTGTCCCCTCCTGGTGCTGGTGATGTCCTTGCAGAGGAAAAGCCCCCAAACAAAGCCAGGAGTCATCAGTTAATTGCGTTTTAACAGCAAAATAATTCCGTGAGTCAAAGCCATTGGTTGACTCAATCCCGTCCTTCTGTGGGGGCTGAGGATTCGGGGGTTGTTTATTCCCATTAAATTCCTGCTGCTCCTGCCAGGGGATGCGGGGAGGAGGTGATGGGAGGCCCACAAAAGCTGCTTGGTTTGGGGTGGATTTGGGGTTTTGGGACTGTTTGGGGAGGAACCCAACAACTGCAGCATCCCTGCTCCCCAAATCCATGCCCTTGTCCTTTTCCCGCAGCCTCGGGACGGATCCCAGCTTTGGGGTCCTCCCATGACCTCCCTTATCCCAGATCACCCAGTGGGAGGCGAGACCCTTCTGGAAGTGCCTCTTTCCCCCCTTTTTTCCCCCCGTTCTGACTCGGGTGACTCACACAGCTCCTCCAAAGAAAGCTTTTCCTCGGGGGAGCCGCAAAATCCGCGGCGCTTGAGGAACAGCGGAGCTTTAAACCTCGGCTGTGTTGGCAAACGCCAGGCTGCGAATCTGGCCCGGGATTTTTTCAATTAAGCTTTTCTTTTTGGGCTTTTTTTTTTTTTTTGGATGTGTTTGTGTTTTTTTTTTTTTTTCCCTCTCTGTGAGGCGAATTAATTGATATTTGCTCAGTGTGTCAAAATAGCTGCGGTGCGTTGGAGTGCCGCGCTCAGATCGGGGAGGGAAGGGAAGGGAAAGGAGGGTGACTCAGTGGGAAGGGAATTAAAAGCAGCAGCTCCTGCTCAAGGCCAAGCTCAGTTCTGCTCCGAGGAACGGGAGGGGAGCACGTGGATTGCAGGGAAGCTGTTCCCAGGAAACTGGCCCCGAGCTGCTTTGGGGGGGATTCACCTCATTTTGCCTCTTGCCAGGGTTTTATGGAAAAGTTGGAGCGCAGGGTTGGGGTGTGAGGAGAAGTGGGGTGGAATTCCTGGAGAAACTGTGGCTACTCCATCCCTGGAAGTGTCGAGGGCCAGGTTGGAGGCATCTGGGATAGAGAGAGGTGTTGTGATTGGAAGTGGATGGGATTTCAGGTCCTTCCAACCCAAACCATTCCAGGATTTTGTTTTCCCATCCATCTGTGGGGGCTGAGGAGCAGCCCTGACACCGGGAATCTGCTGGGAAGGAGGGCCTGGAGTGCCAGGACACAGGGAATGGCTTCCCACTGCCAGAGGACACAGGGAGATGGGATTTTGGAAGGAATCTGGCTGGGAGGGTGATGAGGGGCTGGGATGGAATTCCCAGAGAAGTTGTGACTGTCCCTGGATCCCTGGAAGTGTCCAAGGCCAGGCTGGAGCAACCTGGGACAGTGGGAAGTGTTGGGTTTGGAACCAGATGGGATTTAGGTCCCTCCCAACCCAAAGCATTCCACGATTCTCTGATCTTCATCTTCCATGGAGGATGAGGAGGGGCTGAGCTGCTGGATTTGGGAATTCCATGAATCCATTCTCATGGATGGATAAACACATCCCCGGATTTGTTTGCTCTGGCAGAGACCCTGCTCCTTCAGGGATGATTCCCCAGTGAACCCTCTTAGAAACTTTAATTCCACTAAAGATAATAATTAAAATCTATTAATTCTACTATTTTAGCTCCCCGGGGCATCCCTGGCTCCACCTGGCAGCAGGAAAATCCCTGGATATGTTGAATTCTAGCTTTTCCAGCTCCCATTGCAGAAAGCCAGAGTCCCCAGTTCCAGGGGTTCTGACTTTCCCAATTAAATCCTGTTTTTTCCATGCCCTCCCTCCTCCCCCTCTGCTCCCATTTATCTCCCCTCATTTGTCACCTTGATCCGTTCCCAATCTCCCACCGGGGCCGTGGAGTTGAGCGCGGGATTAGGGGGAGTTTAATTGGATCTCCCTCCCACCATCAGCTCCAATAAAACTTTATGGAAAGATAAAAATCTCCCAGGGTTTTCCGGAACAAAAGGGGCCAGGGAGGGGACCGGGATCATTTTTTCCACCTCCCATTTAATTTTTTTTTTTTTTCCGGTTAAATTCTCTGCCAAGCCGCGTTCGAGGCTGATTAAGCAGGGAAGGGAGGATTTCTGGGAGCTGCGTTATCCCATTTTTCCGTGTGTAAGCACTCGCTGGCTGCTGCTCTCGCCCTCTTGCTGTGATTCCCCCTGACAGGAAGATGAATTGGGCTCCGGCCGGGGAGAAAATAACATTTATTTCACATGGAAAAAGTGCTGAGCTGCGGGAGAAGGAGGAGTGGGGAGGTCAGGATGGGGGAGCGGGGATGGGAAGGGAGGGATGCACCTGGATTTGGGATCCTTGGATGTAGAACCCTCGGTTATCCCAGTCTGGGGGCTCAGGTTTGACATTCCAGGCACTGGGAATGTGTTATCCCGGTTTGGTGGAACATCTCTGAGGGATCTCCAGGCACTGGGAATGTGTTATCCTGATTGATCTCCAGGCACTGGGAATGTGTTATCCTGGTTGGTGGAACATCTCTGAGGCTCTCCAGGCACTGGGAATGTGTTATCCTGGTTTAGTAGAACATCTCTGAGGATCTCCAGGCATTGGGAGTGGAACATCCCTGTTTAGTGGAACGTCCCTGAAGATCTCCAGGCATTGGGAATGTGTTATCCCAGTTTAGTGGAACATTCCTAATGATCTCCAGGCACTGGGAATGTATTTCCAGCCTAGAATTTCCATGGGAAGGCACGGTGTGGTTTTCTGGGGACCTGTGACCTCTCCCATCGTGAATCCCCATCCTGATGTGCCCATCCCCTCCCATTTTCCCAGCACACAGAGAAGATCCCGCTGTCCTTATCCCGCTCCTTTTCATCCAGGGATGATTGAAGCCTTCCAGAGGGATCCAGCATGGATGGGAGCTGATTGAGGCTGCCTGGCTCTGGGAAAATCTGGGAATGATCCCAATCCCCTCATCTTCCACCACAGAGCCCCAGATTTTCCCCTGCTGGGGGCTCTCCCAGCCCAAAGCAAAATTCCCAGGAAAAATGGGAATTTTTCCAACACTCCAGAGGAACATGAGGAGCTGCTGGATCCAGCTGAGCCTTGCAAGAAAATCCAATTAAAATTTGGGAAAAAATCTGTCCTTTCTTTGCTGGTTTTGCTTCTCTCCTTTATCCCAGGAGTTGTTCCTGGTCGGGAAAAAATCCAAGCTAATCATTAGGGTGGGAATTGTTCCCATTCCTGTTAAAAATAATCCTGGTTGGGTTTTTTCCTGCTGCTTTTGAGTCTTTTGGGTTCTCGGCCCAACTTTTTCTTCTCCTGAAGTGACATTTGGAGGAGAAAGTGGGGGAAGTGTGAAAAGAGGAGGCGGAACAAAGGAAGGGCACAAAAATATGGAAAATTGGGGGTGGCTGGTGGGGAAAGAAGGAGGGGAGAGTTTGAGGCTCTTGAGGAGTGAAATTCCCATCCCAAACCCCCCCAAAAACAGGGAAAAGGCTGCAGGGAAGGTGCTTGACCCTACACAGAGGATCCCACTGGGAAGTGAGGGGTGGGGAATGGGGATGGAGCATCCAAAGGGGGAGATTGGTGTTGGAGCATCCCTGGGAGCCGGGAATGTCGGATTTGGAGCATCCCTCAGGTCACACTTCCCGAGGTTTTGCCTTCCCTTTCCGAGTTCCCGTGCCTGTCCCAGTCCACCCTGGAATTCCCTTCCCTCCAAATCCCTTTGGGAAGCATCACGCAGGAACTGGAGACAATTCCAGGCACAGAAAAAATTCCTCTGCTGGAATCAGAGAGGAGCCGGGTTCACTGCCAGCTCCTCCGGCAACAGCAGTGGGGACAAAGGGACATTGTCCAGCCCTTTCTGACCCCAAATCCGGATTTTGTCAGAGTTTTCCAGACTCCAACTGGATCTGCCGTGGGCCAAACATCTCAGCATGGAACAGGGGTTGGAACTGCTCTGGTAGGTTCAATTTTTACCAGATTTGAGCTTTTAAAATGTGTATTTCTACACAGGATTATTCCATGCCTCAGTTTCCCCCCTGCTGACTGCTCTGACTCTGCTTCCCCTTTGTTTTCCTGTTCCCCTGCTCCCATAATTCTGATTTTTTGGGCTTGTCTGGTGAAACTTTGGGGGTTTCACTGCCTTTGGTTGGGGTCTCTCAGAATCCTCCTCTCCCTGTTGCTTTTGGGGCTGCCCTGCGCAGCTTCTCCACCCCAGTGCTCATTCCAGAGCCTTTCCTGCCTGGAGAGGCCGCTCCGAGGGGCTGCCAAAGGAGCACTGGAGCCTTCGCGACTCCGTAAATCGCCCAATTCCCGTTTTCCAGAGAGAACGCAATGCTTTTCCAATCTGGCACCTCCGCCCACTCCCGAGAGCTTCTCCAGAGGAAAAATCCCAATTTCCTTCTCCTCATGGTGCCTGATCCAAACAGTGCCAGTCTAGATCACCCCATCCCTTGGCCCTGAGGGTCTCCAGGTTCAGCTCTTGGAGTGAAAAACGAGGAAAAATTCGGATTTTTGGCCATTCCTGGCAGGGTTGGGGGTGTGGGGCTGCGATCTGCTCTGATCCAGGGATGCGAATCACCCAGGAGCGACCCAGCAGCATCAAGAGATGAATTAATTGCTGGCGAATCGCTAATGAGGTGTCGTGAGTCAGCAGCGGTTTGATCTCAGGCACGCGAGGAGGGAGCTGCTGCAGTAGGGTTTGGATTGAAGTTGTTTGGAAAGGATTTGGATTGAAGTTGTTGGGAAAGGATTTGGATTGAAGCTGTTCCAGCCCCGCCATCCCACAGGTGGAGACGGGCTGCGATTGCAAATGAGGCTCCTGGAGCATCCCAAAGCCCCTCAAGGTTTCCAAAGGAAGCATCCCAAACCTTTTGGTTCATATTCCCATCTCCATAGGATGCTCGGGATGGCACTGTCACTGACCCCAAGACATCCCATGCCACCATTCCCACGTGGAACTGCTCCAGCTCCTTTGGAATCCACACTGGGAAAGCCCAGCCCGGGCCTAGTGTGGCTGTGAGGGCTTCTGGGTGTGAATCTCACACCAAATATTTCTAAAATTATCCCTTAAAATCCACCCCCAGCAGCACCGCGGGGCTCCCAGCACTGCCCTGAGCCTCCCACGGGGTTGGGAATGCAAACCCCATGGAGGGGTTGGTGGCACTGGAGACATCTCCAGGCATTGGTCCCCTCCCCATGTAGGGGCTGGTGACACTGGGGACACCTCCGGGCATTGGTCCCCTCCCCATGTAGGGGTTGGTGGCACTGGGGACATCTTTGAGCACCGATCCCCCTTCCCCATGTAAGGGTTGGTGGCACTGGGGACATCTCTGGGCACCGATCCCCCTTCCCACAGAGGGGTTGGTGGCACTGGGGACACCTCCGGGCATTGGTCCCCTCCCCATGTAGGGGCTGGTGACATTGGGGACACCTCAGGGCATTGGTTCCCTCCCCATGTAGGGGTTGGTGGCACTGGGGACATCTTTGGGCACTGATCCCCCTTCCCACAGAGGGGTTGGTGACACTGGGGACACCTCCGGGCATTGGTGCCTTCCCCATGTAAGGGCTGGTGACACTGGGGACACCTCCAGGCATTGGTCCCCTCCCCATGTCGGGGTTGGTGGCCCTGGTCCCCTCACCCCAGAGCTGCCTCTCCGGGCAGGAACACTTCTGGAACGAGCCAAAAATCCAGCATTTCCAAAGCTCTCCAACATTTCCAAAGCCGGATCGCGGCGGGCGCGGGAGGGCGGCTCCTCTCAGCCGGGTAATGGCTCGTGGCTGACAAGGAGCCTCTGTTCTCCTCCTCGGAAAAGCTTTTAAGAGCCCTGGGAAGGACGGGCAATTACGGGAAGGTTTGCGTTCTCCGCGGGGCGTTGCGGATCGCTCGTGGATGTTTTGTTGAGCAGGAGGAAAAAAAATGGGATTTTGGAGAGAGGAAAAAGCGGCGCGGTCAGAGCTGGCCCGGTGCTGGTCCTGGGGTTAATGGAGCTCCGTAATAAGCGCTGTCATTAGCGCTGCTTGTCAGGGTAGGGGGGGTTCATCCACAAAAATCCTGGAGAGATCCAAAGGGCAAAGCCGAAGAGGAGGGGGAAGTGAGTGGAGGAATTTTGGGGTTGGCTCAAAGGGTGAACGCAGCCACGCCTGAGGCCTTTGCAAGGGGTTAGTGGCACTGGGGACACCTCTGGGCATTGGTCCCCTCCCCCGAAGTGGTTGGTGGCACTGGGGACTCCTCTGCACACTGGTCCACCTCCCCCAAAGGGGTTGGTGGCATTGGTCCCCGCTTCTTTGGAGGGGTTGGTGGCTCTGGGGACACCTCTGGGCATTGGTCCCCTCTCCAAGTTGGGGTTGGTGGCAATGGCCCCCTCTTCTCAGAGAGATTGGTGGCTCTGGGGACATCCCCGGGCATGGGGTCCCTCCCCACAAGGACAGCTGAAGTCTGGCAGGAATCCCAACCTCCACCAAGCCTTTCCCGGGATTTTTTCCTGCCTGGAAGTGGGTCAGGAGCAACTCCCAGAGCTGGGAGCTCAGCATCAATTTTAACTTTCCCCGTGCAATTCCCGCTGCTCGGAGGTGCCATCCTGATTTATTCCAGGGATTTCCAACCTGCTGGAGCTGCTCCTGGGATCCCCAAAGAGCTGCACTGGAGGCTCCCAGAAATCCCAGGAAATTCCCGGATTCCAGGGGCTGGAAATCCCCCGTCCTTCCCTGTCCATCACCCAGCATTGGCGTCATTCCCGATTTCCTGCTGAGCCACCAGCGGGGAAAGTGGGATTGGGGGATTTTTCCCCCCTCCTTCCAAGCTGTGATTTTCCGCACGGCTGGGAATTGTGACTGTTTCCATGTGTTTTCACTGGAATCCTAATTCTGGGAAAAAAACCTTTTCATACAGAGCTGATTTAATTCCATTTCCCTTGGCTCTGCTTTCCCTTCAATCTGCCACCACTTTCCCTTTTCCAGGGGTGAAATTCCCTGTGAATCCCTGAGATCCCTCCTGGAGAGGAAAAGTGGGAGTAAAGCAAGATTCCCAGAGCCTGGATGAGGCTTTTTTTTTTGGGATCAAATCACTCAGCCGCCACCATCCCCGTTAATTCCATGTACAAGCTGTTTTTCCAGGGAATTTCTTGCGTCACCAGCATCCCAGCAGGGCTCCATCCACCTCCTGCCGCTCGCCCTTCGCTTGGAAAAGGTGATGGATGCTGTTCCCGCTGCCAGCCCCTTCCCACACGGATCCTGTCGCTTCCCAGGAGCTGGAAAAATCCACAATAATTCCCTGCGTCACCTTCGCTGGGCTGCCAAGGCCCAGGGGAAAAAAAGCTGTGGAAAAAGCTGTGGAAAAAGCTGGATTTTATAAAATCCTAAAGGTCAGGGCAGCTGTCAGGAAATCAATGGTGTGATGATTCCATAAATCAGCTGGAAAAACAGGGTTAGGGCAGAGAGAAACCGGGAGCAACAGCAGCTTGTGGGGCCAGGGGAAAAAAAATCCTGGGATGTGTTGGAGGACAAATTCCAGGAAAAAAATCAGATCCAGATGGCCAGGGCTGGATGTTGGGGATGGGAATTGTCCTTCTGGAGCCAAATCCAGCTGGAACGTGGGAATTCTGTGTTTGTCCCTGATTATTTCCATGCGCTGGGGATTATTTTTCCCACCAGGAGAAGGTGGATGCTCGGCTCTGCTCTTTTCCAGGCGGGATCAGCCCTTCACCCTTCTCATCCCAGGGATCTCTGGTGGGTGGATAATGAATTCCTGCTGGGCTCTGGAACTGCAGGAGAAGGGAGGCTCCGAGCCCCAGGAATTCCTGCGTAAAGTGCAGTTTTCCAGTGGGAAACTTTCCAGCTCCTGCCTCTTCCAGCAGTGCCAGGATTCGGTGGGAGATCCATCCAAACTCACTAGGATTTCTTGGGAGATCCATCCAAATTCTCTGGGATTCAGTGGCAGATCCATCCAAATTCACCAGGATTCTGCAGCACATCCATCCAAATTTGCCAAGATTCAGTGGCAGATCCATCCAAATTTACAGGGATTCGATGGCAGATCCATCCAAATCAGGCAGCCCAGCGTCTCCAGAATTCCCAGATCCTGTGGAGCCATTCCCAGGAACTCCCACGTGTTGCTCCCCTCCTGCTTTTCCTGACTGTCCTGGACTTCGCAGGGAGTTGGGATTGGAATTCCCACTGGGATTGGGATTCTTTGTTTCCCACCCTTGGAGCAGGAGCTGGGACATCTCTGTCACCTGTGTGTGTCCCAAAATTTGGAGGACTCTGGATTTTGGCCTCAGGACTCCTACAAATCCCTGGAATCCCCTTGGAGCTGCATCCCACAGGCTCTGATCTTTGCTCCCCATCTCCCAAGGGATCCCATTGGAATCACCGTGTTCCTTGTGGGATTTTT
This sequence comes from Peucedramus taeniatus, assembly GCA_013400575.1. Taxonomy (NCBI): domain Eukaryota; kingdom Metazoa; phylum Chordata; class Aves; order Passeriformes; family Fringillidae; genus Peucedramus; species Peucedramus taeniatus. The sequence continues at coordinate 43,010 of WBNO01032952.1, forward strand.
CCCTGTTTGATGAGCAGAGAATGGTGGCAGGATCTGGCTCTGGTGGGGACAAAAGAGATGAGGGGCCAGCAGAACCTTTACAATCTTTTTTTTTCCCTAAAAATCTGGATCCGATGATCCCAGTTTGCTGGTTCTCATTATCCCTCCTGCTCATTAATTAATTATCAGTCCTGTTCCACATCCTAATCCCTCACTAATCCCTGGATGGGATCACTGCCAGTTGGAAGTGTGGGATCCCAGAGGCGACATTGATTTCCCAGCCCTGAGGAGCTTCCCACATGTGAGAGGGAAGAAATTTCAGGAAAAACACAAAAAAGGGGAAAAACTTAGAGAAGAGGATCCCAAGCTGTGGCTGCTCCATCCTGGGAATGTCCAAGGTTCCGAGAGGTCTCCCTCAGGTTCTTCTGAGCTTGGATTCATCCCATCAGAGCCGCCAGTGTAATCCTGGAGCAGCCTTGGATTTGTCCGAGCTTTTTTTCCCATGGATTTGCAAGCTCATTACACGGCCAGGCCTGATGGCGTTCCAGGGAGGAGCAGAGCGGGATAATCCCACCACGATCCCCAAAATCCATCCTGGAGCTCCACAGAGTTGTGTCCGGGGGGAGGTCCAGGCAGGGGGATGTTCCCACATCCCGCATTCCAAATCCTCCATCCCACATTCCAAACCCCACATCCCACATCCCAGTCCCGCATCCCACACTCCAAATTCCAAATCCCACATCCCAGCCCTGCATCCCATATCCCACATTCTAAATCCCACCTCCCACATCCCGCATTCCAATCCCCACATCCCATATTCCAAACCCTGCATTCCACATTCCAAATCCCACATCCTACATCCTACATCCCAGTCCCGCATCTCACATCCCAAATTCCAAAGCATCTCCAATCACCTTGGAAGAAGAATTCCCACCCAGCCATTCATTTGTGATTCTGATCCTTAAAAATGCTCCAGAATGCCAGGATTCCCAGGATTCCCAGGATTCCAGAATTCCCAGGATTCCAGAATTTCCAGGATTTAAGAGGCAAGGGATCCTGGATAACCAAGGACATGGCTGGGGGGGGATCCTGGGAAAACACAGCAGGTCTTGATTCCTGCTGCTGATTCCCGGAATTCCTGATCCCTGGAAGTGTCCAAGGCTAGTTTGGAGATCCTGGGATAGGGAAGGTGTCCTGTTCCAGGGATGATCTCTACGATCCCTTCCCATTCCATGATTCCACAATTCCCAAACATACTCCAGGAAAGAGCCGCTGGAAACTGCCCCGACCCCGCCCCAGTGTTCCCAGGGCTGTGAGATCCATAAAAAACGGGCCCAGGAAATCAATAATTCCAAGGAGCTTCTGGGAGGCAGCAGGCAGTGCTGGGAATGCTGAGGGCACATTCCCGTTCCATGGCAGGATCCCGAGGGCTGCGGAAGGGGTTTGGGAATTCTTTAATTAACGTGATTTATGTCCCTTCCCTTGATTGAATCCCTGGAGCTTCGGGAATCCGTCAGAGGGAACAGACGGCATCGATTCTGTGTCCAACCTGGAATCCTGGTGGGTGTGGAGTGGTAATGAGGTAAAATCCTGCTGGAAAAGCAGCTGGAATGTGGCTGGGTGGACAAAAGTGGGAATGAGGGTCGGGGATCCAACAGGCGCTGCTTGGGCCATCCCTGATCCATTGGGGCAGCCTGGGCGGATCCAGAGGATCCAAAAGGAGCCAGAATCAGGGATAGACAAACACCTAAGGAGCCAAGAGCTGGGATTTGCTTAAAATCAGGGAATCAAAGCCAAGGCAGGTCCTTGGGAGCTGAGGAAATGAGGGATTAGTACTTTAGGATGAGGAGAGGAGCTCTGGAAGCTCCTGGATGTCTGGGATCACAGCCCCATTCCCACATCCTGCTGGAGCTCTTCCCTTCCCCAGCCTCCAGCCCCAATTCCAGAGCTCCCAGCTGGGTTTTCCCCCTTATTTTTAGGGATTTGGGTGAATTCCTCCTCCCTCTAGATCCCAATAAAAACAAAGGGGAAGTGGAATTTGGAGAGGGAGGAGGGAATGAGGCAATTATTTTGTGCTTGGAAATGATTCCCGAATTGTGCCAGGAGTTGTGTCCAAAGGGAACCAATAAAAGGATTTAATTGGATTTGGGAAGGGAAGGAGAGTGGAATGAGCAGAACTCATCTCTTGGGATGTGCTGGAGCTCCGAGTGTCCCAGCAGGAAAATTTGGGATTAAATCCATGGATTTGGGGAGCTCAGAGCAAATTCCCTGGGACTGCGCCGCTGCTTTTTCCCCAAGGATTCTCCCTTGGGGATGGGAGAGAGCCTTTGGAGGAGCCTGGAGCTCTTTTCCGTGCAGGAATGTGGAACCTGGATCCAGGGATCTCTGGATCATGGGGAAGGGAAACTGAGGCAGATGTGGATCATGGGAATATCCAGGTCTGGAAAATGTGGGAATGAGACAGGAATCTGCACCCCCGGGCAGCTGTGGAGGGGATTTTGGCTCTGGATTTGGAAATTCTGGGAAGTTCTGAGGAAGGGGTTGGGAAATAGGGAGAGAAGTGTTCCCAGAACATTTGAAGTCCTGCCTGGAATCCCCCCTTTTCCCACTGCTCCTCATGGAATAGCTGACAGGAATTGGGAATAACAATGATTTTCCAGGACTCAGAAATTCCTACTCGGGGTTTTTCCCTCTCCCATGGATCTCCTCATCCTCACTCAGATCCCACCTGGAGCCCACCTGGATTTTCCTCCACTTCCATCCCCTCTTTGCCACCTCCACACTTGGATCCAGCATTTCCCTGGAAAAGCGGGAATTGCTCCACTCCCACCCACAGCTCTTGGAGCAAGGAGTAAATCCAGGCTCTGGATAATGACCTTAATGACTTTTCACCTTTCCAATCAATTCCCAACAGCTTCAGTGGGAGCACAGAGCGATGGAGACTCCAGAGGTGGAGATTCCTTCCTGTCCCAAGTTTTAAGGAGCAGAAAATTCGAGCAGGAAGCGGCTGCATTATTTAAAAATGTGCTGCTGAATAATTTATCCCAGGAGTCTGTGCACGTTGGACAATATTCCATTACAATATTCCATTAAAAAAGAAATCAATTACAATTTATGGAAGAAAAAAAAATCCTCCCTTCCCTGGCTTGTGGAAAAACGCTGCGGAGGCAAAGATCCTGAGTTTTTTTGGGATCAGGGATGGCTTTTCCCCCTAAAACTGCTCATTTTCCATCCAACCACCTGTTCCAGGGGAAGATTCAGAGGATTTTTGTGACTGGGGGGATTTTTCCTCCTAAAACTGCTCCTTTTCCACCCAACCCCCTGTGCCAGAGGAAAATTCAGAAGTTTTCCTGGGATCATGGGTGGTTTTTCCCTTAAAACTGCTCCTTTTCCACCCAGTCTCTGTGCCAGGGGAAGAATCCGAAGTTTTCTGGGATGGTTTTCTGCCCTAAACCTGTTCCTTTTCTCCATAAATGCAGAGCATAGCAGAAATTCCCAGGAAGAAGCGTTGGGAGCAGCTGGCAGCCGTGACCTGCAGAGCTGGGAATGTGTTCCCAATAATTGTCCGTGTTTATTTAATGGACAATAATTCCGTGCTGAGCACCGGCGGAACGCGGAGCTCATTAAAAATGGCTTTGGAATCCTCCTCCCGGGAGGAGATTTTGGGTTATCCAAGGATTTTTATTAATATTTCTTTTTCCCACTTCTCTTCCCTCTGTCTGGCCCTGCTGCTGGTTTTATTTTTCCCTGGAATCCTGGGGCAGGTTCCAGCTGGATGCCCATGGAAGGTGGGCACTGGAGGGGGTTTGGGTTTCATCTCCGCGGATTTGGGTGTTTTTCCCTGTGGGAAATGATGAAAATTCACCTCATTTTTCCTGGGGTTTGGGGCTGGGATGGAGGGGTTGGGTGGGATCCCCAAAGGTTCCCCTGGGAGGGAATTCCAGCCCCTTCCCTGCATCCCTGCTGGGATTTGGGAATGCTGATGGAGGCCCAGCCAGTGATTCTGGGGTGTCCCATCCCAAAAGGCAGGAATGGGTGAGATTTTGGGAAAACCGAGGCTCATGGAGCCCATCCAGGTTGACACTGAGAAGATTCCGGAGCTGTCCCAAACCTTGGCAGGTCATTCCTACGGGGATCAACGTTCTCTGTGAGACATCCCTATCCCAGGCCCCCTTTATCCCATAAATCCCCACTGGATGCCTCCATGGGATCAGCATTCCCTGCTCCTCTTTCCAGGCTTCCTTGGATGTGTTTTATCCCATAAATCCTCACCGGGATGCCTCCATGGGATCACCTCCTCTTTTCCAGATTTCCTTGGATGTTTTATCCCATAAATTCTCTCCAGGATGCCTCCATGGGATCACCATTCCCTGTTCCTCTTTCCGGGCTTCCTTGGATGTGTTTTATCCCATAAATCCTCACCGGGATGCCTCCATGGGATCACCTCCTCTTTTCCAGATTTCCTTGGATGTTTTATCCCATAAATTCCCACTGGGATGCCCCCATGGCATGTTCATCCATGGAATATTCCCACATCCTCCTTCCTCCGAGGTCTCCAGGCGGGAACATCCCCCTCTGGAATATCAGCAGCTCCGTCACCGCCGGGCCGTGAAATGGGAGCCGAGGAAGCGCAGCTGGGAATAATTCACCTCTGAGCTGGTGGAATTCCTGCGGGAAGGGGGCTCAGGATCATCCCACTCCTGTTTCCTCAGAGCAGCCTCTTCATCCCGGTGGATCTGATCCCTCCTGATGCTCCCTAATGGCTCCAGTGGTTTTTCCCTCTTTTTTTTTCATTCCCGTCTCCTCTCATTTGGATCAGGTGTTGGCTGCGTTATCCCACTGGTTTTTTATTTTTCCTTAGGGATTTTTGCAGCGTTTCGGAGCACGGGGTTGGGATTGAAAGCAGAGGAGCTGTCCCAAAAAATCCAAGCAGTTCCAAATGAAAAAAAATAGGGGAAGCTTGACCCAAGATCCTGATGAATCCAGGTTTATCCCAATAAAAATCAGCCCCCCTTTGCTGCTTCCTGCCCTCCAAAGAGTCCAGGAAGGAAAAAAATCCCAATTTTTCTCCTTCTCCCTCCACTCCAGGGAGAAGAAAAGGAACAAAAAACCCATCCAGGCTTTTTTTATCCAAACACTTTCCAAGTTAATTTCCAAAAGCTGGGAGCACTCGATAGTTTTAATTAAGCTGCTGCCTGGGGAAATCTAATTTGTGCAGCCAAAGCCTCTCGCTTTCCTTGGATAGGGATCTCACTCCTGGGAATGCTGATGGTTCCGGCAGCAGTGACTGCAGGGATTTGATTTTATTCCATTTTATTCCATTTTATTCAATTTGATTCCATTTTATTTTATATTTTATATTTTATTTCACCGTGGAAATCCCGCGGTTCCCTGTTGTTTTGGCCTGGCTGGGTTGTGCTGCTGGAAAAGGGAATCCAGATTTTTCCAGGGATCATCTGGAGTCCATGTGGGAACAGCTCATTCCCCTAACCTTCAAATCAATTTATCCCAAATTTGATTTTCCCCCTCAGCAACCACTCAGGTTTAATTCCTGATGGGAGCAAGGAAAACACTCGGGGATCATTGGAAATACCAGTGGGGTTGGGATTGGGGTTGTTCGTTCCTGATGGGATTTGCTGATTCACTGGAATTAATTAAAGTGATCCAGGAGAAGGGAAAATCCTGGATTTGGGCAGCAATCCCACTAAAAACTCCGTCTCATCTCCTTCCCGGGCCTCATCCTGCTGTAGTCCCAGCTTTTCTGGAGGCTGCCAAGGAAAGGGGCAGTTCTGGGAATATTTTTAGCCCTGGCACCTGCCCGTGGAGAAGGAAGGTGGGATTTACCAGCTGACTCCAGGCGGGATTTGGGAGCAGATGGAGCTCCCTGGCTGCTGACAGGACTGGGAGGAGAAGCTTGAATTGAAATTTTGGGAGCCTCGGGTGCTTTTCCAGGCGGATTTCTCCTTCCATTTCATGGAAGGATTGGATTCCGTTTGTTTTCCCAGCCAGGAGCCTCAGGACAGGGCCACAAAAGAATGGGAATTGTGATCCAGGAAAATTCCTCTCCCTGTTCTCCCATTCCAAGTCCATTTCCTTGGTGCTTTTCCCATCCAAGGAAAATGCAGGAAAATGGGTTTTAAAGTCTCCTGCTGGGATTGGTTGGAGCTTTAGGATCCCCCTTTTCCATGGAGTTATTTTTGGGGGAAAACAGGAGCTCAGAGAGTCTCTAAATTTTGAGCCAGAAATAAGTTCAAAAATCCTCAAAAACAGAGCCTGGAGCAGGGCTGAGCATCCCTGCAAATTCTCCGTAGCCAGGGAGAGCTGGAGACACCCTCAGGAGCGATCCCTCTTCCCGGAACATCTCCCAGTCCATAAATATTCCCCCAAAAAAGCAGGACAAAGCCTGATGGATAAAAGATTGGCTGGAGGATGTGTTATGGCACTCACAGCAATCCCGTCCGGGGGAATTTATGGCACCGATAAATTCCCTGCAAAAGGAGCTTGGAGGAGTTCAATGCATCTCGGATCCGTGGCAAATTCCCAATGTTATGGTCTGCCCGTTTAAAGGGGAATTGGGATCGAGTCTTTGGGGATTTGGAATCAAAAAATCCAAACAAGCCCTAAAAAAACCTCGTTGAAAAGCGTGGTGGTGCTGTTTGTTCTGGAATTATTCCGCTGGGATCCTGCCCATTCCCACAGCATGCAGGGATGGGGGTTCGGAGTGTGGGAAGAGGTTCGGAAGGAGGGAATGGGGCAATGACAGTGACAATTCCTGGTTTTAGGGTGGCAGAATTCCCCTGAATCAGATCAGATTTTCCATTCCCACCCTGGTGCTTGTGTGTATTTTGGGTGGGATCATTGGGAAGCTGCTGCATCCATGTGGGATCTGCCTGCCCTTGGGATCAGAGCATTTCCCATGGCATCCTCTCATGGGATTCAGGGATCCCATGCCCATTTTCCAGCTGATTTTGGAATTTTCCAGAAGGTTTGGGACAGGGATGGGAATGGGAATAGGAATGGGAACAGGAATGGGAATTGGAACAGGGATGGGGATAAGAACGGGATTGGGAATGAGAATGGGAATGGGAACAGGAACAGGAACGGGAATGAGAACAGGAATGGGACAGAAACGGGAACAGGAATAGGAATGGGAATGGGAATGGGAATGGGAATGGGAATGGGATAGGGGCTCCTCCAAGCTGGAACAATTCCCATTTTATGAGCAAGGAGAGGTAAATCCTGGAGAGGAGGGATGAGAGATGAGGGAGAAGCTCATCCCGCTGCCTGCAGGTGAATCCCGAGATGGGACAGCGAGATCCTCCCATTGGAATTCCAATGGAATTGGCTCCACTGCCCCTTTCCACCAGTCCTGGATATCCCGTTCCCACCTCTCTCCTGGTCCTTCCCAGGACTCATCTCAGTGGGAATGGGATGTGGGAGTTGCCATTGGGGGATGCTCCGGGGTGGTGGAGCTGGGCAGAGGGGATGGCACTGCCACCACAGCTCCCACTGGACATCGGGATGCTTCAAGGGTGACATTCCAGGGATAATGGGCAAAAGGAAGGGATGAGGGCTGGGAATTCCCACTGTTGGATGAGCTGGAGCTCCCCCACTCATGGATTCAGAGCTGACGGGAGCAGCGAGTGCTGGAGAAGGTTAAAGGAGCAGCTGGAGCACCAGGGAGCTCAAAACTATGGAAAAAAAATTGGGATTTATTCCCAAACCAAACATATTCCACAGCAATTCCAGCCTGGAGCCTGTGCTGAACTTCCCGGCTCTTTATGGAGGTGACATTTGCATGGAAATGGGATTGGAGAGAGCTTTTAGGGGAGCGCATTCCCAGCTGTTCCTGCTGCTGGATGACCTGGAGGGATCATCTGGGATGAGCTGCATCCATGGGAGGTGGGATTGGGTGATCCCTACTCCTTCCCATCCTGTCTCTGCTCCCGGCACCTCCTCCCTTCCCAAACCCCCCGGAAAACCCCAAACCCCGAGCTGCTCCTTTTCCATGTATTCCAGCATTAAACTTTGATTTAATTCTGTGTTTTCTCCTCATTCTTTCCCTCATTTTCTGCTCCAAAACAAGCCTGGCCAAGTGCTGTTCTTCTGTAGCTGCTTCCTCTCCTTCCCTCCTCATTCCCAGCTCCATTTTCCCCCCCTTTTCCTCTCCATTCCTGCATTTTCAGCCTCCTCACATGGAAGCTGCTGCATTCCCAGCTTCATTCTGAGGGAATTTGGCCTCGGCCCCGTCGTGCTGAGCCATTTTTAAATCACATCCTCTCATTATTTACACTTTAGAGCCCGCTGTGTTTTTCCATGTCCTCTTCCCATCGATTTTTGGGGAGGCAGGAAAGGAGCTCAACTATTCCCCACAAACCAACATTTTTTATCCGCAGCAGGTTTGGGGGTTTTATTTTTATTTTTTTTTGTGTGTGTTTGACATTTTTAGAAAATCAATTCCTGGTGGTTGGGTTTGTTCAGACTCCAGGGCCGGAAGGAGCTGACACAAAGCCGATGTTTATTCCAGGAGTATCCATCCAAACCCTTATCCCGGATTTATCTCCCAAACATTCCCAACCTCTCTTGGCTAGGTTTTGGATGCCTGAGAGGTTGGGAAGTGCTGCTGTTACTTAAGGAAAAAATGGAGTAAAAATTGAAGGTTTTTAGGGCTAAATAGTAAAAATTAAACCAAAAATAACAATGAGAATGAAATTGGAATTGGAATTGAAATTGGAATTAAAATCAAAATCAAAATCGGAATTGGAATTGGAGTAGAAATAGAATTTAAATCAAAATTGAAATTGGAATTGGAATTGAAATTGAAATTAAATTAAACTTGAAATCAAAAGTATTTATTGGCTCCAAATATTCCTGGTTTTCCTCTCCTGAAAGGTCCTGAATTCCAAGGGAAGGAAAATCCATTTTCAATATGCAAGAATTCCCTCATTTATTGATTTTCCAGCTGGGATGAACCCCTAGTTTGGATCATTCCCATCCTGGTGTTTACCAGCAGAAGCAAAGAGGGGAATTCATCATTAAAGCTGCTGAATGATTAATTACCATGTTATTAATTAGCTAGGGGAGGTCAGAGCTTGAGCTGGGCTCATTTCTGATGAGTCCAGCAGTTCCTGTTCTCCCAAAATCCCGACCTGTCCCTAGGCTTCCCCAGGCAAAGGATTTTATAATTTCCCCTAATAATTCCTCTCCATTAATTAGAGCTAATTAGTGCTGATTAGGGTTGGATTTATGAGCAGGTGCAGCGTGGGAAGGGGATGGGGTCACTGGTGTTGTCCCAAATTCATGGGAGAGGTTCCATGTCCTTTCCCAGGGATTTCTTGGCAAATCCATCCCCTCGTGGCCATTCCCAGCTCTTTGGGATCCTGGCAATGCCTGGGGTGGGTTCTCCCATCCCTGGGCACCTCTGGAAGGAGCTATCCATAAAATCCAGCAGGAACCCAGCGAGAATTCTTCTTCCAGTCCTTCTCGAGGGCAAAATAGCACCAAAAAGTCAAAACAGCGGCTTGAGAACAATTTTTTTGGGAATTCCAGAGGGGGAGGAGGGGTTGGAGCAGGAGCCTGAGTTGTTCTGGTGCTGGGGGGTTGCATTTCCTATGGATTTATCCTGAATTTTCCTACTTTTTGTTGCCTCCACTTTCTCTCTCCCATAGGTGATGTCCCCATCACTGTCCCGTCCTGGAGGTGGCCACAGGCTCATTCCCTGTCCAGTCACAGTGTGACAAAGATAAAAAAAAAGAGGGAATAAAGCCAAAGAATCCAAAATAAACGGAGGGCACAACCCCATGGAGCTCGGGGTGCTCTTCCCAAGCCTTTCCCACAGATTTAGGGGCTGTTGGGGGATCCAGGCAGGGCAGGGACATCAGTGGGGACATTAGCGGGGACAAAGGACAGGCAGTGCTAAATAAAGTTCCCATTATCCCTGGGCAGGAGGAGGGAGGGAGAGAAGGAGATCGACCAGGCTGTAAATTTTCAGAATTGCCCCCAAAAAGCTTCTCCAGGGAGAAAATCCGAGGGAGTGGCCGGGCTGGCTGCAGATAATGGATTCCTTATTAATTAATAATGCACTGTGATGGAGGCTTTTATTGATCCTTCGATACAAACCTGACCCCCCTCCATGAATAAAACATGGATGAAAAATGGGATCGGAGCGCAGAACGGGCTGAGTTATGGCCGGCGATCCCGAAATGACCGGGATGGATTGCAGGGCTGCAGGAATTGCTAATGGATGGCAGCTCCTGATCCCCTGGGATCCCGCAGCGCCAGCCTGGGTGTCCCCAAGGCCTGGGGACAACGCGGTGGGGACAGCACTGCTCCGCCCATGGAAAGGATTGGAAGGATCCTTATAAACCAGGATCATGTGGGAATGCCGTTCCCAGCTTGTTTGTGGCCTGGCAGCCACCCAAGGGCCACCACTGGCCCTTTAGGGACTCCTTAGGGATGCTCAGGAGGTGTTGGCTCAGATCCATCCATCCCTATCCCTGTCCTGGCTTCCATCCATCCATTCATCCATCCATCTTTCCATTCATCCATGTCTATCTGTCCATCCATCCATCCATCCATCCATCCATTCTTCATCCATCCATCTTTCCATCCATCCATGTCTATCTGTCCATCCATCCATCCATCCATCCATCCATCCTTCCCTCTCCCTCTCCTGCCTCAAATCCCTCTCTCTCCTTCTCCCACACTTTTAACACCTCATGGAAAATCCATCCTCAACCACCCCACGGCTCCTGGTTTATGTCAAAGCCATAAAGGGACCAAATCCTTGGATTGCTCTTCCCATGCTCCAAACTGGGTCTGTTCTGGGGAAAATGGGATCCAGCAGCAGGATGGGATCCAGGAGAAGAAAGAAACCCAAGAGAAGGGTGTGAATGTTAAAATTCAGGGTGAAATTCCACAAAAAAAAGGATTTAAATAAAACTCTTTGTTTTGCTGCTCTCTCCTCCCCCGCTCCAGCTCCTTCCTCCGCTTCCCAATTATTTCCGGAGATTAATTTGGGAGGCAAGGTGAGGGAAGAGAGGAGGTGGGAGCATTTATTTGCTGGCAGAATGAAACTCTGGGATAAATATTTGGAGATTGGAAGGGAACGGGGGCGATAAGGGAATCACAAAAACTGCCTGGAATGAAAACTGCTCATGGTGGAATCGCGGGAAAAGGGGAAAATAATGGGATACTGGGAAAAGGGGAAACAATGGGACACAGAGGGAGAGCGGGAAATAAAGGAATACTGGGAAAAGGGATTCTGGGATTCTCCGCAGTCCCAGCAGCTCGGAGCAGGGAGCCCTGCCTCCCTCCAGAGGGATCCAGGCAGTTGTTGGAGTTAATTAAATGTCGGGGAGCATTAGGAGCTACAAGAGCAGCAGCTCTGGAGCAGCCGGAAAATTCTGGGAATGACAGGGAACGACAGGGAACAACATTTATTTGTTTGATGTGGCTTTAATGGGATTTTTCGGGAATGTGGGGCAGCTCTGCCTCACCAGCTCAGCCTGAAATCCCAAATTATTTCCTTTATCCCCCATACCATCAACATCATCCCTGATTCCAGGGATTGCAACCCTCACAGCATTCCTGGGATGGATGAAACCTGACCGGGTGGTTGTGCTGGTATCGATCGGGATTTGGAGCCTTTATTCCCAGACAAGGACATCAACGGGAGCAATGGAGCGGAAAATGCTGTGGCTCGGCTCGGGCTGGCATTAAACTTATTTTTGGGAATATAATCCCAGTGTTTTTAGGAATGTTTGGCTCTCCTGGGACCTCCGTCGCTCCGGGATCCTCGTGCTGGGTGAACCTATGGCAGAACTTTTCACTGCGTTCCCATGGGAAGTTTGGGAGGATCGGGAAGGAGTTGGGAAGGGCCAGCCCGGCTGGTTTGGGTGGATCATGGAATATTGGGACTGGAAAAGCCTCCAAGGCCATGGAGTCCCAGGTGGGCCCAGTCCTTGTGCCACATCCGGGCATTCCCTGGACACACCAACAGCCTCTGGAAGAGGGATTGGGAATGGCCTTGGGGAGGGGAACATCCCTGCAGCACCAGGAATAAGATCCTGACCCTGGGATCCACATCCCGAGCCCAAATCCCAGGATTTATGAGCAGGAACTGCGTCAACAAATCCTCTCCAAGAACAAGGGACGGCTCTATCCAAAGGTTCCTTTCAGGTTGTTGCTGCTGGATTCCTGAATCCATTTCTCCAGGATTCTGGGAAGCTGCTCGGGATGCTGAGCACGGCCCGGCTGCCGTGAGGAGATGGCTCAGCCCCAACCCTGGCAGCTGCTAATCCCGACTGTTAATGAGGAGATTTGGGATAAGAATTCCGGCACCGAGGAGGCTCCGTTCAGCCCCAGCAGCTCCCGCATTTCCCTCCCCCAGAGCCTCCCAAACCCTGCCTGTCACAATTCCAGCCACAATTCTCAGTCACAATTCCCACTCACAATTCCCTGTCACAATTCACTGCCACAATTCCAGTCACAATTCCCAGTCACAATTCCTTGTCACAATTCCTTGTCACAATTCCAGCCACAATTCCTGCCACAATTCCTGCTACAATTCCTGTCACAATTCCTGCCACAATTCCTGCCACAATTCCCAGTCACAATTCCCAGTCACAGTTCTCTGTCACAATTCCCTGTCACAATTCCAGTCACAATTCCCAGTTCCTGCTACAATTCCCTGTCACAATTCCAGTCACAATTCCCTGTCACAATTCCCCACAATTAACAGCCAAAATCCTCATTTTAAATACCAAATTCCCTGCCGAAATTCCCACTTGGAGCACCATAATTAAAATCCAACATCTGGAGGTTTTCTCCCATATTTCCCTTTCCCAGCAGACACTCCAGGGATATTCGAGGCACCCCTCAATCCCTGGAATCTGTGACCCCAAATTCTTCCATCCCCACATTGTTTTTAGGGTTTTACGGAAACTTTGGGACTTCTGTGCCTTTTCTAAACTCCGGAAAATTCAATTCCACGCACCCAGGGTTGTTTTCCCTCCCATCCCATTATTTGCATTCTGCTTGGGATTCACATCCCGGCAAACGGAGCAGTCTCGTGCTCCTCATAAATTCATGAGCGCAGATTCCTGGGGGGAACGGCAGGAACGCCAGCCTGGAAAACTCCTGGAGCAAAAAAAGCTCTTCCCTACTTCCCTTCCCTTCCCAAACCCTGGCCTCGGGCACTTCCAGGGATCCAGGGCTCCTCTGGGAATTCCATCCCAGCTCCTCTCATCCCCCAGAGCTCCTGAGGGGACACAGGGAATGCTCGAGATGGGACACAAGGTGGGAATCTCAGGAAAAGGGCAGGGATGGAAGGAGACATCTCAGGGGTGCTGCTTATGGAGTCTGGGACCATTTCCCTGCCCAGGGATAATTTCCCCATCCATGAATAATTTCCCTCCCCAGGAATAATTTTCCTGCCCAGGGATCATTTTCCTGCCCGAGGATAATTTCCCTATCCAGGGGTAATTTTCCTGCCCAAGGATAATTTCCCTATCCAGGGATCATTTTCCTGCCCATCCAGGATTCGGTGGGAGCCTTGCTGGGAATGTGCCCCGGAGCCACCTCAGTGGGATTTTCCCTGTTCTGCATCCTAGGAATGCCAGGCAGATCCATGGAATGGGCAGAACCAACATTCCCAGTGGGAATTGCAAAGCATTCCAGCACCAGCCTGGAAAACATCATCCCAGATCAAACTCCAAGAAAAATAAATTTAAAAACCCCAAAGCACGGCTTATCCAAGGGTTTATTCCAGGGTTTCTTGTGGGATTTCTCATCTCTCGCCCCTCCCCGGCTGTTCTCACCTCTGGCATTCCCAGGGAGAGCTCAGCTTCCCGAAAAACCTGGCCCGAATCCTCCCTTCCCTGCCCTGGCATTTGATTCCTTATCAAGGGGAGATCCACAGAGGGAAGGAATTTATTGTGGGAATGATTGGATAAGGCAGAGCCAGGCGGCTCCATGACCTTAAAATCCACCTGTGAGCAGGGAAAGGGGAATAAAAGGGAGAAGAAAAGACTCGGGAAGACTTTGCTGAAAAATTCAATTGGTTTTTTTATCATTTCCAGGCTGCTTTAACTCTGCCCTCGGATCCACTCCGGAGCAACCTTTTCCTCCCAGAAAATGTTACAGCCAGGGCTGGTCCCAGCAGGAATTCGGAATCAGAGGGCTCTGTCAGGGCAATTCAATGCCAGGCAGCTGGAAAAATGAGGAATATCCTGAGTGAGATTCAGGGAGAGCCCCCAGGATGGTCCCAGGGCTTGGCACATGCAGCCGGGATAAGCAGGTCCCTGTGCCAGGGTTTGTTTATCCCAATTTTCCTGATTTTCCCCGATTTTTCCCGGTTTATGAGCCGCCCCTCTCCTGCCGGATCTCCCACCTCAGTGCTAGCGGTCAAAAAGGACGGGATGCGTTTCCATGGCAACAATTCCCTTCCAAAATCGGGGCTGCGGTCCTGTCCCCTCTGCCGGCCGGGTCTGTCCCCATCCCGGCATTCCCGAGCCCTGGCAAGGGCCGAGCCGCCCCATTCCCGGCCCCATTCCCGAGTCTGATCCTCTTTGGGGCATTCCCGACCCCGTTCCCGAATCTGATCCTCCTTGGGGGCATTCCCGACCCCATTCCCGAATCTGATCCTCCTTGGGGCATTTCCGACCCTATTCCCGAATCTGATCCTCTTTGGGGCATTCCCGACCCCGTTCCCGAATCTGATCCTCCTTGGGGGCATTCCCGACCCCATTCCCGAATCTGATCCTCTTTGGGGCATTCCCGAGCCCCATTCCCGAGTCGGATCCTCCTTGGGGCATTCCCGAGCCCCATTTCTGAGTCGGATCCTCCTTGGGGCATTCCCGAGCCTCATTCCCACTGCTCCTTCCTCGGGCACCCTGCACCGGGGCCTTGTGCCTGCTGGCTGTCCCTTGATCCCTTCAGGTGTCCCCTTGGTGTCCCCTGCTCCTGCTGGGTGTGCCCTGTTTCTCTTGAGTGTCCCCTGAGTGTCTCCTGTTCCCCCCATGTTCCCCCTGGGTGCCCCCTCTCCCCCCCGGGTGTCCCTTAACCCCTCTGTGGTGTCCTCTGTTCTCCCCCTGTTCCACCTGGGTCTCCCCCTGGGTGCCCCCTGGGTGTCCCCTGTTTCCTGTGGATGTCCCCTTGGTGTCCCCTGTCCCCCTAGGGTGTCCCCTGACCCCTCTATGGTGTCCCTGTTCCCCCAGTTGTACCCTGCTCCCCTGGGTGTCCCCTGCCCTGGCTTCCATGGGGTGACACTTGCCCCCTGCCCAGAGCAGCTTTTCCCTGGATGGAAACCTCGGGAACAATCCCGGGAGCAGCTGGGGCTGTGTGAGGTGCCCGGGCCAGGGTGGCCCTGGCACTGCTGGGACATCTCAGGGGTGGCAGAGATCTTGGCAGGACCTTGGCAGGGACCTTGGCAGGACCTTGGCAGGACCTTGGCGGGTGTGGGTGATGGATCTGGCGCTCCCGGGAGCAGCGAGGCCCTGAGGTGACAGCGGTGACGGATGGGCCCCGCCACCACCCCCGCTGATCACCGGCATGGCGCGGCAGCCTGTAAATATTACAGAGGGCACACAGCTGTCACCTCCCCCGGGAGGTCTGGTTTAACAAAGCCTGGCTTAGGGAAGGGATGGACTGGGAGGAAATGGGGCTTTGGGAGCATTTCCTGCTGGGGCAGGTGAGGACATCTCGGAGCAGGTGGAGCAGGAGCTGCTCTGCCTCAGCTCCCTGGAGCTGCTTCCTCCTGTATCCCCCTGGATCCTTCTGGAACCTTCTGGATCCTTCTGGATCTTTCTGCTTTCTCCTGCATCTCCCTGTATCCTTCTGGATCCTTCTGCTTCCTCCTGCATCCCTCTGGATCCTTCTGGATCTTTTTGCTTCCCCCTGCACCCCCCCCTGAATCCCTCTGGATCCTTCTGTATCCTCCTGCATCCTGCAGCATCTTCTTGGATTTCCCTGCACCCCCAGAATCCTCCTGATTCCCTCTGCACCCCCAGGATCCTGCTGCACCCCCCTGCACCTCCCTGGGATCCCTCGGAATGCAAAGTTTCCACCCGGGGCAGGGAAATCCCCTCGCGGGTGTCCTCCAGGTGGGGAAATTCCTCAAAACCACCCAAAATTCCCATCCCCGAGGTGATGCCGGGTCTGGGAGAGCGGCCGGAGGGGAGGGAGCAGAGCCGGGAGGGCTCGGGCTGGAAGGGAGCCAGGGAAAGAGGAAAATTCCTTTATCTGCGATTTAAAGGGAAATAAATAAATTAAAAATCAGAAGGAACAAAAGAAAACTCCACCGAGGAAATGGAGATCTCTGGGAGGAGAAGGGAATTGATAAACAGGAGCTTATCAGGAGGCAGAGCTGATAATGAAGAGCTCCTCAGATCCGGGCTGGAGCTCGCAGAGGATGGGGAAGGGAATGGGATCCTCGGGAAGTGGGAAGGGCTGATAAGGGCCTGCAGTGACTCAGAAAACTTCATTTAAATTTAAAAAGGGGGAAAATAATCCCCTTCTTTTGTCTTCAGCTCCTGAACTTCCCCGGCTGCGGCTCAGGGGAACAGGGAGAAGGAGAATCCACCCCTGGAGCTGCTCCTGGCGAGCTGAGCCCCCCTGGGTTCCTTGGGAATTCTCTTCTAAGGTGGCTTCAAGGAGGGCCTGGCAGGGGCTGTGGATTCCCAAAATCCCTCCCACTCCCAAAACTCATCCTGGGGAGGCACAGAATCCTCCTCAAACCATCCTGTATCCCCAAAAACCATCCTGCATCCCCAAAAACCATCCCATATCACCAAAAACCATCCTAAATCCTCCTCGAACCATCCTGCATCCCCAAAGCCCATCCTAAATCATCCAAAACCATCCCATATCCCCAAAACCCATCAAAAATCCTCCTCAGATCATCCTGCATCCCTAAAAACCATCCCATATCCCCAGAAAACATCCTTAATCCCCTCAAAATATCCTAAATCCTCCAAAACCATCCCATATCCCCCAAAACCATCCTAAATCTTCCCAAACCATCCTGCATCCTCAAAAATTACCCTGAATTCTCAAAACCGTCCTGCATCCCCCTCAATCCATCTTGAATCCTCAAAACCCTTCCTGCATCCTCAGAAATTCCCGTTCCCGTCCCTCTCCCACCACATTTTACCCATGGATGCCCTGATTTTCTCCCCTTCCCTGATATTCCATTGTTAATCCTCTTCGGACACTTCCAGAAGGAAAACAAAATCAGGCTTTGATTTTTTAATATTTATTTATTTTATTTATTATTTAGCTCCTGATTTTTGATTTTTCAGGGTCTGTTTTACAGGAAATTCAGTCCCTTGATGGAATTTTCCTCCCTCCTTCCATAATTGTTGTAAACAACCTTCAAACAACGCAGGAGCCTCAAACATTCTGAAGGGAAGCGGAGGAAATTATGGAGATTCTGGAGCAGATAAGGAGAGCTCAGCACTGATAAGGCCAGGAGCTGCTTGGTTTGTTCCTTTGTTTTCCCAAAAATTGGCTCTTCCCTGTTTATCCCGTAAATATCCGGCTGTAAATAAACATTTCTCTTCTTGGGGTTTGGGAAGCAGCGTCTCCAATTCCTAACGGGAATGTCAGATGGGGAAATGGAGGGGATTGTGGGGAAAAAGGGAATGGTGAATGCAGGGATGCATCCCAGGGAAGGACTCCCTGTGTCCTGCTGCCCATCGTCTGCCCCAGGATTCCAGGGGTCCTGCTCATGCTTTGCCCTGACCCCAGAATGCTCCAGAGTTCCCAGTATCCTTCTCCCACCTTCCCCCAATCCCAGAGTTTTCCAGAATTCTGAATGTTCTTCTTCAACTTTTCCTGGCCCTGGAATTCTCTAGGATTCCCGGCGTCCTTCTCCCAACTTTTCCTGGCCCTGAAGTTCTCCAGAATTCCCAGTGTCCTTCTCCCACCTGAGTGCTCCAGAATTCCAGGTGTCTCCATGTTTTCCTGGCCCTGGAAAGCTCCAGGATCGAGGGGTCCTTCTCCCACCTTCTCCTAATCCCAGAGTTCTCCTGGATTCCTGGTGTCCTTCTCCCACCCCCCCCTGATCCTCGAGTGCTCCAGAATTCCAGGTGTCCTCCCACCTTCCCCTGATCCCAGAGTTCTCCAGGATTCCCCATATCCTTCTCCCAACTTTTCCTGGCCCTGGAGTTCTCCAAGATTTCAGATGTCTTCTCCCACCTTTCCCTGGCCCTGGAATGCTCCAGAATTCCACTTTCCCAAGGTTTATGACCCCACTGCTCCCAAGATTTATGGATTTGGGGACCTCTTGGAGCAGCCACTTTTTCACCTCCACCTGGGGGATGAGGAATTTCCTCCTTCATGGATCAGGGAAGATTCCTGGGAATGAGCTGATCCCCTTCTGGTTTTTATGCAGATTCTGTTGGGGGTTGGATCTGTTTCTTTTGTGTTTGTGGGATTTTTTCCTGGTGGTTTTGCTAGGTAACTGATGGCTGGGTACTTTATGGATACTTGACTTAAACAAAGGAGGCAGCAGGTTTCTCTGGGTGGAACAGCAGTGAGCAGCAGTTTGGTCCGAGGACACCGCTCCGAAAGGACTGGAGTACCAGGGGACCCTGCTTGTTCTCTCTCTCTCCACTGGATTTCTCTCCAGAGGAAGACTGAACACATTTTCGTCACCATCGGACTTTCCTACAGGACTATTTCACTTCATAGAACTGCATTTACTGCTCAAGGAGGATTTCATCTGGACTGCTTTCACCACCCTGATACCCAGGGTGTCAGGTCACATCCCTGACTCTGTCAGGGCGTTTTCTGAGCTTTTGTTGTTTCTTTGTTTTTGCTTGTCTCTTAGTGCTATTACATTTGTAATACATTTACATATTACATGTAATATTACATATTACATTTGTATTTGTCTTTGCTTTGTCTAATATTCCTAATAAAGAACTGTTATTCCCACTCCCAAATCTTTGCCTGAGAGCCTCCAATTGCAAAATTATAATAATCTGAGGGAGGGGGTTCACATTCTCTATTCAAAGGGAGATTCCAGCTTTTGCTGGCAGGTACCTGTCTTTCAAACCAAGACAATGCAGATTCCCAGAAGTTTTTGGCTTTTCCCGGAGCTGGGAAAGGTCCAAATTCCGAGGAAAAATGAAAGAGAAATGTCAAGGAAAAAAAAACTCCGTCGCGGGAGATGAATAATTCAGCTGTCAAGAGAACATTATCAGTTAATGATCTGTAATTATTAATTAATAATTGAGGCTCTAATAGGCAGGAAATGAAATGCTTAATTGCATCATAACATAATTAATGGAATTAGTGGCTGGGAATTTAAGGAGTTTCAGGGTTGGGGGTTTTTAAGGAAAAATCTGATTTTTTCCAAGTGGTGGTTTTTGTTCCATTGGAACTTGGTAAGGTGTGGGAGAGGAGGAGGAGGAAAAGGAGGAAGAGGAGGAAAATTTGGGAGCTGAAGGACCACAACACTGGGACAATACTTCCCAAAATCATCAAAAATCAGGACATGGATTTGCCAAAACTTTGAGAGAGCACAGACCTGAAAATATTAAATTAATGGGGAAAATTATTTTTAAAATCAATTTCTGGGCTAAAAATCCAGCTGAGTTTTCCTCCATGAGGATGGACAGAATTATGGATCCATGGATTCCCCTGGATGTTCATAAACCACGGCCACCCCCTGGCCCCATTCCAGGGTTTTTATTGGAAAATCACAACTTTTCATTAATGATGGGGATGGGGTTTATGGGGTGGTTTTAGTGTTTAATTCCCCGGGTCCCCTCCTGTCCCTGCTGCCATTCCAGAGGGACACGGATCATTGTCCCTTCCTGGGAAAAGGGGATTTTCCAGCAGTGGGATGGCCATAAAGGCAGCAGCTCCCATCTGGAAGGAGCCAATTAAATCCTGAGAATGCAATTCCAAACCTGTTTATAACTAATAAACCTTCAAATGCTCCAAATAACCCCAGATGTTCCTCTGGGAGAATTGTTGGAGCGAGGGTGGATGAGGCCTGGGTGGGAATTTCACATCCTGCTGCAGGTTTGGCTCCAGTAAACAACCCACCCCGAATTCCCCCATCCCATCCCATCCCATCCCATCCCATCCCATCCCATCCCATCCCATCCCATCCTTCATTTTGAAGGGATTTATTGATTCCCCCATTCCCTGTGGGAAAAGGGAACCCCAAACTCCCCATTCCCCTCCGAGAGCCGAAATCCCCCTCCCTTCCTGGGAAAACGCTCCATGAATCCCAAACAAACAGATTTCACTCAGCCCTGAGTCTTTCAGGGTTTGGTTTTTTTGGTTTGTTTTTTTTTTTGTTTTCCCTTTCATGGCAGATTTTCGGGAAGGCGGCAGCCAATGGGAGGGGAGGACAGGGATTGAAAAGGGATTCAAAGGAGCCTTATCACAGCAGGGCCAGGAGCACATGGAGCCTTGGAGATAGGGGAGAGCAGGGCTGCACATCCACAGGGGTTCCTTTGCTTTTTCCTTTGGGAAATTGCATTTCCTCTCCCTGTTGTTATGCATTTTGTGGAGGGGTGGCATTCCTGCCCAACCCGGCAGGGTTTGGGATCCGGGGCTGCAGGAATTTCGCACATCCCTGGCTTAAAGGGGGGAAAAAAAAATCCCAAAATTGTGGAGTAGTTGTTAAAGGTGAACAGTCCTTGCCTGTGCTCCTGGAAATACCAAGAAAACTTTGGAAAGGGATTTTAATTCTCAGCTGTTCTTTTTTTTGGGGCACAGGTCTGGGGTTTAAGGGAATAAAGGGATGGATGGATGGATGGATGGATGGATGGATGGATGGATGGATGGATGGAGGGATGGAATCTCAGGTCAAGGAGCTGGGGCCCTTCTGGAGCCAGACTGGGAGAGCTGGGAATGTTCACCTGGAGAAGACACGGATCCAGAGAGACCTCAGAGCCCCTTCCAGGGCCTAAATGGGCTCCAGGAGAGCTGGAGAGGGACCTGGAACAAGGGATGGAGGGAAAGGACACAGGGAATGGTTTCCCACTGCCAGAGGGCAGGGATGGATGGGATATTGGGAAGGAATTCCCGACTGTGAGGGTGGGGAGGGGCTGGGCTGGGATTCCCAGGGAAGCTGAGGCTGCCCCTGGATCCCTGGAAGTGCCCAAGACTGGGTCAGATGGGGCTTGGAACAACCTGGGATAGCAGGAGGTGTCACTGGATGGATTTAAGGTCCTTTCCCACCCAACCCATTCCCACAACTCCTCTCCTACTCCCAAACCTCTTCCCGTTCCCTTTCCCACTCAGAGGTGCCCAGAGCTCTGGCTCCAGGAGCTGAAGAGAAACAGCAGCTTCCTGAGGAGAATTTGAGGAGGAAAAACCAGGAGAAAGGATGGATAAAGCCCTGGGAGCATTTGGGTGTTTTCTATTGGGATTTAACTCAGCTTCCCCTCTGGATGGAAATCCTGCAGGAACAACGCGATGGGAAGGGCTGGGGAGAGGCTGAGCTGACCCAATCCATGCCCTGCCCCAAATCCGTGCTCTCATCCCTGCAGGAAGGCATGAGCAGAATTTGATGGTTTTGGAGGTTTGCTCCGGGTTTTTGGAGCATTTGTTTTCCCCGTTCCCCTCGGCTTGGCAGGATTTCAATCCTTCTCACCTCAATAAAAGCCACGCACTAGGCTCCGGGTGTTTTGCTGGAATGACCTTTTCCACATGCACAAAACCCAAAGCTTTCCTTCCATTCAGAGGGGGAGAGACTAAAGCTGGGTTTGATGAAAAACAAAGCCTCCGACTCCACGGGTGAGATCCCTCTGTACCGAAAAAATGGGAATCGCAGGGAGTTTTAACTCTGCGGAATTACACCGGGATAATTTACGTTAACACCGGGATATTCGTGTGGGATGGGGCAGAAAAACTCCTAAGCTCTCCTTCAGTGTCCCCAGGATGCTCAGAGCCATCCCAGGACTACTTTGGGAGGATATTTGGGATATTCTAGCCTGAATCCAGGAGAACACAACCTGCCTGTTTTCCATCCCCACCTCCCAATCTCCACAGGGCAGCCTGGGGATAAATAATCCTTCTGGAACCTGCTGGAATCCGTGGAAGCTCCTCAAGTCCTGATGCCTCCATCCTGTTTATTAGCACATTGTTGAGGTTCATTAATCGAGTGTAAAAACTGTAATTAAAAATAATCCCCTTCTCTTGAAGGGAAAAAAAAAGAGGACATGGAAGGAGGGGAAATCAACACGGAGCCTGAATGGGCTTTAATTGCAGCTGTGGGAACACCACGGCAAAACAATTTGCTGGATTTGTTTTTCCTCCCGCAGGGATGAGCCAGAAAAAGCTGGGGAAGAGCCCAGCCCCAGGGAGAAAGCAGCAAACATCCCCATCCCAGCTGGAATCTTTCTTTTCCCAACAATCCCGAGCCTGGCTGAACCCTGCTCGCTCAGGAGTGGAGCAGGTTTGGGGTTTCTCTGATTTATCTCCCTGGGTGAGGATTTCATTTCAAGCTGGAGGATGCTCCAAGCAAAGCCAGGCCTGCTCCAGCCTTAATTGGGCCATATTTCAATCCCAGTTCATCTGTTCCGTGTGGATTCCTCGTCCTGGCTCCATAAAGTTTTATTAAGTGATATATCAAGGAAAACACACGGAGAGGCTTGGCCCTGCTCACAGGTTGAAGAAATGAGGGAGGTGATGGTGCCTGACTCTGCTCCGGGCACTCTGAGAATCCCTCCTGGCAGTGGAAACCACTAGGAATGTCATCCCACAGGGAAAAACATCGGAGGGGGATTTAGGAAAATAGGGGAGAACCAGGGTGAGTTCATGGACATCGCTTGGACATTTCACCAGACTTTTTTGTGGCTGCTTGGATGTTTTCTGTGGGTAATTCAGGATTTTGGGGATTCCAAGGCTGTAGAAGGAGCAGGATGTCCTGGGATGATGGGAGCCAGGAGGAGTGGGATGTCCTGTTGGGAGCTGGGAGGACCAGGATGTCCTGGGATGGTGGGAATCAGAAGGATCAGGATGTCCTGATGGGAACCAGGAGGAGCGGGGTGTCCTGGGGTGATGGGAACCAAGAGGATCGGGATGTCCTGGGATGGTGGCAGCCAGGAGGAGTGGGATGTCCCGGGATGATGGGAACCAGGAGGAGGAGGATGTCCTGGAACAGTTCCAAGGCTGGAGGAAGAATGAGATGTCCTAGGATGATGGAGCCAGGAAGATCGGGATGTCCTGATGGGAGTGAGGAGGATCAGGATATCCTGGGATGATGCCATCACCCAGGAGCTTGTGACTCCCCTTTCCCGGCCACTCCCCACCCTCCACGTGCTTTTTCCACATCTTTTCCCTGCTCTGCTCTTCCCTGCTCTCCGCCAGCCAAGGTTATTTTGGAAAGCCTTGGAATTACCCCTTGTTATCCGCACTCAGCCTGTGTCCCACGCCGGCGGCTGACAATGGGCCGTGTTTAAGCCGATTGCTGCTGGAGATAAAGGATTCCCTAGAATCTCTGTTCTGACAGCAAAAGGAAAAAAGAAATCATTAAAAAACCAAGAAGAAACCATCCTTGGAAAGGGCTGAGCCTCCCCCTGATTCCCATTTCAGATTAGGATATCGGGAATGCTGCAGGAGATCCGTGAGGGCCTGGCTGCCAGGGCCGCTGTTTGATATTCCGGGCTGGCACTGGATCATTCCTGAGGAGCCGCCTCGGTGTCCTTGAGGAGAGCTTTGTGAAATGCTGGAGCTGCTGCCTTTCCCCATGTCCTCCATGAGGAGAGGGAAGAGCAGCAGGGCTGGGAGCGGGAATACCCCTCCAGAGGGGCTTCTCCTTTCACAAGGAGAGGATGGGAGAGGCTGGGGGGATACAACCCACTGGAGCTGGAGTGGCAGAGCAGGGAGAAGAGGCATCTGAGGACCAGGAGGTGACAAAAAAGAGGCCTGGAGACCAGGAGGTGATGCAAAAGTGGCCTGAATGCCAGGAGGTGGTGGAAAAGTAGCCTGAAGCCCAGGAGATGAGAATTACTTCATGAAAAGAAGGAGGAGAAATTAATTTGGCACGTCACACAAGCTTCAAAAACTCATCAAAGTTCAAAAACTCATCAAAGTTCAAAAACTCATCAGTGTTCAAAAACGTGTCAAAGTTCAAACACTCCTCAAGAGCCACAAGAAAGAGTGGATGCGGAGAGGCTGGAAGTTGGAAATGCGGGATTCTCGTGCTGGAAGCATGGGAAGGAGGGAGCAGAAGGCTCCGCCAAGCCCTGGCACCATTGGGATGATCCCAACAGCTCCCAGCGCTCCTCCCAGAAACCTTCGGTGTTGTCGCTGCAGCCACCGTGGAGAGATCTTGGCGCACATTAATGGCCCTTGATTTAACTCGAGTTCACGTTAGATCTCCATGTTGATTGCCTGAGTTAATTACGGAGTTAATTACCAGCTAATAACTTTGTTGCTAATGGCTGTGACGGGTTTTTGGCAGGGCTGTCAGGAGGGTCTCCTGGGCAGGATCCTTGGTACAGAACTGGAGACACTGAAGGCGAACAATTCCAATGTTTTTTCCCTTTGATGAACAGTACATTATCCCGATATCTCCCACTCTTGTGCTCGCTCGTTATCTGTGGGTAATTAGGAGTGAAGAGCTGCTGATAGGGGACTGTAGCAATTTGATTTTTGATGTCACAGATTTGGATTTGTTCCTCATCTCCTGCTTCCACCCCTTCCCTGGATTCCCAGCCCTTCTCCACACCTCCACAGGTGCCATCCCAAAATCTCTGCATCCAGTTCTGGGAGAATTACAGGGCTCCTCAGGCCCTGTGGAAAATCAGCCGTGATTTCCCAGGAGCAGCTCTGCCTTTTGCCAGTGGGTTCTTTTGCCTCCTCCTGGAACTCCTCAAGCACTTCCCTCACCCATCACATCCCAAGACAAACTGGAATAAACTGGGATAAAAGCTGAGCCTGAGCATGGCCAAGAGCCTGCCTGGATGGGATGGGGGCAGTACCTGGACCTGGGGGAAGGAGCTTTGGAGATAATCAGGAACCAAAGGAAGGAGCCGTGTGGGGTCTCAGCCCCAAAGCCACGCAGGTGACACGTCTGAAAGCAGGGACAATGCACAGTGTATCCCTGTCAGCTAAGCCATGTCTTTGGAGACCTCAAAGCCCTTTTTCTATGTCCCAGCAGCATTCCTGGGGTTTGCCAGCTCCCAGCGATCCGCTGGGATTGGTGGCACTCCCGGGGCTCTCCTGTTCTCACATCTCCCGGATCCAAACACAAGTGCGCAGGGAAGAGCCGAGCCAAGGCTTTGTCACCTCCCTCAGCAGATGGATGGGAGCATTCCAGGGAGCCCAGACAGCTCCTGCCTGGCAGCTCTTCCCGACTCCCAGCACTCCTGCGGAGCTGGAGATAAAGCTGCTCTGCCTGGGGACAGGGAGAGGCTCCAGGAGATCTGGCAGGAGCATGGGGACAAAACATCCCTGAGAAAAATCAGCGTCACTGACACACCCTGAGGTGGCACAGGTGCTTGGGTGGTGTCCTCCTCCTGCTAGGAGATTGGAGAATCCCAGAATCCTGCAATGGTTTGGGTTGGAAACAACCTTAAAGGTCATCCAGTGCCACCCCTGCCATGCCCAGGGACAGCTCCCAGTATCCCAGCCTGGCCTTGGACACTTTTGGGGATCCTGGGGCAGCCACAGCTTTCCTGGGAATCCCAGCCCCGCCCCCCCCCCCCCCCCCCCCCCCCCCGCCCACCCCCCCCCCCGCCCCCCCCCCGGGGGGGGGGGGGCGGGAGCTCGGGGCCTGGGAGGCAG
>WBNO01032952.1:68812-96193 GCA_013400575.1 Peucedramus taeniatus
CCCCCCCCTCACAGCCAAGAATTCCTTCCCAATATCCCATCTAACACTGTTCCCTGGCAGTTGGAAGCCATTCCCTGTGTCCTGTCCCTCCATCCCTTGTCCCAGGTCCCTCTCCAGCTCTCCTGGAGCCCTTTCAGACCCTGGAAGGGGCTCTGAGCTCTCTCTGAGCCTTCCCTTCTCCAGGTGAACATTCCCAGCTCTCTCAGCTTTTACAGCCACCTTCAACCCCCTCATTCCCTCGGCAGAGCTCTCCTGGCACCAATCCCTGGTTCGGGAAAGCTGCTCCCAACCCCTCCTTATCAACGAGGTGCACGCGCCGCCACCTTGGGGGAAAACCGGGGATCTGAGGGAGGCAGAGGGAAAACTCCCAACCCTGGCATCCCTGCCAGCCTGGGAGGTGTTGGGAGGGTTGGAGTGACGGGCATGGATGGCAGGATTTGCTTTCCTTTCCTGGAGCAAAACACAGGAGTGAGATCCCAGCCTGGAGCTGATTCCATGGAGGAGGCGGCCAAGCCTGGGAGAATCCCGATGCCAGAGCGGCTGCAGCTGCTTTGGAGAGGTAAATCCCTTCCCAATTAGCTCTGGAATGGGGAGGGATGGGGAGTGAGGGATTTCCACCCCTTTTCTCCCAGAACTCACTGATTTCCCTGCACTGGAGAACCAGAACCCCTTCCCCAACCCCCTCTGAATTCCTCACAGGAGCTGTCAAGCCCAGGAAGAAACAATTCCAAGGAGGAATTGTTCGCAAGGAGGGAACAATTCCATGCTGAGATGATGGAGAGGCAGGAAAACTCTTTCAGAATCACAAGTGAGGGGTGGGAATTCACATCCCAGATCAGGTAGAAGCCTCAAAACTCTCCAACAAATGGAGCAGGAGGAGCTGGGCCTTGCTGGGCTGGGATTTATCCAGCAAGATGGATAACCCAAGGCTCTGGAGCAGTCCTGACCCTGTCCACATGAGTAATTCCATGGATTGCAGTCATCTGGATGCATCAGGAAATAACAACCTGGGAATCGATAAACACTCACAATTCTGCCCCACAAACACCATGAACCCACCCCATCCCTAAACACCAAGAAAACTCCTCCAAAACCCACTCCAGGTTTTTGTGAGCATCCCAGTATTGAGCTTTCCTGGAAATCCAGCGCAGGGGCAAGTCCTGACACCTGAAAATTCCTTTTTTTTTTTTTTTTTCCCCAGCTTCTTTTCAGCCTGCTGCAGGATTTGAGCTCCAGCGGCTGAATGGATGCAGCTGCAATCAGCCTGCGGTGAATGATGCTCCAAATTGCAGCTCCCGGGATGCCGGGGGGAGAGCGGAGCCAGGAGCAGGTGACGGTGTTTGAATGTCACTTAAAGTTCATTTTCATTATTTTAATTGTCACCGGCAAAATCTCCCCATCCAGGCCTGATTATGCTGGGAGAGAAAATCAGGACTTAAATCCCAATCAATCAGAGTTGGAAGTGTTGCTGCAGCGCAGACAGTGGGGCCTGAGCTGTGATTAAAGCGAGGCTTTGGAGATCCAGGGAAAGGCTGGGAACGCGTGGGGTTGGCCAAAGCTCCGGGATGAGTTTCCCAAGGATCGGGTACCATGGACAGCTCATTCCCGGCTCTTACCGGCGTGTCGCGGCTCTCCGCAGGGAAAAGGGGCAGCATTTGGGGGGCCCGGGGGGCGGTGGGGCGTTATCAGATGGAGTTATCAGCTGGAGTTATCAGCTAGAATTATCAGGTGGAGCTATCAGATGGAATTATCAGCTGGAATTATCAGCTGGAATTATCAGGTGGAGTTATCAGGTGGAATTATCAGCTGGAATTATCGGCTGGAGTTCCAGCCCGCAGCTCCACGGCCACCAACAGCAGAATGACCTGGAGCTGCTGGAGCAATCCAGAGGAGAGCATGGAGCTGCTCCAAAGGCTGGAGACCCTCTGGATTCTAAAAGAGCTGGGAATGTTCAGCTGGAGAAGGGAAATTCCAGAGAGAGTTTCCAGCACATTCCAGGGCCTAAAGGGGCTCCAGGAGAGCTGGAGAGAATTTGGGCCTAAAGGGATGGAGGGACAGGACACAGGGAATGGCTTCAGGTTGGAAAAGGGGAGATTTGATGGGATTTTGGGATGGAGTTCCTGTCCGGGAGGGAGGGGAGGGGCTCGGATGGAATTCCCAGAGGAGCTGTGGATCCCTGGGAGTGTCCAAGGAAAGGTGGGAAAATGGAAGATCCAAGGAAATCTTGGAGCCCCTTCCAGGGCCTAAAGGGGCTCCAGGAGAGCTGGAGAGGATTTGGGAAAAAGGATGGAGGGATGGGACACAGGGAATGGATTCCCACTGCCAGAGGGCAGGGATGGATGGGATATTGGGAAGGAATTCCTGGCTGTGGGTGGGGAGGGACTGGGCTGGAATTCCCAGAGAAGCCAAGGCTGCCCCTGGATCCCTGGAAGTGTCCAAGGCCAGGTTGGATCCATCCGGTCCCATGGAAGGTGTCAGGGTTGGAGCTGGATGGGATTTAAATTCCTCCTAACCCAAACCATTCCAGGATTCTGGAATTCCACCAGGCACAGTCAGATCCTGCTCCTTTAACACCAACAATTAAGGGGGGAAGAATAAAAAGCTGCTTCATAAACGGCTGCAAATTGGAAGCTCCTTCCAAACAAACCAATTTGAGGAAGATGGAACCAGTGGGATCCGGCAATAATTTAATAACTAGCTCGGAAAAACAACAATGAATTTAAGAGCATTTTTGGTTTTGTTTTTTGTTGTGGTTTTTTTTTTTTTTTAGTTGTTTGTTGGTTTTTTTTCTAAGAGAGAAACATCAACTCGGCAGGGAAATAAATGGAATAAATGGAGCCCAATCTGCACAAGCATTTGTTTTGTTATCTCTGGAAAATCAATAAACACGGGGCAATTATGGCCTCAATGAATCCCCCAATTCAGAGTCTCTCTCCAGGCTACCTGTTAGATGGGAATTCGTTACATTTCCCTTTCTTCATCTGGATAAATCCACCGGTTTTACCCCCCTTTTTCAAGTCCAAGTTGTGTTTTTTCCTTGAAATGTTTCATTTTTCTTTCCCTGGCATGGTGGAGGGAGAGGGAAGCTCCCCTCAGCTCTGGTCTAACCCAATTAAATGTAATTTAATTGCTGGGCAGGCTCAGATTCGTCAAGAATTCCAGCAGCAAATAAATCAGAATAAAAAGCTTGGCCTGACATGGATCTTCCTGGTTTCTTGCTAAAATCTCCTGGTTTCAGTTTCAGCAGCTTGGCCAAGCTCGGCTTTACAAAAACCACGCCTATTCTTTCTCCCTCCCTTGATTTTGAAGCTGTTTGGATCAGTTCCACGGAGCAGGCAGATCCCAAATTCTCCTCTGCCCCTAGTGCTGCCTGCAGAACTTTTGGGATACTCTTCTCTATATTCTGCTGGAGTCGTTCCCTTCCTTGTCCCAAAATCCAGGATTTCCCCATGGAGACAACAACGACCCCATCCACCCTTCCCAAAGCACAGAAATAAATGGGTGCAATTATCGGCACCCAGCAGTGCCCAATTATCGATTTTTAAAGAAGGAAAATCACATTCCCACCCCACTGGAAAAGCCACTTCCCAGGGTGTCAACACCCTCTGGGAATTCTGCTGGGCACAGAGATTTTACCTCTTTCCACAACATCTTTCATTTTCACACCTGGTTTTTGTTCCACTTTTTTCCATATTTGTTTGGAAAACAATCATCAGGAATTAAATCTTGGGATTATAACTGAGGACTTGGGAGGAAAAAACCCAAGAACTCTAAAAAAATCAACTCAATGTTGACCGGAAACCAAAGATTTCTAGATTTCTTTAGGTCAAGAACTTCCCGTAGAAACGTCTTTGGAAACGCTGCTTTTCCAACCTCCTGATGGGGTCGGAGGAGCCTCGGGAGCAGCGGGAGAGAGCCCGGACTGCTCAAGGGGGCTGGAATTTATTTGGGATGCTCGGGAAGCTTGGAAGGATCCCAAGTCCCCTTGTCCTGTCTCTGTCCCCTGGGAACTGAGCCTAACCCCTCTTGTCAGGGACTTGTGGGGAACCACAAAGTCCTCCCTGATCCCCCTTTTTTCCAGCATCTCCTCATCCCAGCCACGCTCCAACCAAAATGTGGTGGAGCTTTGCAGAAATCAGACTCAAAAAAAAGTTAAAATGGGGAAAAAAAAAAGAAAAAGAAGTTGAAATTAAAGAAAAGAACAATCCTGAAGGCAGGGAACGTTTCCCACTCTCGCTGAGGGTTTGGAGCCGCTCCCTCGCCACTTCCCCCAGGGATTGCTGCTTTTTCCCTGTAATTAGCAGCGAAGTGTGAGCGCTGCGAGGAGCCAAGAGTCTCCCTCGGATCCCACTCGGGCTTTTCCTCTCGTTTTTTCCCGGTGTTTTCTTCTCACCACATTCAATTAAATCCAGACCCGCTGCCAACAAATCCCTCGGAGCAGCCGAAGCCTCCCCAGGCGAGCTCTGGGTCCTCCCCAGCTCCGGAGCCCGCGGGGTGTCCCTGGCACACCCAGAAGGAACAACTCCGCTGGGTTCCATGGTCCTGGGGGTCTTTTCCAGCCTCCAAATTCCATGGTTTTGGGAAAGAGCAACTGGGACCGAGCACAGGCAGGAGTGGTTTTAACCGTTTATAGTTCTTTTTTCCATTTGTCCCCTTTTTTGCTTCTTATTTAAAACAATTCAACTTCCATTTTAGAATTTCGAAGGGAAAAACATAATTACTAAAGAAAAAAAATTAAATTTTAGAAACAATAAATAATAATAATAATAATAATAAATTAAATAATAAATAATAATAAATTATAAATATTAGAAATAATAATTTTAACTTTTAAAAACTATAAATTACATCGCTAATAAATTTCATAATTCATAAATTCAATAAAATTAATTTAATTTTAAAGTATTTTTTAGAGCTTTTTCGGCTTTTAACTTCACCAGCAGGACAAACTGAGAAGGTTCATCCTCTCCAAGCCTCGCCCTGGTGCCATGAACCCTTTGGCCAAGGCTGAGGGAGATTTTGGGGAGCCCTTTTGACTTTTCCTTGGCATTTTTCACTGCCAAACTCCTCCATTCTGGACAGAAGCAGAGGCGAGCGTGTGAATAAAAGATGAAGCAGAAAGCAAATCCTCCCTGGCACCTGGATCCTTTCCTTCCCAGGGCAATCCCGAGGCTTTAATTGCTTGATTTACTGCCGGAGTCACTCTGCCAGCAGCGATAAATAAAGTTAATTAATATCGGGAAACCCCCTGCCAGAGGCTGGGAATTCGCAGGGAACAGAGGGATGGGATTTGTGGGACTGCTGGAGAAGGGAAGAGCCCAATTCCCTCTCCTCCCTTTCCTAATCCATCATCCTTTATTTGTTTGGCTGCTGGGAAGAGCTCGGCTCCAATTCCTGGTGATTTTCCTTTTCTTTTTCAGTCCCTCCTTCCCCAAGGACCCTGAACGTTAATCAGGGAAGAGTTTCTGTGATTAAATACATGGAAATTATGGGATTTTCTCCTGGAGGAAGGAAATCTGGTGCCAAACGTGGAGTGGGAGCATCCCGGTGTGCCAAAAAACAGGAGGAAAACTGGGAATTATTGATTCCAACAGGACAGAGGCCCTCATCCATCCGATTTCAGCTTTTCCATGAATGCTTTTTTTGGGATGAAGTTTCACATCCTCTGCAGATCCAGGAAATTTCTTGGGATGGTTTTCATATTGGTTTTAACCACTGAATGGTTTGGAGCACCTTGGGATAGTGGGAGGTGTTCCTGTCCAAGGAATGGGGTGGAACAAGATGAACTTTGAGGTTTTTGGGATTTAACAGTGAGTTTTTAGCCCCCCAAAAAATTGGGATGAAAATGTCCCAAGTGGGATGAAATTACATGTTTTCTGCAAATCCAGGACGTTTCTTGGGATGGTTTTCATGTTGGATTTAACCACGGAATAGCTTGGAACACCTTGGGATAGGGGGATGTGTTCCTGTCCAAGGAATGGGGTGGAACAGGATGAACTTTTGAATTTTTGGGATTTAACAGGGGGTTTTTAGCCCAAAGAAAATTCAGGATGAAAATGTCCCAGGTGGGATAAAGTTCCACATCCTGACAAATCCAGGACATTTCTTGGGATGGTTTTCATGTTGGATTTAACCAGGGAATGGCTTGGAGCACCTTGGGACTGTGGGAGCTGTCCCTGTCCATAGCAGGGCATGGAATGGGATGAATTTTAAGGTCCTTCCTGCCCAAATCATTCCATGATCCCATGGCTCATCCTGGGTTTTTTCCAAGATTGGTACGACCCCAAGCAGCTCGCTCGGCACCAAATCTCCCCACGTTTTCCTGGACCGGGATTTGGCTCCTGAATCTTGCTGGTTTACCCAGTCAGACCCTCTGACCTGGCCACGTTCCCAGGGATTTTTCCCAGTTTTCCAAGCGTCTCCGCAGGGGAAGAGCTTCCCTCACATCCCCCCTGCTCGGAAATCTGCTCCAACATCTGCCAGCCCGACTCCTCCAGGGCCATTCGGGATAATTTGTGTGCTCTGGAATGACACGAGATTCCTTGGTGAGATGGAAACTTCTCCCTGGATCATCGGGAAGGGACGGGGTGGGGCTGGAATCTCTCCGTTTTACATCCCAAATCCTTCCCTGGCTGCAGGATGTGCCTGAGCCTCCCTCCCTGATGGAATTAGAGCCTGATTTATCCTTCTAATTGATTCCTTAATTATTTCCTGAGAAAAAGGAGGATTTGGGATAGTTTGGGAGGAGATCTCACGTGCAAGGAGATGTTTTTATCCCTAATTGTGTCCAAGATGACCAAACCAACAATTCATTGTTTATTTTTTCCAGCAAATGGAAGGAATCTGGGAGCACCCAGTGCCTGGAGCAACAAAACCCTGCCTAAACTGTGCCGTTGGATTTTAATCCCAGCCTTGCCAGGAAGGAGCTGTCCCCTCCTTTTGTCCATGGGCTCATCCTGGCACTGTGGGACATTCTGTCCCCTCTTTGTGGCTGGGCTGTCCCCACTCTGTCACTGATAGAATTTTCCCATCTTTCTGCTTTTCCCATCCCTTCGCTTTCTGGAACTGGGAGGGACAAAGAGCTGCAGTGCCTGAAGTTGGAACAGGATGGGTTTGAGAACAGAATTGGTTGAAATTGCCCAAATTTGTCATTTTTAAGGCCAGAAGTTGCCGCTTCCCACGCTGAACCTGACATTTTACCTAATGATGGCCATGGAAATTCCCCCAGGAATTCCAAACTGCCCGGGGATGGACTGAGGCTGTTTTTAAATCAGCACCTGACCTTTGGAAATGGATCCCAGGATTAATGACTAGGTCAAGTTTTATTTCAACCAGAGCTTCGTTGGTTTAATTTTCCAGACATCCAGGCTGGGCGCTGCTCCTTTTGCTTTAAAATCCACCAAAGCTGGTCCAGGTGCTCAAAATTCCCTCATCTGGCAAAGTTTTCCCTCCAAGGAATTAAACTGAGATTTCCCCACCCCATATTTCTATAAAATAAATAAATTTAATCCCATAAAGCTGTGATTTAATTTGACAAAAGCCCCAGAGTTTCACTTTGAGGTCAGCAGTTCCAACATCCCAAACCAGAGCCACAGGGCCTGGAGGAGAATCCCAAGGAATGGTTGGGAATGGATTTCAGGGAGATTAAAATCCAGCATGGTCTGGAGCTGGAGAGCCTCGCCAGGGCCGTGGAGCAGAGATTGTTTGGAACAGGGATGAGAGTTGCTTTGGAAAATCCGATGTCGTGGTTGTCAATGTTGGGATTTCCATCCCTCCCAGCCTCTGCACTGATCTCATCTCCTGGTTCCCCAGACAAGGACCCAAAGCCGTTTTCTGAAGGCAAAGGATCTGCCTTGTGATTAGGAGCAGGATGTGTCAGTGGACAGTCAGAGCCACATTCCTGGTTTGTGGAACCAGGGAAAGGAGAATTGGCTGTTCCCAGAGGGTGACAAACCCTGCCTGGGGCTGGCAGGGATGGGAGAAAGAGCTCAGCCTCAGTTCCTGCAGCTCTCACTGCTGGGAAAGGCTGGAAGGAACAGATCGTGTTCTGTTGGAAAAGGCCGGTCTGGCTGCAAAATTCGCTTTGGATTGTGCTGCTCCAGCTCCAGGATCCCATCCTGGGAAGGAGCTGGAGATGTTGGATTGAGGGATCAGAGGGATGGAGCAGCTCTGCAGCCAAGCTGGGAGAACTGGGGGTGTTCACCTGGACAGGAGAAGGATTCAGGGAGAGCTTCCAGCACATTCCAGGGCCTGAAGGGGCTCCAGGAGAGCTGGAGAGGGACTGGGGACAAGGGATGGATTCCCAGTGCCAGAGGGCAGGGATGGATGGGATTTTGGGGTGGAATTCCTGGTTGTGAGGGTGGGAAGGGGCTGGAATGGAATTCCCAGGGAAGCTGTGGCTACCCCTGGGTCCCTGGAAGTGCCCAAGGCCAGGTTGGGATAACCTGGGATGGTTGAAGGTGTCCCTATGGCAGGGACGGGATGAGATGATTTGAAGATCCCTCCCAGCCCATTCCATCCTGGAATTCTGTTTGCCAGCAGGATTCCCCAGCTCAGAGAGGCGATGGCTTTTCCATGTAAATGTGTTTTCCATGTAAATGCTCTTGGAGGGCTGTTTAGCAGGAAGTGACAGCGGTGACAGCTCCGATCCTCCCGGGAATCGCTGCAGTCACTGTTGGTTTTCTCCTAAAATGACGGATCTTGATCTCTCCGCCTTTCAACTTCTGTGGATTTTGGATTTTTTTTTCCCCTAAACCACCGTGTCCTTGATAAATAAACACAAACAAAAGAATGCCTTGGAGCCAGGGAGGGAATTCCAGCCTGCAGAGGGTAAAAAGGGAAATAAACCATGGAAAAAAGGGAAACAAACCGTGGAGAAAAGAGAAATAAACTGTGGAAAAAAGGGAAATAAATCAACCCAGCCGAATCCCAAGGGCTGGGAATCCCAAATTCCTGCTCAGTGGGATAAATCCTGGGCATGTCACATCCATCTGAGCACCCCCTCCTAACCCAGTGCACCAGCTTGGTTTTTCCTTGCTTTTTTAGTGGAATTTCTGGCCCTTCCAGCCCCACCCTGGGAGGTCCAAACAGCTCTCTCAGGCTCCAGCACTGCCCTCATTTTTCTGGAAGGGCCCTCCGGGCTGAGGGGTTTGGAATTGAAATCCATTAGCAAAGTTCCTCCTTTTCCCCCCATCCTTTTGCATTAAATATTCCATTAATCCAACATCCCAAGCCCCCAGAGCAAGGGGGGTATTAAAATAAAAAAACATCACCCCCTATTGCTCCCCAGATCTTCCCAAGGCAAGAATTTAATTTCTGGCTGAATCCCAGAGGGAAATGAGAGGAAGAGGGGAAGGATAGAAGAGGAAGTAAAAAAAAACCCCTCACCCAAACAGAAACTGCTGAATTAAATGCAATCAGAGCGATCAGGGAGAGGGGAAAGCTCCTGTTGGGAATGGGAACGGGATCTCTCCATCATTTCCATTTCCCAGCATGCTGGGACTCAGGACAAGCTATTAAGGAGCTGACATTTAGAAGAGTATTTAAACCCTTCTTAGATTAAAGCTTTTTATTCCCTCCAACTCCCAGCCCTTCCACATTCCCTAACATTTGCCCCCTCCTTAGCGGATTTATTCCTGGAGTTCCTCGGTGCCTCCATCCCCTTTTTTTTTCCTGTATTTACCGCTGAGCTAATGGGGAATAAATGAGGAGCAAAACGAAGCCGTTCCTGCTATAAATAATTGATGGACACCGCGGCTCCTCACGGATCCCACACAGGTCCTGTGCACGTGGGCACGGAACAAGCGCGAGCTGAGAAATTCCGGCTCCTCGGCACAGACGGGAGATATATAAAAACAAAAAGCAAGAAAAAGGAGAATATTCCTGCCTGACCCATTCCAGCTCAAAAAAATCCAGGTATTACCGCCTGGGTGGTGCCATCTGTGGCTGTCCCAACCCCTGTCACTGCCGCCGTCCCCGCGCGGGCACGGCCACAATGCGGCGGAACAGCCGCGGATAATTAAACTTTGCGGTGAGGAGATAAAGCCGAGATGGGCTTTTTTTCCTCGGAGCTTTTCACATCCCAGCTGGAGGCAGCAGATAAGGTGGAAATTGGCCTATTTTCCAGCCCGGAGTGGCTTTGCAGCGGGAATGCGACGAAATTTCAGATTTTTTTTACCAGCCCTTCTTTGAAATCAAAATTTGAGGGGTTGCACGGTGACACACCTGCGTTGGGAATGCGGCTTCTCCTGGGATCAGCGGGATGTGATTCCTGGTGGGAATGGGAGAAAAGCCTGGAGATGATCCCAAATCCTTTTCCTCGGATGTTTTCCTGGGATGTTGCGGGTTGTTGTACCCACGGGGATCCACAGGGTCACCAGGCACCAGGAATGAGCTCTAAATCCAAAATGTGCTGGGATCTGTTCAAATTCCAGCCCTGCCTGGATGGGAATGGGTTCCATGAACATGGCATTCCAGGAAGAGCCAGGAGGGACATAAGAGTGATCCCAGGATGCCCCAAGCCCCTGCAAGGCCACAACAACAATTTTTGCCATACTTGGATTGAAAATTCTGATTTCAGAGGGTTTTGGGAGCTCTGGAGTTCAAAATCAGCCAGGGAAATTATCTCCATGTGATCTGCTGGGAATGGGAATTGTGCGAGTGGGAATTAAGGAGCGGAACATTCCCCAGAACATCCAGGGGTGTGAAACATGGGATGATAATCAAGGATTTGGGAAGCAGTGGGAATTCTGTTAGCTCGGATTCATCCAGGGCTTAATTAATTGTAATTCTGTGCCCATATATTTTCCCAGAGCTGGAATCATCCCACAGGTCAGCAGTGCTGGAGAATCCTGACAAAATCCAGGTAAAAATTCCTGCTTTTCCTGGCTGCCTCTGCAGGGATTCCCCTGGGCATTCCTGGTTTTCCCAGATATTCCACTGGGCATTCCTGGTTTTCCTGGATATTCCCTCCATTCCTTCCATGGTAAATCCTGCTCAGTTTCCTCTGCTCCAGGTCCAGACTCAGGGTACCCACAAATGGGGCTGATTTTGCCGCAAAACTCCCCAAAAATGCATAAAAACCTTAAGGAGAATGGGAACTGGAAGGAGAAGGAGCTGGGAGCTGCTGGAATGGATCCATGGGAAATAGATGGGCTCCACTTTTCCCAGAGCTGGAATCATCCCACAGGGCAGCAGTGCCAGGGCATCCTGACAAAATCCGGGTAAAAATTCCCGCTTTTCCTGGCAGCCTCTGCAGGGATGGAGAGGCTGAGGGGGGAAAAGAGCCGGGTTCAACTCCTGGCGCATCCCAATCCCGTTTGCCTTCCCGCTGGATCAGAGCCTTCATCTCCAAAAACGCAGGGCTGGGAGCTCCTCTGAGGCCTCATTAATGGAATTTTGCCGAGCGCTCCAGAATCCTGTGGGAAGCGAGGCCGTGCTATCGGGGCGCGGAATCTTTTCCTGAGTTTTATTTGCGTCCACTGCTCAATCCAGAGGGGCTTTGTGAGTGATAAAACTCCTGCTCTGCCATCCCCTCCCCGGCCCCAATCGAGGTGCCGAGGGCTCCAAAATAAATATAAAAAAACACGGATAAACCGCAAACCCTTGGAAGA
Organism: Peucedramus taeniatus; assembly: GCA_013400575.1. Classification (NCBI taxonomy): domain Eukaryota; kingdom Metazoa; phylum Chordata; class Aves; order Passeriformes; family Fringillidae; genus Peucedramus; species Peucedramus taeniatus. The sequence continues at coordinate 80,425 of WBNO01032952.1, forward strand.
ATCCGTCTGTGCCGAGATAATTCTGCTTATATAACGCATTATCTGCCTTTCTCTTCGCCGGGATTTCATTTCTCGGGGATATTTGCATGAAAACGGGAGCTTTGTTGCTTAGGAAATTCAGCTGCCACCGCTGCTGGCCCCGTTCTGCTGCGGTCGAGTGACAGCCTTTGTGCTCCTCTCCCTCCCCGTGCCGCGGCCGCTTCCTCGGGAATGATATCCCTGCTTTTAAAAGGAAAAACAGACCTGGGAAAGCTCCTCCTGGTCCCACTTGGTTGGAGGGGCTGCGAGGAGGGAGCTCAAATGCCTCCAGCAGCTCAGGGAGGGGATTTTGGGGGGAAAAGGGTTTTTTTGAGGTATGAATGGAGAATGGTTGGGGGAATTTAGGAGGGTTTGGGAGCTGAGTGTCCCTCTGCACTTCAGCCTTGGGTTTTCCAAGGATTCCCACTGGGAATCCAAGGCCTCAGCAACGGATGCTCAGGAGGCCACCAAGGGTATCCATGGATACCCTCCTTTGGGTATCCATGAATTTTCTCTCCGAAGTGGGATCGGCCCCTGCAGGAAACAGCCATGGAAATAAGGGAAAATTCCACTGCAAACTTTGGAATGTCTCAAATTAGAAATGTTCCCAGCCTGAAATAAAGGTGGTTTTGTGGGTTATAAATCCTTGATTTCCCACTTTTCATTTCCTTTTGTGGATTCTAAACAGGAGGGAAAGGGCCTAAATGGTTCCGAGGGGGAGAGGGAGTAGCGGAGAACACGGAGGAGATCCGGGATGTTCCCAGCCAGCGGGATCCTCCCCTGCTCTTCCCGCCTGCCCTCTGTCTTTCTCCAGATGTATAAATCATCCAGGTCCGGCAGAGGATCCTTCCAGGGGATCCTTCTGGCTCAGGGCATTCCAGCAGAGATAAAAGATAAATATAAAACCCCGGGACAGCGCTCCTGCCACCTTTGATGAAAAATTCACCGGTGGGAGAGCTCCCTGTGTTTCCTCAGGCTCTGCATCCCTGGGATGCTCCCGGCCCTGCCCTACCCTTCCTCACCTGGTTGATTTTTGCAGGTTGGAGATGTATTTTTGATTCCTTGTGTGTTATTTTTAATTCCCGCTGGTTTGTTTTTAATTCCAGGCCTGATCAGGTCTGGCTCCTGTTCCCACCACTGGGCGAGATGGGGAAACCCCATAAAATCCCATAAAACCTCACAAAACCCCAAATTTTGAGCTGTGCTGATACCAAAGGGGTGAGGGAGGGCTCACCCACCTCAGCTCCTTTACAACCCTCAAAAGAGCAGAATTAGAGCCTTTAATGGCTCAGAATTCCACAAAAAAATGGTGGGAGGAGGGAGGCTGTGTATGGATTAGCGGGATCAGGAACTTTAATTGCTTTTTATTCACACACTCAGTGTAATTACAGAGACCTGAAGCCTCTTCCTGCCTTCCCAAACAGCACCATGGGATAATTGACCTCACCTCTGCAAAAATTCCTTTATTCCAAAGGCTGAGGACCCCACATTTCTGCTGGAGAAGGCAGAGATCCCGAGCAGAGCTCAGGGAAAGCAAAGGGCTCCTCTGGGCCCCCAATTCCCGTCAAAAAACCCATCCAGCATTCCCCGGGATTTTCATGGAGCCAGGGAGGCCTGGAAGGAGCTACAGAAGCCCCTTCCCCCCTTTTCCCAGTCCCTCTCTCCTTCCTGAGCCCCTCTGGGATTTTTCTTTTCCATCCAAGTCTGCTCTTCTCCCCTGGGAAAAGCTTCCCTCGTTAGCTGCTCCTGAATGTTTGATATTCCCGGGATCAGGAGAGGGGCATCATCAGAGGGAAGCAGGGATAAAAATATCAGAATTTCTTAGCTGGGGGAGGTTTATTTTGGCTTTTCCTGCTTTAGGAAGGCCTGGGGGAAATCATGGAATCCTTTCCGCCCAAGGGTTTTGGGATAGGAGTGAGGATGTTCCTGGGGTCAGCTGGGTCCAAGGAACTCTGGAGCTCATCCCAGGTGGAAGCTCAGGATGGGTCTGTGGGGGACCAGAGAGAAGATTCTTCCCTTTGCAGCCAATAAATTCCAAAATTCCTGAGATAATCAGGAATTAATAACTTGATATTCCTGCTGTCCCTTCTCCAGCTGTTCCTTTAATGCACATCGGGAAGTTTATTTCAAAACAATCTTGTTTATAGACTTTCATTTAGGAGCTAAAGAGAGGAGTTAAAACGTCGCCGTTTCACCCTCTGCTTCCCCAAGCTTTTATGACAACGCTCGGAATTAAAAAAAAAAAAGAGATAAAAAATCCCTCCAGGCTTCCAAATGTGCTGGGAAATCTCCTGGAAACATCTGCCTGATTCCCAAGGGCTGCTGGATTTAAAAGCTGAGGTTGGCACAGCCCTTTGGGAGATCAGAGTTGTCCCTTTTTGTCACAAACGGTACCCCCAGGTTCTTCCATCCCCCAGGTTCTTCCATCTGAGGATTTTTCCATGGTTAAAAGGGGAAACTAGACTGGGAATGGGGCATCCATCTCATTCCACCCTCCCTCTGTTGGCTTGGAGAGGGTTTTCCATCCCATTCTGTCCCTCTGGAGCCAGGCTAGGAGAGCTGGGAATGCTCACCTGGAGAAGGGAAATTCCAGGGAGAGCTCAGAGCCTAAAGGGGCTCCAGGAGAACTGGAGGGGGATTTGGGATAAGGGATGGAGGAACAGGACACAGGGAATGGCTTCCACTGGGAAAGGGGAGATTTAGATGGGATATTGGGAAGGAATTCCTGGCTGAGGGGCTGGGATGGAATTCCCAGAGATTCTGTGGTTGCTCCGTGCCTGGAAATGTCCAAGGGCAGGTTGGGATAACTTGGGATGATGGGAGGTGTCCCCATGGTAGGGTGGGAATAAAATGAGCTTTAAATCCCCTCCAACCCAAACCATTGCAGGATTCCATGGGGAACAGGATGGGATCACAGAGGGGAGGAGGGAATTAGGGTTAATAGCAGGGAGAGGGGGCTGGGGGTGGAGGTAGGAGCGTGGGATACATGGAAAAGTGGGATGAAACTGGGAAAACACAGGGATACATGCTGGGAAAATGGATATACAATGGAAAAATGGATATAGACTGGGAAAATACAGTGGATACATGCTCGGGAAATAAATATATACTGGAAAAACATATATACACTGGAAAATTGATACAGACTGGAAAAACATGGATATATGCTCAAAAATGGATATACACTGGAAAATGAATATACACTGGAAAAACACAGGGACGCATGCTGGAAAAATGGATATACAGTGGGAAAATACATGGATATACACTGGAAAAGTGGCTCTAGACTGGGAAAACACACTGGATAAATGCTGGGAAAATAGATATACACTGGAAAAATACATGGATACACACTGGAGAAATAGATATACACTGGAAAAAAACATGGATATGCATTGGAAAATGGATATACAGTGGAAAAAATAAATGGATACACATTGGAAAAGTGGATATACAGTGGAAAAATAAATGGATATACATTGGAAAAACCTATGGATACACAATGGAAATACCCATGGATACACACTGGAAAGAGGATATACACGGGAAAAACTCGCTGAATAAGTCCCCAAAATGCCACAGAAACCCCATGGCAGCAGGGGGGTGGCAGCAGTGGCATCACCTCCTGGGGTGGCACTCCCAGCCTTCGTTCCCATGCCCTTTTCCAGGATAAACCTTGGATTCCCTCTGCCAGCACCATGACAGCTCCAGAACGACTTCCTGGCATATTCCCATTTGAATAAAAATTATAGAGGGGAAGAGCGATGACGTGGCACTTGAAACTGAAACCCAGCTATTTCTTCCATCTTTATCATCCTGGGAAATGCAATATTTTGACATTTCCAAGGAGCTGCAGCATTATGGGCTTTGTTTTTTTTTTTTTTTTCCAACGTATTTTATCTTTCCCTGTAGGATATCAGCCCAGCTCTTCTCCATTTTCTAATTTCGTTAACTGGCACAGAGAATAAACCCCTTTATTTCCCCCGGAATCCACCCACTCTGCATTTCCCATTCTCCCATTCCATAAGGATTTCCATGTAAGACATTTTTCCAGCCTGGTTGCTCTGGGAAAAAATTGTAGGGAAGACAAACTCCAAGTGATGTGGGAATTTAGGCAAAATTGAGGAATCCCAAGGGAAAAATGGGAATATGGGTGCCACTGATTGACTTTGCTCAGGGAGTGCTTTTGTTCCAGGGCAAAGTGAGGAATCCCCATGGGAAATTGGGAATATGGATCCAACCGGCAGTTGAGAGCTCACCAAGCTCCTTCTGACCACCCCAACATTCCCTCCGCCCCAAAAAACCCCTTGGAGCATCCCAAACCTCACAGCAGCAGCTCAACAATTCCACCCCAGCACCCCCAGCAGCACAGGGTGAAATAATCCTGGAAAAGCTGGAATTTGATGGATTTAGGGCTAGATGCTCCTCACTCCCAGCTCTCCATGCCCTCCCCAGGTGTTCCCAGCCCTTTCTAGCCTTTCCCAGAACGGGGAAAAGAAGTGAATCCTTTACCCAGCTGGAACAAGGCCTCCATTAAACATGCATTGTACGCTAATGAACATTTTAATTCCGTGTATCCCCCTCCTGCCATCCCTCCCCCTCCTTCTCCTTTAAATAAATATTTCAGCATCTCCCGAGCGCTGGGAGCGGGGCCGAGCAGGTTGATTTAATCTCCGCCAAGCAGGAATTCTCTCATCTGCCTCCTGCACATCACAAATCCTCGCCGGTGGAAGGAGGGGGATCAGAGCCCTTCTAGCGCTTCCCTCCTTCCCTTTGGAAGTCTTTCAAGGATTTCGAGGAAGATGAGATTCACAGCTTTTAATCGCTCTGCTCTTAACTCTTTGGGATGCGAACGCGCCAGAGATTCCCTCCATTCCCGTGGCAATGGATTTCCAAGGGGATGAGGGCACCAGCTCATCCCACGGAGGTAAATTCTCTCTGGTCTTCCCAGAACTTTCCCACGGCTTGGGTTTGTTTAGGTCCATTTATCCCAGAATTGCCACAAAATCCCTGAGAACGCAAAGAAATTCAATCTCTACAACACCGCCAAGCTCTGGGGCTGCCAAGTGAATCCCTGGATCCAGACAGGTCCCACCTCTGCCAGGGGATGTTTGATGTGGATCCTGGGGCAAATAATTCCTGATTTCCCACCCCCAGCTCTATCCTGGGGTGAGGATGGAAGGATGGAGGGATGGGATTGATTCCCTTTTCCTGGCCTGGAAAAGAGCTGAGGCCAGCTGAGCTCAGCACCATGCCTGGGCAGGTCAGCGTCCAGGCAGGGAGGAAGCACAAAAGGAGAATTATTTCTATTTAATCCTTGCAGTATTAAGGGGAAAATATCCACAGTAATGGTGAGGTTCTTGGGGAAAAAAAAGATTTTAAAAGCCTGGAGACTGCACAGAGAAAACAGCACTGGAAAATCTAAATAATGACCATGGAGATGGAAAAGAGCTCCTGGAAAATCCTGACTCGGCAGAGACCTTGGAGTTGTCTGGAGCCGAGTGATTCCTCTGACTCCTCATGTCCTGGAAGATCCTCTGTGGCTGAGGCCAAGCCGGGATCAAAGAGCTTTCCCGAGGATGGGAGCGCAGCATTCCACACATCTCCTGGAAACCTGGGGAGTTTTCCTTCCAGTTCAGCAAAAAACCTTCAGATTTTTCAATTTTACACTTTGTGCTCCAAACCTTCACTGGGGACAGGGAAAGGTCAGCGGGTGGCTGGATACGAGGATTTGGGGCTGATTTATGGCTCCCTGGGACTCCTGAAAATGCAAACCACAAGTCCTGCCCAGCCCAGCTCTGCCCGGGCTCAGGAATCGATCCCATAAAACATTTCTGGGAATCCTCCCATTGCCCTCCCTGATCCTGCTGACCACAAGTGGACAACAGACACCGTTTCCACCATGGAAAACTCCACACTGGGATGTTCCTCTGCAGGGCGCGGCTGAGACAAAACAAAATCAGTGATCCCAAAATCCCTGAGGTTGGAAAAACCATCCAAGGTCACTGACTCCCAGCTCTGCACAATGCCCACCTATGGGAACAAATCCCTCAGGACTCCATCTTCGTCTTTATTGACATAACTCATTTTTATACAGTTTTACAGACCCAAATTACAGTTTTACAAACAAAATACAGTTTTACTAACCAAACTGGTCAGTAGCCAATTACTTCATTGGTTAATAACAAGTTATTTTGTATTGATTGGTCTCTCAAACCCCCGGGGTGTACGTGCAGGAGAAGTTGTTTGTGAGAGAGAGTTTTATTTTTCTATCTAAAGAGAGAGCTTTATTTTTCTATCTAAAGGTGTAAAAACAGTTTATACATGCGCAGGTTGTTTTTCACCCAGGAATAGATTGTTATGTTAACGAACTGCTCACACCAGGATTGATTTCACGTGGGAACTTGTGAAGGCCTAGCTTGGCAAGGCCAGCCACGGATTTTGATTTTATCATGCCTTTCTTTATGATTTTTCTACCTTACTGCAACACCCACCTTGTCCCCAGCTCTGAGCTCCGAGTGCCACCTCCAGGAATTCCTTGGACACCTCCAGGGATGGGACTCCAAACCTCCCTGGGCAGCCCCAGCACCCAAATCCCCCCTCCCTGGGAGAGTCCTGGCTCCTTCCCACCAGGATCATTCCCATTATCAGCAAGGAAGGAAGCTCCAAGTGATTAATTAACTCTGGAGTGTTTAATTACCCTTGGAACATCCAATGGACACCACCAGCTCCATCCTCCAGCATTCGCAACACTCAACATTCCCAATTAGCTGTAATTAAGGATTATAATGAATCCCCGTGTTTACACCAGCCTTTAAAATCTCAGATTTTGATTATTTCCGGTCTCCACTTTCTCCTTGGTGAGGAACACAGCAGGAAAACTCTCCTTCGTGCCGTGGTCCCTCGCAGCCGATCACAGCTCGGCTCGGGGTGAGAAGGAGAAATTCGGGAAAAAATCCAAACTCCAATTTCCAAGGCTGCAATTCCCACTGAATGAGGAACGAATCCACCTCCTGCTGCCATTGTTTACCTCCCAGGCTGACAATGCAGATTTATGCAAATGAGAGCCCGGCTGCTGTTTGTCTGCTCGTTAATTAGCAGTGCATTCCGGCCAGGGAAGCCAGGCTGGGAGAATTCCTCTGGTTCCATCAGCGGCTGGATCTCTTCCCCACGTTCCTGTCCCACTTCTTGAGGCTTTGCCAAGGTTTTGGGGTGGAACAAAAACTGCCATGGACATCGTGGGGCTCCTGGCTTGGGAACGGAAAAGGGGGATCTGGAAAAGTGGGAAATGTGGGATTTGGGAATACGTGAGTTACAGCTTTGCAAAAATCTGGATTCCCCTTCCAGTTTCTTTGTGCAGTGATGATGTTACAGAATTATGGAATTGTTTGGGGGGGGAAAGACCTTTCAGAGAACCATGGAATTGTTAGGATAAAAGACCTTTCATAGAAACAAGGAATTGTTGGGATAAAAGATCTTCCATAAAGTCATGGAAATGTTTGGGTTGGAAAAGTCTTTGCAGAGAATCATGGAAATATTTGGGTTAGAAAAGACATTTGATAGGATTATGGAATTCTTTGGGTTGGAAAAGACCTTTAATGGAATCATGGAATCATTAAAAGTTGGTGGGAAAAACCCAAAGACCTTCTTGCTCCCCCTGAGGTCCATCAACAATCCCAACAGGCAAAATTTGGGATAAATTCCTGGGAGAAATGTACAAACTGTGACTGGGCAAACACATTAACAACCCCGGGGATGTTTTATTCCCAAAAAGATGCCGGATCAGCTCCAAGTGCTGGGCACAGCCACGGCCTTGCCCAAGCTGAGCTTTATCTGGGAATGTTGTGGGGTCAACCACAGGCTTCCCTTCCCATCCCCTTTTCCCAATTTTTCCCTGTCCTCCGCTTCCCCCAGGGACAATTTCTTTGCCTGGATTTACACATTTATTTACAAATCCAGAACGCCCTGGGGACATCCCAGCACCCGCAGGATTCCGGTGCCTGTTTCCAAGCTGGCCTCTTCCAGTGTTTCCTCTGCAATTTCTGCACACACAGCCCAGCAAAATGGGCCTAAACACTGCAATTTTCCAACCATTTTCATCCAAATTGTCGGCAATTTCCCAATGGTCCCAGCACCAAATTATAACTGAGTGCTCGGAAACGCTGTGAGGCTGCCCAGGCGTCCGTGGGCATGCGAGGGAGGGGGGAGTGTTGGGATGAGGTGGCAGCAGCTGGACACAAACCCTTCAAAAATGGGTTTTTAGGTTATTACCGGCCACATCTCGGGCCTGGAGTCATCGGGGGCAGGGGGAGGATGAGGCCATTCCCGTGATGGATTTGGGATACAATGCCATAAATCTCTCCGGTGGCTGGGAAAGGAGTTGTTTTTGCAGGATATTTGTGGCTCCGGGATGGCAAAATAGAAATGGATCCCAAAATAAATCGGGGCAACGGTTTAGACTGAGAGGTCACTGCAGTTCAGGCACTTGGGAAGCAATTCCAGCTTGGAAGAGCCGATGGGCCCTGGGATACCCTGAGAGGGGGATTCAGGGGGGCTTTGCAGAGCTCCAAAAATGCCCAATTCCACCATTTTTGGGGTATACCACATCCCTGGGAATGTTCAAACCCAGGCTGGAAGGGGCTGGGAGCAGCGAGGGATTGTGGAAGGTGTCCCTGGCCATGGGAAATCCCACCCTGAGATAGGATGGCTGGAACGGGATGGATCCCATCCTGAGATGGGATTTCAGGTCTCTCCAACCCCAAACCATTCCAGGATTGGATCTGGGTGCGGATAGGGGCTCTCCAAGGTCGATGCTGCAGGAAAGCCTGGATATTTGGGATTGGATCTGGGTGCGGATAGGGGCGCTCCAAGGTAGATGCTGTAGGAAAACCTGGATATTTGGGATTGGATCTGGGTGCGGATAGGGGCGCTCCAAGGTCGGTGCTGTAGGAAAACCTGGATATTTGGGAAGGAGAGGCCAAGATTTGAAGCAGAACATCCCCACCCCAGCAGTAGCTCCTGGACCACCATCCCCACCTTGGGGTCATCCCATCCTTTCTCTGCCTTGGAAATGCAGCGGGAATTTGGGATTTGGAATTTCCCCCTGGAGCTCTGTCACTCCTGGTCCCTCTCTGTGCCAATCTCCTGCTGCTTCCCACACGGATTTCACACTCCCTGCTCCCCCCCGGTGCCAGGAACCCGTCAGATATTTTTGTGCTTCTCACAGATGGCCTCGGTTTCAAACCCAACCACGCTGCAGGCACGGGGAATGTATTAATAATTACACAAGGTGTTAATTGCTTCCCAGGCAGGGCTTTTGTCTCTCCTTCCTCTGCTGAGACAGCGACAGGGAAAGTCAACAAGTGTCAAGAGCGGTGCTTCATTCCCAAGCCGAGAACATTTATTAAAATTGCTAATGAATCTAATAATTAAACACATAAATATACGTTACCTCAGGTATTAAATCTCATTATTGGGCCGTCCAAAATCAATTTGGGGGCGTATGCATATTAACACATGGGCAAAGTTAATTAGAAATGTCCAGATCAATATTTGAGTAATTCTTAACCGGTGGAATCCCTGTCTGCAGAGCTGTGAATAAGTTATATCCCAGAAATTAATGCCTTCTCCTAATGGAGTTTATCCTGGGAAATTAATAATACTCCAGGAAATCTGCGAAAATAAATGACAAACCTGTTTGCCTGAGCACTGCCCTGGGGGAAATCATTAAATATCCATTGTCAGAGTCCAGGCTCTGCTCCAGCTCCTCTTGGAGAGGTGAGACAGAGCTAGGATGGAGCCTGGGGGGCTCTGACCCTCATTCTCTGCTCCAGGGGCTCCAGATCAATCCTGCTTTTTCAAGAAATGCAGCTTGGGCAGAGTTCATCCCACAGCTCATCCCACAGAACCAGCAGAGCTCATCCCACAGCTCCAGCTCATCCCATTTCTCATCCCACAGATTCAGCAGAGCTCATCCCACTTCTCATCCTACCTCCGGCAAAACCCCCCCCCCAAGGAATTGTCCCACTCCTCTTGGAAACCTGATCTGGATGAAGGTCCCAAATCTGCCCTGGTGCAAATCGGGGACTTGATGAATCCGACCTCAGATCCTGACCCAAAACCCAGGAAATCTGGCAGCTCTGGCTCTCCTGGAGCTCTCCCGTCCTAAATCCTTCCCCTCCACATCCCAAATCGTCCCCTCCACATCCCAAATCCTCCCCTCCTGGTGGCTTGTGTCTGACACATCCCAAATCCTCCCCTCCACATCCCAAATCATCTCCTCCACATCCCAAATCATCTCCTCCACGTGGGATTTGTCCAACTCATCCCAAATCCTCCCCTGTACATGGGATGTGTCTGACACATCCCAAATCATCCCCTCCACGTCCCACATCCTCCCCTCCACATCCCAAAACACACCCTCCACATCCCAAATCCTCCCTTGCACATGGGATGTGTCTGACACATCCCAAATCCTCCCCTCCACTGGCGTTGGGAAAGGGGAGAAGCAGCTCTTGGACAGGGCCGGTTCTGATTTCAGGGCTCGCTTATCCCTCGATGATTTATAGGGAATATTTGCCCTTCCAGGGCACCTGGAGGACACTGGGGACAGGATGGGGGCACAGGGCCGGGGCACAGGCGCTGTCACACCTCAGTGCTCGGTGACAAATCAAACCCCAGCCCTGGAGACAGCCCAGCAGCACTTCATGGAGCCCTGAGGTTCTCCAGCAATTAATCCTTCCCTCATTAACCTCCTCTTTGTCATTTATCCGCCCTTCCCGTACTCTTTAGGGTTTTATTGCTCATCAAGGGCAGCCGGGTCTCTGAGGACGGGCGGGGGGAGCAGAGGAGGGTCCCGCAGGGTCTCCCCCAGCTTCCAGCAGCTTCCCTGTCGGGATTTGTTTCCGTCTCCGCTCGCCTCCCCTGGGATAACACCATCCCTCAATCTGCTCTGACACGTTCCTTTCCTCAGGGCAATTTACGCCGAGAATGATTCCCTGATTGCTCACTTTGCCTCCTCCTCTCTTCTTCTGCCGGGCTGGGGTTTTGTAGGGTTTATTTTGGGTATTTTTTTTTTGGTATTTTTTTTATTTCTGAAGGATCATGGAATCCCGTGTTTAGCGGTAATTGCGTGCTGGGGGTGTTTTGCCGCTCCTTTCCTCTCTTGTTTGCTAACCACAGGTGATTTTGGGTTCCCCCATGCCAGGAGGGGCCTGGCAGGACCAGTAGGGGCTGCTGGCACCTCAGAGGGGGCATTTGGGACCTCCCCACCCTAAGGAAAGCCCGGGCAGGGCTGGGATGGAGATTTGTGGTCAGTTTTGAGCCGTTTAACCCCAAACACAGAATTACCCCACAATGGATGGGGTGGGAAGAGACCATAAATCCCACCCGTGGGCACCCCCACAATCCCAGGGTGCCCCAAACCCTGTGGCCTCGGACACTTCCAGAGGTTAAAAACATCCAAACCCTGAAGGAATTCCCAGCAGGAGCTGGGAACTCCCAGCATATTCCCAAGTTCAATGGGATTCCTGGTCCCAGCACATTCCCAAATCCAACGGGATTCCTGGAAGTGCCATCCCAGCACATTCCCAAATTCATTGGCGTTCCTGGAAGTGCCTCCCAGAACATTCCCAAATTCAATGGGATTCCTGGAAGTGCCTCCCAGCACATTTCCAAATACAATGGGATTCCTGGAAGTGCCAAGGCAGCCCCTGCTCCCTTGTTTCTTCACCTTTTCCCTCCCCTTTTTCCCCTCTCAGCACCGCCCCAATCCTGCTCCAGAGCCCCAGAGTGTTCCTATTTATTGTAAATTTATCTGTATTGGATTATCCGTTATAAGTACAAATAAATTCCCTGAATTTCCCAAACCCACTCGATTCAATAATGAGCAGGGGCAATTCCCAAGCTCAGAATCAGGAATTATCTACAAGGCTCTGCTCTCCCTGAGCTTTTTATTTGTATTTTTTTTAAAATTTTAACCTTTTCCAGGCCACCTGGATCCCAGCAGATCCCAAAAATCCTCCCTGGCCCAGCCAGTGTGGGGCTCCTTATGGGATCCAAGCCATTGGAAGTTGTGGCTGGGGTTCAGGTGGCTGGGAAGGTGTTTATGAAGATATTTATGAGGAAGTTTATGAAGATATTTATGAGGATATTTATGACAGGTCCTGCTGTTCCTCGACAAAATATTGATTTGTAAACAAAGGAATGTCCCAGCGAGTGTTAAATCAGTCTGAGCCACAGCGCAGGCTGGAATTACAAAAAAATCGGTTTTTTTTACATTTCTGTGTCTGTTTTATTGGTAAACTGGGGGAAAAGGGGCAGAAAACATCCGTGGAGCTGCTCTGTGCTCCTGGAGCTGCCTCACCCAGACCTGTCTTCAACAGCCAAGCAGGGACTAATTATTTTGTTCCTTTATCCAGGAGTGTCCCCAGCTGGGCTGGGAATGGTGGCACTGGGACAGCTCCTGGAGCATCCCTGATTTCCCGGGATCCCACCACAGCAGGGCAGAGCCATTATCCCGGGTTTATGGCAGGAACCTGCTGCACCTGGAGCGATTCCCCAGCTGGGGAGAGCCCAGGAACGGCAGCAGCACCCCAGGATTTTGGAGCTGCCAAAATGGGGTTTGCAGTTCCTCATCCCGGCGCTGAGGCTGCGGGAAGCAGCCGCGCTTGGGGTTTTTATTTAAAGAAATACAACTTTCTCCTTTTATTGGCGCCTCGCTCTTGGTTTTATATCCTTTGCCTTTGCCTGAAAGGAGAAAAATGAGGCTCTAAACTTTGCACGCCCTCACTATCGCCTCCCTTATCTAAAGGCAGCGCTGCAGATTGTGCCATAAAACCGGAGATAAGGGCAGGGAGCTGGCTGGGGGCTGGGAGGCACCTTCCTTCCTTCCTTCCTTCCTTCCTTCCTTCCTTCCTTCCTTCCTTCCTTCCTTCCTTCCTTCCTTCCTCCCTCCCTCCCTCCCTCCCTCCCTCCCTTCCCACCTTTCCATCCATCCCTTGCTGCTGGGAATGCCTTCGCCTAAATTCGTGTTTGCCTTTAGAAATTCGGCTGAAATAACGCAAAAAGGGTGAAGGGAGGGATGTCAGGGCCAATAAATTAATTTCCCAATTTGGGAAAAGCAGCAGCCTCGGGCTTGATCCCGCTCCACGGGGCTGCTTTCCACACCTCTGCTCCTTGGCTGGTGGGAATGATCCGGCTGAGGAGCAGAAATTTCTCCAGCAAACATCTCAGGTCGTTTATGGATCTCTGTTGATTTTGAATCTGATTGCTTGCCCTGATTTAGGATTTAGGTGCCCAAGGATTCTGGATTAAGGAGTTTGGTGGAAGGCAACCACACCATGCAACAGGAACTCCATTCCCTGAGGAAATCACGGAGTTTTTTAGGTTGAAAAAGATCTTTAAGATCATCAAGTCCAACAGGGAACCTGGCCAAGGCCACCTCTCATCCGTGTCCCCAGAAGGGGTTGGGGCAGGCAGGAGGGACAGGAAAGGCCTGGAGGGACAACATGGAGTGGGATCAGCCCAGGAGGATCCTGCAGGAGAACATGGAATGGGATCCGCCCAGGAGAACATGGAGTGGGATCAGCCCAGGAGGACCCTGCAGGGCCTGTCCCTGCAACCGGAGCCGTCGGTGGCGCGGGGCAGTCGCTGTCACAGGAGGGCAGAGCTCACACCTGGCACAGGTGCTCAGGACTCTGGGCACACCCAGGTGCCATCCTGGGCCTGGGAAACGCCTTTCCTGAATCTTTGGGAATGTTTGGATGTGGAGAGCAGCTCGTTCCCCCAGCAGAAGCAGGAGCCATGCGTGGGGAGAGCTCCGAGCCTGCCCCGGGGTCCCTTCACCCACCGCGACCTTGCCGTGGTGCCACCTCCCACCAGGGCCAGGGCATGGAGTTCCAAGGATGCCAGGCTTCTGCATATCCCCAGAATCCAGGGCTGCGGCGTGGATGGGCATTGCCACCTCGCGGGGTGTCCTCTGCCCCACCTCGCTGTCCCTGCCACCACAGTGCCACCACGGTGCCACCACCCTGGCACAGCTCCCGAGGGATGGGATTTGCTGGAGCCGGGACAGATCCGGCAATGCCGCTGCTCCCTCCCCGCCCGGAGCGAGATCTCAGAGGGTTTTTTTGTTCTTTCCATCGCTCCTCACAAGTTGTTTTCCGCTCAAAAATCCCCTTTTTTCCCCGAGCAGCAAAGGTCAGGCCTGGCCCCGGGCGCTGGGGCCGGGCAGAGCGCGCAGACACCTTTGGATTCCAGGGGAAAAAAGGAACCACTGAGTGAAATTCAGGACGGCGAGACACGAACCGCCCTCCCCGGGGCTGCCTTTAAAAGGGTCCCTGTGCTTGGGGAACAAAGATCTCATGCAGCGGGACGGGATCCTGGGGATGGGGCTGGGAAAAAAGGGAATAACGCGTCCAAGGGCACAAAAATGGGGAATAACTCATCCAAGGGCACAAAAGAGGAATAACTCATCCAAGGGCACAAAAGGGGAATAACTCATCCAAGAGCTCGAAAAAGGGGAATAACCTGTCCAAGGGCTCAAAAAAAGGGAATAGCCCATCCAAGGGCTCAAAAAATGGGAATAACCCATGCAAGGGCACAGAAAAGGGGAATAACCCATCCAAGAGCTCAGAAAAAGGGAATAACCCATCCAATGCCATGAAAAAAGGGAATAACCCATCCAAGGGCACAAAAAATGGGAATAGCCCATCCAAGGGGTCAAATGACAAAACCACTTTTTGCCCCGCCACCGCTCCGATCCAAAATCACCCCACGAGCTGCAAGGATGAGACAAAACCACCCCAAATCCTGGATCCGGGTGCCTCTGGGAGTTTTTCCTTCCCCCAGCCCGTATTTTGGGGTGGATAAATGTTTTTTTCCTCAGAGTTCCACGCAAACAAACCCCAGCCCGGCGCCGGGCGCTGGAGGAAGGCACAATAAATGTTTCAGCAGAGCTGAGGAGAGGAGAAATCTCTGATCCAGCTCCCTCTAAATCATTCATGGCCCTCCCTGCCTGCTCCAGGAAGAGCCAATTATCCCCATTTTCTGCTAAACATTGAGATTCCCAGAGTTTTTTTGTTGGGAAAGACGGGACGAGTTTGCAGCATCCCCAAGTGGGCGCTTGGAGAGCTCCCAGCCCCTCCTGGATCATCCAGGAGAAAATTCCAGTGGAAAATCCCAGCGCGTGTTCCCCAGAGCCAGCTGGAACACGACACCAGCAGCGCTGGGAATTGAGATTTTCCAAATGTTCATTTCCAAATGTTCATTTCCAAATGTTCATTTCCAAATGTTCATTTAATTCGGAATTAATGGGATGATTCCCCCCACTCCCCTTGCGATAATTGAAAAGGGGGAAAAAAATAAAATTTATTATTAAACACAGCTTTGTGGCTGAGCCCTGAGAAGGAGGTGGGAAATAACCACCGGCACATGGCTGCTAATTCCCAATAAATCTGGTTCTTTCAATAAACAGCTGGTTTTAATTCAACAAACAAAGAACAGCCTGCGAAAATTGGAATTAATTGAGTGTTTCGAGGTCTCGTTGGGAAGCAGCAGCCGTGGCTCAGCCCCCAGCCCCGGCCAGGGAAAGGTCCCCATCCTGGAGAGGTGGAGATGGGAATGTTCCGTGGCACCTAAATCCAAAATTTCTGGCTGATTTATTTATAAGTAATTAAATAAATTAATATCAATGTCAATATTAAATTGATAAATTAATAAATGTTCTATATAATAATATATAATATATAAT
>WBNO01032953.1:0-19421 GCA_013400575.1 Peucedramus taeniatus
AAAACAATTCCCAGAAAAATACTTGGGATATATCTATGCATGTTGCGTGTTACCTTTTCACATTTTAATAAGCACAAAACCAGAAATAATATTTATAGCAGATATTCATCCTGTAATGGGCTCAGGAAGCATCATCTCTGCACAAAAGGGCCGTAGCTTCCTAAAACTACTTTCATGCATGAAAAATTGAATTTGTTCACTTAGGCATTTTTTAAGAGTTGAAGCAAAAATTAGAGAAATAATTACTGAGTCCAGGAAATTACTGCAAGTGATATGTGACACATCTATCAGTGTTACTGCAAGTGAATGTGCTTTGGGTCAGATTGTGGCCGGCCATTGAGAATTTCAGGAGAGAAGGAGCAGGCTACAGAAGATAGATAGCATTTTTATTTCTTGAAGTTATCTTTCTTGCTATCTGACTGCTGTGTCTCTGTTCCCAGGAGAGAAGGTAGGAAAAAGAAGATTTTGTGAACCACTGAACCTTAGGCTAAGACCAAAAAAGCTACTCCAGTCAGGGCAGACTCATAACTGCTCCTGCTTTGCTCCATGGAGTAAAACTGGCCCTTGGGAATATGAACTGAGCACCTCAGATACACAAAAAGAAGTACTCACTTCAAAGTGTGTCAGGAAGTATTTGACAAACAGCCCCTTGAAAATTAGAGAGAAACCATGTCCATTAATGCCCATCAAGCAGTCCTTAAATACACCTGTTATCCTCTCTCCACCAGATTAGCATGAATTAACTGCATTGGCTTGTTTCCTTTGATTTCTAAATCTGATGTAACCTTTGAACTCCAAATCTTTTCTTAGTTCTGTTATGCATTTCAGGTTCTCCACAACAGTTCCTGTAAATTTCACCATGGCTCCATACATGATTTCTCTTCACACAAAGCTGTTGTTGACTTAACATTATGCAGAAAAACATATACCCCAGCTCTCCAGGCTTTCCACCCTAATTTTTCCCCTGATATTGGAGGTGTATTATGACTTTTATTTCTATTTTCCACTTTAGGGAAAGGATATATTTATAATTTTGACAATGCATGTGCTTATGGTTAAAGGATATTTTCTGTCTCCAAGTAGGAAGGCAAATAACCGTTTTCAGTCACTACTTATTACATAAAATTGTAGCTAGCAAATGGCCAACTTTAGCCATTTTTAAGTCTAGCCATTCAGTTAGCATGGCACTCCCATCTAGAAGATATTTAACCTTAAGAAAAATTACAGAAAAAAAACGGATATATGGGAAGGCGAGAGGGGGGACAGAATGATTCATAGAAAGAGTCATGGCTCCTGTGGAGCTATTCTTTGTTTCACAACACAATATGTGCTGTAATCCTGACTGTTCAAAAAAGAGTGAAAAAGGGTCTGTTATTTCACCCCTCATTTACATGGTAAGAGTGTGTTTTGATCCCCAACTGCTGAATAAAGAAAATACAGTAGCCGATGCTCTTAACTTGACCCCTTCCTTTATGAAAAAGCATGTTACTGTAAACACTAACTCTGCTAATAGTCCTCAGAAACACTGCTTTTTGTCTTTGCTGTGACAAACGTAACCCTTCTTGGCTGTGAGATTTGCCCTCATTTGAAGGTCCAAGGCTCCCTTACAGGTTTCCCTTTCCAACCAGTGTAGCCGAGGAGCTGACCCAGCATGTGCATAACTGCTGCACTTGTGGCATGCCATCTTCATTGGCTTGGAGCTCCTCAAACCATTAGGACTTACAGGGAAACATAGTTCTTTTAGGTGCATAAACTTCACAGAATCACAAAGTGTTTATGGTTTTAAGGGACCTCCAGAAACTGGTCCAACACTCCTGCTCAAGCAGGGACACCAAGCACCAGTTAGCCAGGACCACGCCTGGACAAATGACCCATCTGCAAGGGACTCCACAAACCCTCTGGACAACCTGTGCATGTGCTTGATCATCCTCACAGTAAAGTGTTTTTTCATATATAAAAGGAGTCTCCTGAGTTTCAGGTTGGGCCCTTTGCCTGTTGTCACCACTGAAAAGAGCCTGTCTTTGTCCTCTTTGCACTTTCCATTCAGATATTTTTATGCACTGATATGATCCCCCTGAGCCTTCTCTTCTCCAAGCTGGATAGTCCCAGCTCTCTCAGCCTGTTTTCATATCAGAGGTGCTCCAGCCCCTTAGCAATCTTCATGGACATTCATTGGGATTCCTCCAATATGTCCATGTCCTCTTGTACTGATACTCTCTCTTGGAGAGCCCAGTGGATACTCTCTCTCGGACACAGCCATCCCCTTGTGCTGAGGACAATTCCACAAGTGCTGAGGA
The DNA here is from genome assembly GCA_013400575.1 of Peucedramus taeniatus. Lineage (NCBI taxonomy): Eukaryota > Metazoa > Chordata > Aves > Passeriformes > Fringillidae > Peucedramus > Peucedramus taeniatus. The sequence goes on from WBNO01032953.1 coordinate 2,298, forward strand.
GAATGATCACCTCCCCTGACCCACTGGAAAGCAATACTTGCTCTGCAGCTGGGCATCCACCAGCATGCACTAGTACCTGGAGTATTTCCCTCCCCAGGTGCAGAACTTTTCACTTCCCCTTCTTGAACTTCATGATTCTTTTGGCAGCTCATTTCTTCAGCCTGTCAAGGTCCCTCTGGATGGCAGCATGACCCTGGCCTATCAGTAAATCTTCCCACTTCTGTGTCATCTACAAATTTGCTAAGGGTGCACTCTTCCCTGTCATCCAGATCATTAATGATAATGTTAAACAAGATTGGATCTCTGGGGTACACTGCTGGTGAGAAGCCTCCAAATAGATTTCATGACCACCACCCTCTGGGCCCAGCCATTTAATTCAGTTTTGAATCCACCTCACTGTTTGTAGCTGATAGGCCAGTTTGCTGAAGGACACATGACAAATAAGCCACCTGGCTGTGGCTAATTCCGTCTTGAGCAATCCTGTGAACTCTCCCACACGTCCTTGCACAGCCTGGCATCCCCATGCCACCCTGCCCCCTCCCATGTCACACATCACTCATTGTCAGCATCGTGCTAGAGAACCCCTCTGCTGCAGGCTCTGACCTGCTTTATGCTGAAAAGTCACTTTATGCCAAAGTCCACAAAATTCTGTGAAGAGTGATGTCTCAAAGTCACAGGGTACCAGCAGACACCTGGATTAGGCTAGGGCAGACAGCATTATCCCAGGGCAGGGGAGTCACCAGCCAGCCTCACATTTGACAAGGGTCCCACGATCTCTCACCAGTGCACTCCCCAGAAGGTGTGGATCTAGTGTAAAATATAGACTCTGTGTCTGTGTATATTAGTTTATCCTGTTCTTCTAATTGGCAATTAGATATACTAGAGGAACAAGAATGAAAAAACATCACCGAAGAAAACTCACACATTGTCCTGTAGGTATTCAAGGGGCAAGCTCCCTACTGTGGAGCACTGTGATTGAAGGCACCTGGCACTGACAAAGAGACAAGAGCCCACCCAGCTGGGTGCTGTGGGAGAGCCCTGTGAATTCAGTGGAGGGAAGAGAGCTGATTTCCAAAGAGTGCATGCTGCAAAGGCAGCTGCCCAGAGATGCCACAGGAGAAGGGATCTGCCTGAGCTCCTCAACACTTCTGCAGGCAGCCACTTCTGCAGCTTCATCTTCATGATTAGGCTTTCTTTGAGTAGATATTGCTGACAAAAATGGTTTTGTTTACTTTTGAGAGAGAAAGATAATTTATCTTCTGTCCTGGAATTAGGTGGTGTTTAGATTACTTTGAATGCATTTGGATCATAAAGTAGTTCAGGCATGAGGTTAGTCACCAGAATTTCCAGACTCAGGATTTTTAAAGATTGTTGAAAGCTAACACTGGGTACCTAACAAACTGAGGCTGAACAACTGTTTTGGGCAGTTACTGAGGAATAGAGAAAAAATAGCCTTGGACACCCCAAAACGTTGTCTAAAGCATTGGGTTAGTCACTGGAGAGCAGAGCTGTGATCGATTGGTTAAACTCTGATTGTTTCCCAGTTTAAAACAAAGATATTCCTTGTGATTATTTGGTGTCCTGAAGAATGTCATTGGGTATTTATACCAGCACTTGTGCTACATTCACACGGTACTGAGGGTGCCATTACAGAACAGGTGCCACTGTGATAGATGTTCTGAAAACTGGCAATGGACTCTGATGTGTAAAGAAGCACTGGCAATGTCAAAATGAGGTACTAGCTTCTTATCTTAATATATAACAATCTGATGTCAAGTACTTTTACTCCTGTTATCCAAATATATTTGACAGATTTACTTTATATTTTTCACTTAATTCTTCTTGAAGTGGGATTTTATTATAGCATTTGTATTAGAATTATGCTGTACGGTTCCCCATCTTCATTGCTGGATAAAGAGAGAGGTTTCTTATTTATGAATTTTAAAAGATGTATTACATTTCTATTCCAGACAAAGTGCTGACAAATTTATAAAAATAAAGAAGGCAAGACAATTGCACCCCATATCAAGGTGAAAGTGGTATCATAATTTCAAAAGTGTTCATAATTTTATATGTGTGTTATAATGGTGATAAGATGTTTCCTAGATGTATATATCCTACTAATGGTGTTCTCCCTTAGAAAGATACAAATCAGAATTGTCTTCTACATGTAAATTACTTTTCCCCTGTTGAGATTGTCTCCACTAGATTCCTTTAATTGTTCAACATGTCCTACAGCATCTTGTTTACTTAAAGAAACTTTCTTCTCCCTGAACGTTCCTCCCTCAGACAACTCATCTAAAGCCTTCATATCTGGGCAGCAGAGGAACATAAAGCTGTGCCAGCAGTACCTGCAAGAGGACCATGTGCCTCTCCTCATGTCCTTCTGAATTTGCTGCTGCTTCTTGTTCACTTGTCAACACTGCAGAGGAAGCCCCATGGTGGCAGCTGGAACTGCAATGGGGGGGCCCTTGCAGGGACCCAGCTGTGACCTGCCCATAGCAAAAGATACAGAGGGATCCATAGCGTGTGACAAATGTTTGTGGCAATCTCAAGAGGGCAGCCAGCATCAGCTTTCTGAGGGTGCACAGCAGGTCCTTATAAAATAGGGTGAATTTTGCTGTGGTCCCCACAACATCTTTTTCTTTCCTTAGTATGGGATTCCATGCAGTTGTTCCTATGGCCTGTCCATAAATTGGAGACTGGACCAAATGTAACTCAGTTTGTGTACATATTACTACATGGTTTTACATTACTACATAGTTGTAGTTTGTGAGGGAGTGCAGTGAGGAACAGAACCACTGGGCAAAGATCCTACTGAACACCAAACAAAGACTTGGTAACTCTGCATTTATGCAAAAAGTGACAAAACTGTGTGGGCATCTTTTTCATAACCACGAATTCCCTCAGAACCTCTCCCAAAAGGCCTGAGGAGCAAAGATCTGGTCATGCCATTCAGAAGGAGGATTTACATATAAGTGTCACATGTAACTGCTTACATTAGTAGATGCTATTGGTATGTGTTTATATAATTATATTTTATACTTTTTATTATATAATTTATAGCATTTATTAATAATTTAATGACTAAAAAAAGTGAAAGATGTGCCAGAAAAAGCCCAAAGAAATCACAGTATGTTCCTTTCCCAGAATAGCATGAAGACTGAACTGAAGGCAAAAAGGAGCATTGGGACCATGGATCTAAGAAGAAAATCATATCATGAGTTCCATCGATGAGACATTGACAACTTCCTCAGCTGTCCCTCCTTACGTGTTCTTCTTCAAATGGAGGAGAATTAGGAAAAAAACCCAAATATATAGAAATTCTGGGAAATAATCTTCCTCATATAAAGTCTCATCTCAGCGACTGAATATAAGTGCTTATGAAAAAGAAAAATATAATGAATATTGGATCTGATGTCCACTGGAGAGCAGAAAAACGAAGGAGGCAACCAAGAAAAAAGGTGAAAAAAGACCTGGTGATTGGCAACAGATTTATATTTTGATAGCTTCCAATGTTAAAACATTCAGTTTTGTTCTCACTGGCAATAATTCAGCCATCTTCACCAAAGGAAAAAAAAAAAAAAAGGGAGCATATTTTGAGGAAAAAAACACTGTCTGATGGTCATTCTGACCAGCCTTATCAGGGAAGTGAAGCCAAGTGATGCTGATCCTCAATGACAAAGAGAAAAAAATTCAAATTCATAGGTGACAGACATGGGTCAAGACATGTGGACTGAAAAATGGGTCAAATAGGTGAAACAACTGTGAGAGAAGAGTTTCAGAAAGCAGAAAATACGTAACTATCAGAGTAACAGGCATGTAATAAATGAAAAGAAAATATCACAGTATGGAATATAATATCACCTCGTTGGAAAGGACTATTTTAGTCTCAGAAAACACATATAAATGGGATCACAAGAAATATGGCAGTGTTTGTTGAAAATTGGGGACATTAATAGGTGAAGCAGGTAAGAGACAAAGCCACGTTTCTAGGGAGCCTCAGTGCATGGCAGAGACACAGAGATGCTTGTACAGCCCAGTAAAACTGACTGATGGATTATATTAGAGACTGCTAGGGAGTGAGGGGTACTTAGCAGGAAAAGGTGTCAGCATTCTGTCATGCAGCAGGATGTCAGGAGAACTGCAGCTGATCCCCAGAATACATTTTAAGATAACAGAAAAAGCAGTGATTATGCAGTTACATTAAAGAACGGGGATAGCAGAAAGTTCTGAACTGTTTTGTTCTTCTTGTTCTTGAGAACAGAACATAGAAGCATTTGAGAATTAGAATTTTGTAACACCAGTGAACGAAAATGAGCATTAAATTTGTCCTAAGCTTGTGACTTCACATCATAGGCTCCCAGGAACAGCATATCAGAAAAATTATTTGTTATTCCTGCTGACTTTCAAAGAACTCTTCTATATTTCCGATAGAATTGAAGGCCCAGGAATCTTGAAGCTTGAGCTAGGTAGGCTTGTCCTTGCCTACAAAGAAAAAGAGTTTCTATTTCCCAGTGGGAAAGCAAAAATTAATTCATAATTCCAAACTCCTATTTATTAGTTCCACTCACCAGTAATGGACAAGAAACAAATCCTTGTGACTTGGGGGACTGGTTACTGTGGGAGAGCATTAAGCATGAATAGTGAAGGCACAGATCCAACATGCAGTGGGCTGAAATTGGCTGAAATATGTTCCCAGCAAGTATTTCTTGAATGCTTATAAGTAACAAAAAAATACAAAAACCCCTAAACTGTTCCAATCGGTTTGTTAACGATAATAACCCATCATTTGGTGAACATACTGTTTGCCATCCACTGTTTGTCCATCTCTCCTGCTGATGGAAGAGAGCTCTGGCTGAGTGGACAGATGTTTTTTTCTGCTAACTTTGACAACACTTGGGTCCATGGTCCTTGACCAGAGGAACTAATTAAGTAGTAAAATCAGCTCTTTGTAAACGGGAAGAAAGAAAGGGTAGAACCACTGAAGAACATGAGGCACTGATTAACTCCCAAGTGTTTCCTGTATAATGCAAATCATTAATGCTTCATGGTCTCTGAGACTAATAAACCAGAACCATAAACATAACAACAATATCACAAATCATATATGAATCCTACAGGATCTTTTTTTTCTTTTTACATTAATTGTTCAATCTATAAGAATAATTTCTTTAATTTATTTACTAATCTTTAAATCTTGATTCTGTACATTACAACTGAACTTAGCTGGCAGGTTCTTTGTAGCATGGGTAATGGTGAAAAAAAAAAGAAAATAGCTCTCCTCAAGTACTGAAATGTGGAAAATTTGCCAGAATTATAACAAACGCAGACTACAATCAGCCTAATATTAAAGGAACACTCACTGTATCTTTCCTCTGCCTGTTAAACTACTAATTGATGTGCTACTGATGAATAAAAGGGCTGGCATTTCAGCCATGAACTCACTTCACCGCTGTGGTTTACTGAGAGCCCCAAGCTGCTGAGCTCATTACAGATCCCTTCACTGAACTGGCTTTACAGGCAATTTTGTGAAGGGGCAGCATCAGAGCTAGCCCACTGATTGGGACTCCATCGGCTCAGCGGGGCTCCCGGAGTCAGGGGGGAGAGCACAGCACTGAGCTAAAAATACGTCTTTGCCTCTGTAGTGCCAGGAAGATTGCCTGGCTGCTCTAATTGGGAGGGACCTGGAGATCTGGGTGGTATTTTAGGCTAATCTCGAGGTGGGACCTCTGCAGTATGTATGTGGCTCTGAATATAATCTCCTTCGGCACCGTCATTTATACCATTGGAGGCGTTTATAATCAGAACCATCCCTGATTGACTCATGGTGTTGCTGCACCTTAGACTCATCTTGCAGAAGTGAGGGGGGATGAGAGAAAGTGAAATGGCTGTGCCTGAACACAGTGAAATTTTAATGTGGTGTTGAAGTTATAAAATGGGACAAATTGCCCTGGCAGGACCAGGGCTTAGTAGGACTGCTTAGATATAGAGTCCTCTCTCAGAAACTGACTGTAGAATTGCACAACAGAGAGGGTTTTCTTAAACGCCCTCTGTTGAGATTTATTTTGCAGTCCTGTCCTCTTTCCCTCTGTAATCTTATTTTTAATTATCTGAGCAACCTAGCCCTGATATCAGCTATGTCACCTCTATTTAGAGCCCAAAACGCCAATGTTTGAAAACTGGGGTGGTCAGAGGAGTCTGTGTTTCTGCTCATCCTTCATGGACTTGATAAGGCAGAAAGAAATAGAGGAGAGTGAAAAACAGGAGTGTAAAAAACAGTGTCAGACTGAAAGTATGCATAAAATCAAGCAGAAATAAAAAGTCTAACAGAAAAAAGCTGGAAGAAAAACGGGAAATACTGAGCAACTAAGCATTTTTGATTAAGTAACACACTGAACTACTTTGTTTGGTTGCCTTCTTGCTTGTTTTAACAGATACACAGGTTTACAGGGTATTGATTGTTTTGCTAGTAAAATGTAATTCAGCAAAACAGAATATGTCATTCTTCCAATTTTTTTATTAAACAACTTCAGAAAATACAAGCATGATTAGGTGAGAAATGCCAATTGCTCATTCATTGCAGGAGATATCTGTGCCATCAACCAGTCTACCAGCTGTCAATCACCGGCTGAAATACCTAAAGTAAGTTTTATAAGTCTCTTTATATGTTACTGCAACATTTTTATGAAACAGTTGCAGAGGAGATTTTACAGCGTGTATGAATAATAACAGTATAATTACTCAAAGAGAATGCAAATTCAATTAAAGTTAATGTGTTCATTTTACCCCCAAGCAAAGTACTTCACAAACTTTAGTGTACCATTTCTTTGCACAACATCAGTCCTCCAACCATGCTGCTGCAGTGATCTTGACATTGGACATAAACACTAGGCAACCTTCCAAGAGAAAGATGGAGAGCAGTGCCCTCACCCAAAGCAAGATGGAAAATTTCAGGATATTAAAGCACATTTGCAAATAAACAAAGCGAGCAGGTTTTTAGATTTTGAAATGGCATCTCTTTTCAGGCTACTACACCTCTATTTAGAAACCCCAATGAGGAGGTTGGTGTCTGTAAGTGCTGAAGGCACAAAAACCTTTTATTTTCCCATTAAGGCCCCGTACCTAAAGCTCCAGCCCTAAAGTAACAGACAATATGTCACTTTTTTGGTTTTTTTACAGTTGTTGCTAGTTATTTCTAATGCCTTCATGACTAATATAATTCTAATAAGAACTTAACAGAAGCCACTGCTCTGCGTTTAAAATGGCCTTAATTCTTCACAGCTGCTCGAGAACATCTGGCTTTGAACCTAGAGGATATTGGAAAGATTTCAAAATATGAAAGTAGCATGGTGAAAAGACTGGAAAGCATTATTGGCAGAGTATGTAGAAGAGAAAGTGTTCAGCCTAGATAAATCATTTCAAAGCCCATGTTAAAGGATGACTCAGCCATGCAGGGTCTGTATGGGGGCAAAACGATGGCTGTAGAGGACTCTTCAGTCTATCAGGAAATGGCATTCATGTTATGCTGCACCTGGAAGTTCCAGCTAGGCAAATTTTTGCTTAAAGAAAGGTCAAAATGGTCAGTGGTGATGGCAATTAAACACTGAAATTGTCTACTGAAAGTTGTGGTGAATTTTTCATCCTTGAAAATTCTCCAAATAAAACATGTTTCTAAAGCATACTTCATTTTAACCACAGGCTTTTGATTTGAAAGCAGAATTAATTCAGGAAAGATCAGAGGTATTCATAGACCTAACACCTATAATATTTGCTACATCAATAAAATGTAATGCAAAACACAGCAGAGGGCCAATCATTCCATTTTACTGTTCAGTTAAATTCTATCCAGAGAACCATTGGCAACATTTTGTCCAAGGTTTTGTGCAAAACTGTCACTGATGCAGAGCAAGAGAAGGGAATTGCAGGTACATCCTGATTTCAGATCTACAGAAAAGAGTGTAATTGACTTCAGTGGGAGTAGGTCCAAGGTCTTACTGAGGATTTGAGAAAACAGAAGCATTTTTTTTCTGGCCTTGTGTGTAAATGGGTAAAGGTTTAGAATATTTATAAAGGCTTAGAATCCTTCTAATTACCATGGGGTTTATTGTGCCAGGCAGATAAATTTTCTGTGATCTCTCAGGTATAAAGTTAGGGATAAACTTGGGTATTTCAGAAGAGATTCAGCCCTATCATCAAAGCTAAAAGTTATTTTGTCTATAGGAAATGATTTAGTTTAAATGTATTAAAAGTGTACAAGATGAGTCCTAGAATTTACTTTTATACGTTAAAAATGCTGGGTATGGAAATCTTCTCATAGTTTCTTACCAATGAGATAATGTACTTCTGCTTCCATTTCTGCTTCCCTGAGCACATAGGGTAATTCACTAACTTAAAATTTTGAATGTTACATACTTTTGATTGAATGTGGTTCTGAAATCTGAGTTTTTAACAGAGCCATGGGCTCAGATTTCTGGTCCTGTGAAAGTCCAGAAGAAAAGGGGCCAATGTGTATGTCTCAAACACTGATAGCTGCATAGCTGTGGAGCCAACCAAGGATTGTTGGTAAGAACAGTCTGTGAGAAGGAACAGGATGTGGCTGGAGAAATTAACCATATGAAGGCAGAGCAGCACTTTTCTTGGACAAATACCCTTGTTCTGACTCCTGGAGAAAAGCACAACAAGCAAGTGCAAGAATGAGGTCGAGAAGCAGGCATGGCCTGATGAGCAAAAGCCAACCCAGTAGGGCAGGATCAAGGCCACAAAAGACCCCAAAGCCCTTTTACTCATTTCCAGAAAGGTCTAACAGAATGGAATGCCCATGACAAATAATTTGTGTAGAAAGTTAGAAACTTAGCTCCAGGTTGGGAAAACTTGTCTGTAAAAAGGTGGCCCTGTTAAGCACGGGCAGCATCCCCTCAGAACCCTGGGCAACCCATCAGCTGGATCAACACTGGAGACAGGACTTGTGATCTTTCTATTTTTTCCTTTCTTCCCTTCTCTCTCTGTTTAATCCCCTTCTCTTCTCTTTGACCCTACCCATTATGCAAAATGAACCACTGTGTGTTTATGCAGTAGGATAAGGGACTTACATATTGATTTCTAGGCCATGTGTATAATTTACTTATAAAACTTGGTAATGTTTTGCAGACCCTCTGACTTTTGTAGTTTGTTTTTGACCACAGGCATCTATGAATCTCAGGTCCTCCCTTCCCTTTTAAGGTGGGATGACACAGGGCTCTGTAAATATATATTTTATATATGTGGAATTAAAGAAAGGGATAAAAATATATTTAAAAGCAAAATCTCACAAGCTCTTAGATTCTACTGGAACTGTAAACTCTCCTTTTACTGACAAACTCTGAATTTTTTAGATTTCACAGTGTCAACTTCTCCTAGCACAGTGAGACAAGCTGCATTCATACAGAGAATGACCTGATGAATTCTCTTTAAAGTCATGCTGAAGTGAAATCTGGACAATAAATTCCAAAGATGCCTAGTATATAGTGGCAGAAAATAGCATCTTGAATGTATTAGCACGTACAAAGCTTGCTTTTTAAAACTGGTTCATTGTCTGCTTACGGGATCATGATGAGTTCTAGATGCAAGAGGCATCTTTTATTAATGCTTTCTAGTACAATACAAAATATAAACCCCATATAAGTCTGTTTTACCACTGTGTCCTGCATTTTTCACCCACCTGAAACTCCACAATGTATGGAATGCACAAGAAAGATTGGAAGGAGCCATGATATTAAGTGACTGCAGTTCATCTGCTCTGGTAAAGGCAAGACCTGCACATAAAGTTCCCACTCCTGTGAGTTATGGGTCATTTGCTCATTAACAAAGTGACTAATCCAGTAGTGAAGAGAATGTCTACTGAAAATAAATTACATTATACTACTGACTGCTGTGATGGATTCTTTATGCGCTCTTTGTGTTATCGTTCAGAGGAGCCCTTTTACCCAACCCTTGGTGTTGCTGCCATGTTATAAGGAATTTTATCAGAGCAAACAGGAGTCTTCATGAGGCAAGAAACAATAGAACAAGCAGGAAATAAATAATAACCAGATAACCAGGAAACAGCACTAACACAATAGATGTTCAATCATTAGTTTAAACTGTCGCATTTGTCCTGAAATGATCAGAACAACCACAGTGGAGCTGCAATAGTGAAGTTTACGATAAATCCAAGCTTATGCATTTTGAAGGCCACTTCAGGAGAGTTAGAGGAATAAATAAGGACATCAAGGGCTAAAGTTGATGTTGCAAGTAGGTGAGCTGGGAAACATTTCCAAGCATTTAAATTCTGTAACATTTTAGAAGCACTTATCACTGAAAAGAAACATTGTTCCACTTACCCACCATTTATGATGACCTAACACTAATAGGGTAAACTAAGTGGGAGGTTTAATCATCATAGGGTTTGTTTCCCCACAGGTTTTCTTCCCAGATGGAATTTAGTAAGGCAAGCCTGCTCAGCCATTTCAGTCCATGTAAGTGGCAAAAGATAGTTTCAACACATTGAAAGATCTTTCTGCCACTGTCTGATCACTGACAAAATTTTATAGATTATAGATTGTTTAACCAAGCTACATTGATCCTGAATATTCAAATTAATAATATTTATGCAAACACTGTAAACTCTGAAAACTAGAGTAATTTATTATTGTATTGCACAAGATTTTTTAATAATTTGACCTGTTCAGTGCATACAGGATAAAGAAAAATTATGAGTAGATTCAAGTTTGCTTTATTGCCTATTGATACTTACCAGCACAAAAGGGGTTCTACATTGTATTTGTAGCATTCTGACTGCTTCTTCCTCTTTGATTTCTCTCTTGTACCTCTTTTTCTGGAGATGCTTAAAAGGAACTCTGTAAGTAAAACAGCCTTTAAGAGTGAGCAGCAAAGTTCTGGTTGCTTTGCAGCTCTCAGAGTCGAAGCTAAGTTTAATACAAGCTAATCTGAGTCATCAAAAAAAACAAAAAAACAAAAACAAAAACAAACAAAAAAAAACCTACACACCAAAAAACTTTTTCTCCCCATGTACATGTTGCAGTACAAAACAGAGAGAGATCTGAGTTTTCCATTGTGGTTGTTCATGACCCTCTTCAGTAAGACTTGCTGAATTTCTATTTATCTGCTTAACAACTGGAACAAGCTCCATATATTACTGCATAAAAAGTCCTCCTTCATCACTTTCTTCCAAGTTATGCAGAAGTCTTGATCAGTGAAGGTATGGGATTGCTTTCCTGACATTTGTTGAATAACTATTATTTAAATTATTTTGCTTGTTTCAATAAATTTGTCATACATTGTATTTTACAATAGATTTTTTTTTCACCTGTTATTTACATAAAAATTTCAATACTGTGTTGCTAGAAATAAGGCAATGAATGCATACATGTAAAATTGAGATTCACCAAAAAAAAATCAAAAATGAGTGGAAATATACCAGAAAATGCAAATATTTGTGTTGCTTTTAAATTGTATTTATTTATTTATAAGAAATATTTAAAATTAAAATTATTCCCATAAAAAGTAACCTTGAGGATCTCTGTTCAAGCATTTCTAATTCTTTCCAAGTTATTCTGGTTTCACAGGAAAAGAAAGATGTAGCAAAAATAACCTTTTTCATCCTAGTGGCAAGAAGCACAGCAGTGTAAAAGCCCTTGAACTGCAGCCCACTGCAAAAGTCATTATACAGTGACATCACTCAGCACTGGATCAAGGCTTGAGCAAAAGATATTTTGAATTTTAAACAGATGTGAGACCAGAATCAAGTTCAATATATAGATATCAATTGCACTGAAATGTGTTTCTCTATTTTAGTAGGCTCAGAGAACAATTCTGTCAGTCTGCATCTGTACCTGTAAAACAAGTTGCTTTTCCAAAGAAATCTGAGTAGCTGACCATTTTCTCCCCAAAACTATTTCCTTCCACATTTTCATCAAAGCTACAATTCAATTTAGAAAGAGAAAATAAATGAATACCTCAAACAGGTTTTCAGTAGTGTTTTTATAGTTCAGAATTCTACCCTGAAAAATGAAATAGGAAAAATACAGTGCTATATATTCAAATAGAATTAAAATACCTGAAGGTTTGCTTTTCCATGGTGTAGACATTATACAATAACTGACAGGAACTTAAATTTCATCATTATCACACATTTGTAGAGTTTCTTCAAAAGTTACATTGATAGTTAATTTGAGATTGCTGACTTAGATCACAATACAGTAATTAGCCAAAGTTAAAATTAAAGTAAAATTGGAAAGAAAATGAACCAAGTAATACAATACTTGATGGTGTAGTACTTTTTCCATGGGCAACTCAACTGATAATCTCACAGTTCATGAATTTTCAGGGAAGAAATGTGCTTTGATTCAAAACTGTCTTTGAATTAAGGTGGCAATGCAATAGGTGCTAGCTTCACTGAAAATAGTATGTGTGGGTTTTTATATCTACTTTGAAGATGTATTTTGCATCCATTTTTATTGTGGCAATAAAAACAGCAAAGGTTTTGAGGACTGCAGGATGTCTCATAGTTCTCTACTGCTTTGGAGGAGTGTGATTAGTTATATATCACTCACACAGGTCTTACAGTCAAATAATTCTTGGAAAGGCTAGAACAAATCCTGAATAAAAAGAGTTAATGCAAACATTTTAAAGTAATTCTGTTCCTTATCTGAGAATGAGGTGAAATGAAACAGAAGGAAGGAAAGAAGACCCTATATTTCAGCAGAAAGGGGTTCTTGTCTCTTCCTGGCATCTCTGCTCTCCAGTAATTTTTAATCTCATAACTCAGAGTTTTGATCATTTTTCATGACAGAGAATTGCTTGGCTATCTTCTCCACATAGTTTTAAACAGAAACTGGAATAAGAAAAACAAGACAAAACAAAACCTAAACCCTGTATGCTCCATTTGCTGAGTATATGGTTTTCTTCCCTCAGTGTGTGTGTGTGCCAGAGAGCACTGCACTGGGCTGGATAATAGTAAACATGAAAAAATACAGTCAGTGCATGAGCAGAGATATCTGTGGCTGGATGTACCAGGACTAGGGCTGGTAGAGGGATGGGGCAGAAGTTCCAGCTGTGAGAGAAAAGCCAAGTTCAGCTTCTCAAGGGAGGAGCTGATCTTGTTTCTAATTAGTTCCCCCTGCCCAATGTCGGGCCACTGGCAAAGGAGGTTGCCCCTGCTTATCTGAGCACCCTGCCCCAAGGGCAGATCTGGGGCCATTCCCTCCCAGTAGAGCCAGGATCATTAACCTGGGGTGATGGGAACTGGTTTGGTTCCACAAAGGGACAAAAAGCCTAAGTAGAGGTGGCTAACCCACCTTGAGGCTCACATCCCTGGCACATGAGGCTGGCAGGCTGCTGAGCGGGGGTGAGGTCCAGCTGGCAGCACGAGCTCAGAATAGGGCTCTTGTAGGAGAGGGACATGTCTGAGTCCAGAGTGTTGACGTGACCTTGTGGGCCCCTGTTTCCCACCCTTGGACTGCCCCCTGAGGACATCATCCATCTCACCATCAGCTGGGAAATGTGGTGACCACAAAGGAGTCTCCCACCTCTACATAGCTCTGTGGCAACACCTCATGGAAGGCGTGACAAGAAGCTGCTCCTCTTTGGAGTTCCTCCTTTACAACATCTTTCTGGAAGTGCTTCATCAGAGAGCCAGATGAAGATGCCCCCACTTACAGGAACAGGGCATTTGGCCCCTGGCCATGTGCATTGCTGTTGTCCTCTGTGTAGGCACTGGCTGCACAACATTGTTTTTCCTCTGGGTTTCTGCATTCAAGTCAGTAAGTGACTTACCCAGACCTGAAGCATGTGCAAGACTTCCTAGAACATAGATTTTGGGGGATCCATTCATATAAGAAATAAAGTTTTGAGGTGCTAAGTGAGCAAACACCTGGCAGAGAGAGTGGAGGGTGCTTACAGTGCATATCATCTCTACTGAAATATTTGTATGAGGCAGATAGCAGTCTCATTTGACCATGGGGCTGAAGTAATTGAAAACAGGCTTTCTTTTAACATAGTAGTTATCCTTGGAAAACTCTGGTGAGAGGAAAGATCTTCCAGCCAGAAGATGAAACAGTACCTACACATTAGTTTATTTTCCCCATTCACTTCCATCTCTCTTTGGTCTTCTTTGTCATTCTCATCTTTTCCTTCTTATCCACCACTGCATTCTGAAAGGGGCAACCATAATTTCAGGAAGCCAATTAAATCACAGTGAAGATTTATTTAGTTTTAAATAATTCCATCCTTTGCTTCCTTTGTAATTCATGCGATGTTGTTACAGAATGCATTAACCAAGGTAAAGGGAAAGAGCCAGTTTAAGAGGTAGGAAAGAAGCACTGAATTATTCTTGGTCCTGCAAAGAATGCATTTAAGAGTTTCTTAGCTCAGCTCTCTTAGACCAATGAAACTTTCTTCTCTGCTCCTGCGTGAACACTGAGCAGTCTGCACTGAAGGGTGACCACTCTCATGTGTGACTGCTGTGTCTAAGTCGTAGGCAGTGTCAGAGGCTGGCAGCATCCATCTCGGTGGGTTCACAGGGGTAAGACTACCCTTGGAGAAGAAGCTTTGGATTCACTGACTCCTGCGAGATAAGAGGATGAGAAGAGGAAACACAACGCCCAGCATTTTTAGATATCGATGGCACAGACCTTTGCTCCTTGAGCACAGGCTCCTGACATGAGGGGAGTTTCCTCTGCTCACCACATGGTGATCACAAATGTCACCTACAGACAAAAGAAAATGAAAAGGAACAATAAGTGAAACACGGGCAATGATTTAGTCTCTTGAAAATGCACATTAATCATCTGACAGCCCTCAGCTCTACTGAGCTGAAAGTTCGTTTCTCATGGCAGAGTTAACTTTGGGACCAGTGCCGGGAGGCGACGCTGGAGCAGGGCTGGCAGCAATATTCAGGAGCGACAACTGCATGAGTGTATTAAGAAACAGAGTATTCACAAAAACTCCTAACGGACCCATAAATACCCAGCTTAGTTGCTGGTTTAATCGCTCGCAAAGACATTGCCTGACTCTTTTAAAGCCGCGCGTATCTGAAGTTTTGGAAGCGATTGTGAATAAATACTTCACTGCCTGCTCACAGCGACGTTTCCCCGGCGTTAGCTCATTAGAGTGCCTGAAAGAGACCCGACAGAAAATAAGTTAAATGCAACTTAAATCATCACCCTATTCGACGATAAAAACAACACGAAAGGCGAGGCGTTCACCAAAAGGTTGCAAAAGGCGTCAGCTGCACCGCAGTTAGGAGTGGAGGAAGCGGGATTGCGGGATGGGAGCGGCCAGTGTGGCAGGGATCCCAGTCCCCACTTGTGGTGGTAGTTTTTTTTTTTCCCCCCCTTTTTTTTTTTTTTTGGTGACTTCGAAAGATGTCACGGCAAAGTGAAATCTTTGTGGAGGGCTGATCATGCATTCAGACTGTAGAGTTTTCAAAATGTGATGTTTTGCAATGATGACATTAGAGTAGCAACCAAGGGTCCGAGACAGCAACGCCTGCTGCAGCTGGGCTTCGCTTTGAAATGCCCAAGACAATGGGGGCCACTGTTCCTCATCGCTTCGCTTTTCCATTCCATTTGCATAGTCTGTTCTGCCTGATTGACCAGCTTGGGCTGTCCAAGGGACCAGCATTGTTCACAGATCACTTCAAGATGGCACAGATGACAAGATTCAGGTGAGAGATGAAGTGGGATGATTCTCAAATGCCATAAGAAAAAGCTACCCTGGGAACTTATAGCTCAAGTGAAATAATTCGAGAATTTAGGCAGTTAATTTTTTTTTCAAGAAACCGATCATATTTGGAAATGCACTGTCATGACTCATGACACACAAATAAGTAACAGGAGGTTTGTGTGTTTCGCTGAGGTATTTTGTTTTGGTTGTGGTTGGTTGTGTTGGGGGGAATTTTTTTCTGGGTGGTTTTTTTTTGTTGTTGTTGTTTTTTTGGGCTTTTTTTGTATTTTTTTGTTTGTTTGTTTTTTGTTGGGTTTGTTCTGTTGGTTTTTTTTTTTTTTGGTTCGGTGTTTTGTTTTGTTTTTTTTTTATTTCTTTTCTTTTTCTTTTTTTTTTCTTTTCTATCCCAGACCTCAGCCTCCTCAGACTAGGGCGCGAACCCTGACACTGGAAACCCTCGTGAATAAAAGTTTGCTCACAAAAAAAAAAATAAGCCGAATATAAATAAAGCTCATGATAGAGGCGAGTTTTTAAATTCTTTGGTGCCTGCTCCGTAACTAAACGCCAGGATTACTCAGTTAACGTTCATAAAGCGCTTTCGACGTGGAAAACCCTCGCAGAAAGGCGAAGCGCGCCGAGCGCTGTCAGGCAGCCCTGCGGCGGGACGGCGGCGGCCTCAGCCCCGGGCGGCGAGGGGAGGCTGGAGGACGCCTCGCTCTTCCCGAAGAAGTTGTAAACACTCTGCTGGCACAGATTCAGGACTGAAATGTCATGGTTTCGGCTGCTTTTTTGCCTTTTTTCTTTCCCCCCCCCATACTCAGGTACTCGAGTAAACACACACACACTGTAGCGCCCCTAAAATGAGTTTCATTTGACACCGATGTTTTGACTTCATCTCAAAAGACAAAATCTTTGTCGTACAAGTATGTTTTCCCTGGAGGGGTTTCCAGCACAATTTGCTATAATTTCTTTACACCTAACGGAACTGATGGGATCTGAGCAGTAAAATATATTCCCACAGTAGTTTCGCTCTCTCGCACTCTCTGTTACCCTCCTGGGGTTCAGCTCACTCTCTAGCATAAATATTGCCAATAATTGTGCTAATACGGTGATTCTCGGAAGGAAGCAGAACTCTCTTCTCCTCGTGTATCAGACCTAAAGACTCCTGCCTAATCTCTGGGTGTATTCTCTCCTAGCTGCTCGTCTTTCCCCTGCAGAGACTAATACACTTAATTACATGATTTACAAGAATTGCCAACAAGGTCCCAGGGGCCGCTAAAGCCCGACCGCCGCCCGACGAGCGGGGTGTAAGGTGCGTGTCTGGCTGCCGAGCGGGCACCTCGAAGGGAAGCCGCCTTCAGCGGGACTCGGCTCTTCAAATTTATCCAAAATTTCAGGCCCTTCTTCCCTGTTTCACAC
>WBNO01032953.1:45500-119042 GCA_013400575.1 Peucedramus taeniatus
CCAGTGAGGCGTCTTCCCCAGAAAGCGGAGGGGGCAGCCCAAAACTCTGTCACACCACACCCGCACCCCCCCAAATCCGTGTCACAGCCGATAACCCAGTGACTGCAACCGGCTCTTCCCTCCTTGAAGCAAAAGTAACTTGGAAGCCCTCCCCTCGCCGGCTTCCCCTCCTCCATTCCCAAGACAGGGCGAAGACCCCCTCAAAAGTTAGAGGCACACTTACAGTTGCTCTTCCAGCTCCAGCCTCCTCCCAACATATCATCTGAAGGGGCAGCCTTATTATTATTACTTTTTTGTTTGTTTTTTTTTTTTTTCCTCTGCTCTAGCCTAGCTCACACCTTCCTCCGACCGTGCCCGCAGGTGCAGGGCAGCGCGACACGGAGCCGGCGGTCTCCTCCTCGCCCCTCGCCCAGCCGCAGCTCCCAGGCGGCTGTGCCCGAGCCACGAGTGCCCGGCGACACACGCACACTCACCATTCGCGCTCTCTCGCTCACTCGCTCTCTCTCTCTCCCCCTCACACACACACACGCGCACGCACACACATACACACCGCACAGGAGAGGGGGAGAGAGGGAGAGCGGGAGACAGAGAAGAAAATGAAATTTATTATTGATAGAAAAGACTTTAAAGACAATTTCAAGTTATTGTTTCGGTCTGCAGAGAAAAGAGAAAAAAAAAGAAAAGGAAAGGGGAAAAAAAAGGAGAGGGCTTTTCTCCCCACCCCAACATAATGAAACGCCTTTTGTGTGGCACCGAACAATACCAAACAAGTATTCTAATAAATAGCCACTTTTTTGTTCCGTCGCGGCAGTGAATAGAATTGAGCAGTTGGTTTGAGAGCAGCTGGAGCGCCGCACCGAGCGGGGAGGTGGAGCCCGGAGCCTCCGTCCTCTTTCTCTTCTCCTTTCCTTTTCCCACACGCACTTTCTCCTCTAACCTTGCGTTCCTGCCTCTCCGCTCCTGCTGGGCCACTGTCCCCTGCCCCTTTCTCCGGGAGAGATGCCTCCCGGAAGGGAAGAGCCACCCCTAGGTGCTCCTTCCCGCACCTGAGTGGCGCCGCGGGGCTCCCCGCGCCTCCTCCCGACCCTCACCGCGTCTGCCTCGGCCGCCCCGGGACCCTGCTCCTGCCCTCCCCGCTGTACCCTGGAGGTCCCCGGCCGCCCAGGGACTCCTCTCCCGCGCCCCCCCGCCCTACTCTGCCTCCGACAGCTCGGGACCGCGGAGGCTCCGAGCCCGGCCAGACCCTCCTTTGTTGACAATAAACTTGGATTTCACAGGGAGGCTCAGAGTCCCCCTCCGCCCTCTCGCTCCCCCTCTCTCGGCCTTCCCTCGGGATGGAGCCGGGCTTTGTCAATCTCCCCCTCTCCGCTCAGGATCGCCGCGGAGGGTCCGCTCTTCCTCCGCCCTGTACCGCTCATTGCCATCACCTCCCCTTTCCTAGACAGCGCCGTTAGTTTTCTTCCTGCATTTTTTTCTTCCCTTCCTAAAACACTCTTTTCCAGTCCCTTTCTGCCAATATGACAACCGCTCTAGGAAAGAAAGTCGATAGAGGTTATTAAAATGGACACAAGTCAGCTAAAGATTTTCAGGTAAAGCTGAGAGTGCCCCGTTTTCCGTTCTGCTCCGGCTGAGCGGCTGCGTGCCTGCCCGTCTGTGCCGAGGATGTGCGGAGAGGAGGGGGGGAGGAGGGGAACAGAGGGATGGCTTTGGCCGCCGGTGGAGCCGGCTGTAGCATCCAGGAGGGTCGTGGCTGCCGGGGCTGAACCCTGCGGGGGGACCGACGGAGCCGGGCTCAGAGCGCAGGGAACGGGCACCGCGGGCAGCCGCCTTCCTACGGCCGGACTGTCTCCTTCTCTTATTAGGGGGTGGATCTAGTTCTCATTTAAAAAATAAACTAATACATACACCCCCCACCCCAACCATTAACCTCCGATTCGGTTGCCAGCCAGAGCCTTGCTTGTCTCGCAAAAGCTGCGGGAAGTACCCGAGTTTCAAACAAACCCAAGCAATTGCTGCAAAGACTCCTTAGCATGCAGGGATTACCTCGTCAGCTATTTTGAGGTGCTCAGTCACATACAATCATTAGAGATGTTGGAATAAAAAGCAGATTGCTTTTGAGTTTAAACCACCGTTGCCCTTTACAGACTCGCATTGACGCTCGGAGGGGGAACAGGGCAACGGACGGGCGTGTATTAACGACCTGACCTAAAATGTTACATCCTCATCCGTGGCGCTAGGAGTGGGAGACATCTCGGCCAAGGCTCAGCGCTCGCCCTCCGCTAGAGCCGATCCTTGCACGTCCTTCCAGAGCTGCCCAGAGGGACCCCTGGAGGTGAGGGCAAAAAGCGGGGGACGACCGCTGCGGGAGTGCCGGGATGCCCTCGGTGTCCCCTCCCCAGAGCCCGTCCCTTTTCCCGGGGGGGTCTCGCTGTGAGCCGTGCCTGGCTGCGTACCTCTGCCTGCACGGAAAATTCCCCTCCCTTCTTTTTCCACCCCCCTCCCTCCCCTCTCTTTTAAGTGGATTTTTGCTCTCACTTCAATAACACGCCGGCTCTAATTAGCTGCAATATTAAGAAACGCTGCTAAATGACAGTTTTATCGGGTTTGTGCAGATAGGAGGAACGCGGGGACCCGGCGAAATATCCACCCAATGCGTTTGGCGCTGGATCCCCGCCAGCAGCCACCGCTCGCTCTTTTTATATGGAAAAATGGCAACATTTTGGAAAGCAGCTTTAAAACTTTGACTTATATTTTACATGCTAAATAACGGGGAGAATGGCGACAGCGTTACAGAAAGCTTCAACCCTGCAAATATTTGAATGGGGCTTTTTTGTAAAGTAGAGCAGCTGTCAGTCAGCTGGCTTTGACAGCCTGCCACAATTTTGTCATTTAATAGTGGGTGTTAGGCTAAGTGCAAAACACTCTGGCAAACAGATGTCAAACCTACATCTCATATAAATGGGGGTTGTAAAATTGAGTTTTAACCCGCATATAGGGTTTAAAAAGCGGTGCCAGTGTGTAAACTGTATACAAAATAAAGATACTGACAATCTCCCGTGTGGGCTTGTTATTTAAAGTAGGCTTATTTAGAAATCTGACCTCCAAATTATGCTAAATCTTCCTACATTTCAAACAGTGGAATATGAGAACACTGCTTGGGAAAGTCGAAATTAAGGACAAATATGATGGCTTGTTGAAAGGGTCTGATTGCCTTGTGTATGGAAAAACCAAGGCTCTTAATTCATTGAACTTGTCATCACTTCTCCAAATCTGAAGAGAAGGAAGGAAGGAAGGAAGGAAGGAAGGAAGGAAGGAAGGAAGGAAGGAAGGAAGGGAGGGAGGGAGGGAGGGAGGGAGGGAGGAAGGGAAGGGCTTTGTAGGTTCAGAGCTTTCAGGGATTGTTTTCGACAGCGGGACCCGAGGGATTTGATTTAGGAGAAGGCGGCAGGGGAAGGAAAGACCGCAGATGCAAGGACCAGGCAGCTGCAGAAGCACAAACTCCGTAGGGTGAACGACGGACCATGCAATGAGGCGGCCAGACCCACTGCAAAGGGTGGCGGGCACACGCCCAGGATATGGCAAGATATTATGAGTGGTAGCGGGAAAATATTAGTCACAATTAATTTCTCTGAAAGTTACTATTAGAATCATGAGCTGCTTTTCCTTTTGAACTCACATTTCCAAGACTCGTATTTTCACCGAGATGTGGTTTTCCCCTGTACTTTGAGGGACCTTCCTGACAAAATTCCTTTTAGCATCTAAAAACTGTTATAAGTATTTATACAAAAAATTGTTCGTTGCCTCAGTTGGCTAGGACAAAGCAAGAAGAGTAAAGATAATAATTCATTGCACGAATGATATTATATGGATTATATCAAATTCCTCAGAATAAGTCTGCATCCACATTATCGTTTTGGAAGCTAGACATGTAGCTTCCTAGACAAGTCGATATGAGGGGATTAAACGAAACATTTAATTGAAAAGAATTGTTCATATTAATAATTAACCACAGTTTAAACACATGCTCAGTTGATTTCTTGTCGAGTACTCACTTGCAATATTTGCACTGTCCTAGCTGATGTTAAATGAGTAGAGGAATGCACATGGGGTGATTATTGATCATATGCAGTTACTGCTGTTTACATTTAAATTCCATTTGATCCGAACTCTCTCCACGCTCGTCTCCAAATCCCCAAAGCTCTGCTGCTTGATTACAGCGTTTTCCCCTTTGCAGGTTTTTGTTTGTTGCTTTGCAGGGACTTTCGACACTTGGTTTGCAGAACGACAGGGAATGCCCGAGACTGGCTAATCCAGCCGCAGGTGCTGGGCAGCACGGGGAGCAGGCAGGGGGTGCCCGCAGCCCCGCTCCTTGCGGGAGCTGCCCCCGCTCTGTGGGCAGCGGCCCCGGCCGCAACCGCGGGGTTGCAGTTCGCAGCCCCGGGCTGTCGGGAGGGGCTCGGAGCCTTCCCCAGCCCTCACCAGGGCTCTTGGGTCAGTACAGTAGACACTCTGTTGCTGGGTCTGACCTGAAAGTTGCCGCTTCAGAAACCCCAGATTAAAAAAATATATATATTTTAAACCCCCCAGCGGCTTGCCTGGAGTGCTTCACGCTGAGGGCACTGGGGACTCCTCGGGTTCCAAGCACCAGCCCCGAGGTAAGGTCTCTTCCATGCCCTGACAACACTAACCACAGCCTAGCATCGGATCACATCGTCAAAAAAGAAATAAGGTTTTTTTCTGGAATAATTGCCTCTGAGCTGTTTTAAATCAGTTGTAGCTGCAACTTTGATGGGCAGCGTGGCTGGCTCTGCGGCTGGTCCCTGGCTCCAGAGAGGAGCCTGGACTGTCTTTATTCAATTTCCTCATGCAGAAAAATGCCTGTAGCTGTTATCCAGCCCATTTGCCTGCAAAGAAAGGCTATGGCAGAACGTGACCCTTATTTTCAAACAAGTAAGTGATCAACAAATCTGGAAAAAAAAAAAATTGACATCCTTGATTGATATTAAAAATCTTCTCTTGCTGCTTAAAAATGGACATTCTGTTACACTCTAATGTGTTTGCTTTTTAAACCAATATACTTATATAAGTGCTTTCCATCATAGACACAGCTGTCTCTTTTTCAGCATTCTGCCATGAAACAGTTGCAAGCCTCAGAAGTCAAAATATAATTGACACAGCTAAATATTTTTTCCTAAATGCAGTAGTTTTAGCAAGTCTTGAAATTAGGCCCAGTGACAACCTGCCTGTCCTACAATTGCTCTGGAATGCAGATCAGCACCCTCTCCAACAGCAGTGTCATGGGAAATCCAGACACTCAACTTGTATTTATTCCATTACTTCAAATGTTAATATTAGCATGTTTTCAAGGTGGAAATATCATTGAACAAATTCAAATGATAGAGCTGGGAAATTACTAAAACTATATTGGAAAAGTAAAAAAAAAGATTATTTTAATTTTAGTGTTTAAGGATTAAATGGGGTTTGTGCTGTAGACAGGAAAAACAAAGTTCACCAAAATTGTGTCTCCCATGGGTTTGGTTCCTGTGATTGCTGTGCAATGATGTCTGATCCATACTGGAGTGAAATCAGAGGGAAGCTACGACTTCTGTAACGTGCAAGCTATAAAAATCAACAAGGGAAATCTAATTGTTTGTTTGTGATGCTTCTGTCATTTATTTTAGAGCAGTAAGCAGCAATGGAATTGTTTTCTCAGTGTTTTTTTTTTTTTTTTTTTTTTTTTTTTTTTTTTTTTTTTTTTTTTTTTTTTTTGGGGGGGGGGGGGGAAGGACGGAGGTGGTTAGGTCTTAGATTTGTTTCCCCTTTCAGTAGAGTCTGAAGCTGAAACCACACCATTCAAGTACAGAATATACATTCCAAGACCAAAGTGCAAAACAGTTTTTCAAGTGGCTTCCGAGTAGAAGGTATGGAGTGAAAATTAGGTTATCCCACGGCAATGCGATCCAGTCTTTTGATGAAATCACCAAAGTTGAAGGTAGTGCTTTAAAATGGACCATGGCTTAGCATCAGGCTTTGCTTCAAAGAGACTGAGGCAACCTAACACTCCTCATTGACGTGTTTAGAGACTGTCATCATTGTCATGAAATCACCAGAACATGCAACAGCTTTAAGAAATCAGTTTCTTTCTGAGTATCCAAGCACATCTACCAAAAGAGCATATTTTTATGGCAATGGCAGAAATGGTTTCACATATTTTGTATGTATTTAACATCATATATTTGTATTTCCTGGGGAAGGTGACAGTATATTTTCCATTTGATGCCCCAGCAGTATCAAAATGGGGGTATTTATTTTCTTCTGTTTACTTTGTAGATGTTCCAGTGCTGGAGAAGCTCCCTCAAATCATTGGGATGACTAGACCACAATGAGGAATAGCTTGCTGAGACAGTGACTGCTTTTGAACGACTCAAACCTTTCAGCTCCTCTTCCAGTGAGGATGATTCACTTTTGCTGCTTTGCCAGGACTGCCCCTGGGTCACCCAGTGGTTTGGATTGCTTTTCTGTTGTATTAGTTCCAGCTGTGCTGTTCGTTTGTTGCCTTACATTCCACCAAAGTGTCCCGATGCTCTGATTGTTGCTACTGCAAAAATCCTGGGCTTTTGGCTGGGATGGACATCCCATATCCTTTGTGAGAAAACCTGGAGGAAGGAGAGAGGATGGTTTTCTCTGGAGCCCTCTTCTCAAAGACAAAATATGGATATGAGCCAATCTGAGCTGGGAGTCATGGACTCAGACCCTGCTTCAGCTCTCAAAAGCTGTTCACATGCATTGAAACAGTGCAACCAACTGGCTCTTAATAATGATCAAGAAACAGCCTGAGGTCCTTGGTAAGTCCTTTAGATTTCAGCATTTGTAGGGCTCCAGAACATTTAGACACAAAATTGTCACTGAAATGAACATAAACTCTGCATCTAAATCCCTGGACTCACATATCCTTGATCTGAAGATGTGAGATATCTGGCTTGATCTCCCCAAGCCTCCACTGAACCATAGATACACTGGCTACTATAGCACACAGGAACATCACAGGGGAATTATGAGAAAAAAACTTGCTAATACTTTTAAAGAGACATAAAGAGGTAACAAATGTACTCAGGATTATCATTACTATTTATCACCATGACACTCACTGGCTCAGAAAGCAGGAGATAATGTTTAGAAAAATCTGAGGAATATTGTCTTGTTTGAAAATATCTCTGCTACTAATGTGATGACTGTCTAGTGGAGTTGTGGTTGCTGGGAATTCACACACTGATTTTATGGAGAGATAAAAGAGTGGAGTTTATATGGAATAAACCCCTTTTGAATAAAACAATCTGCATAAATGCTTTAAGAAAGCCTATAATTATGATAAAAATGTTGCTCAGAGTTAAAATTATGAAGCAATCAAAATTTATAAACAGTCTCTCATCGACTTTTAATCATACTTTCTCATATACAAACTGTAGAAAACATATAGTAGCAATATATAACAATACATATTTTATTTTTTGTAATTTAGGGTGCCATGCCATTCTCTTTAATCAGACCAAGCTGGTCTTGTCAAGGTCTACAGTACTATCCTTAAATGTCAAAAGTCACAGAAAGTTCTCTAGCTTTACCTACACTAATCTGAGGTTTTATCCTCCTGGCAGTTAAATGCCTCTGGAGAGATGTTGTGCCCTGTTTGGGCTAGATCCAAATCTTTATTTGGTCATATTGCCACCAAGAATCTCTGGATCAGGGCCTCTACTCTCACTGCCTGCTCTGAAGATGCTTACTCAGTGTAAGACAGGATCCTACCCACACCTCCCCTGGAACTCCCTTGTAGACATTGCTCTTCATTTGTCATTCATTAAGGAGAATGCTCAAATTATATGCATCATGTAGGACTTGGATGGCAAGAGATATTCAAAAGAAGGAATATTTGTCATGGGAACCTTGCCAACTTGAATGGTAGCCTACCATGTCTATAAAGCTCCATTGTTTCCTCTGAGCTGAACTAGCTGAACACATTCGGGATGCATCCTGACAGAAACGTGTCCCTTTGGCAAGTTGTAAAATTCACTGGTATTATTGTGTTATGAAAAATATTATCACAGATCTGGTCAGATAGGTCATTATAATGAAATATTTGCTTCAAGACATATGTATTTTTAATGCAGTATTACTACATTCTTTTCTGGAACAGAATAGCAGGCAGAGTATTCCATCTGAATTCCTTACGAAAATGAGATCTATTGAATTGACTGGCACAGCTCTTATTGATAAGTTAACTGTTCGAGTCCCCTTAATTACCAGAGTGAACAGGCTTTTCTGCTAAAACATTGATTCATCTGCTGCTTTCAGCTAGACATAATAATAAGGAACAACTGCCCCGAGTTTTACACCTTCCAAACGGAGTGTGAAATCATGTCCATAAATACATGCTTTCAATGTTTTCAAGGGGTGATGCCCTTCCAGGACTTCCTATTGATTCCATTTGTCTTCAGGTCCTGTCACTGACCAACAGCCTGAAACAAAAGTTGCCAAGTAGACTAGTGGTGAGAGGAAGGACTGGAGAAGTCTCCTTCTGCAGTCTGTGTAGCAAGACCCTAAGGGATTTTCATCCTATTTATTAGTCTGTGGAGCAATATGAATACTTTGTGGCTCTCTCAGAGAAATCATACTATATTTTATATGAATTCTGCATGCTTGAAAGGGAAACATTTTTGTCTTGGGAAAGTGAAACCTCAGCTTGATCCTCAGCTAGATGATTTAGATGGCAGTTTTTGTCTTGGGACAGAGAAGCTTCATGGCTGCAGCTGATATGCATCCTCTGATAGTGTTTGACTATTAAGCAATGGCATTCTTCAATGTGCTTGCCATGCTCCTGTCCATGTCCCAAATCCAAGCACAGTGCAACTTCTTTTTCAGCCAAAAATACCCCCTTGTCCCTTTGGGACTTTGTGATTTTGGGAGAAACAAGCAGATTTTTTTGTTTTCTTCTTTTTACAGTCCAGTTCTCTTCTTTTATATAGCCCAGACACTTGGCCCTATTAGGGGTTTACCTACAGAAGTTATTTTCTTTGATTAATATGACACTTCATTTAAAAGACTTCTTCACTATGAAATCTCTACATTTAGCAGTCTATAATCATTAAGTGTAAACATAATCTCTCATTTTGTGTCTATATGTGGGCCTAAAAATGAGGTTCTGTTTCCAGCTGAGACAGATGAATGTCATGAGTGCTCTGTGTAGGATGCAGGGCAAAAATACTACAACGAAACCTAAACAAACCTAAAGCATGAAACCAAACATTTTTTACACTTACATTAAAATTATATTGAAAATTGGGAGCATGAACTACAAAACAAGGCTTCTGTTTTACAAACTCCAACGTCTGTTAAGAAAAACTAAAGCATAATTGCAAATTGGAATTTCCTGCCTATTCTTACATCGACATTTGTGTTTTTCTCTTATCATCTCCCACATGTAAATGGAGCAGCTTCCTAACCCTCTTGTTATATATCACATTCAATGTAACAGTTTAGCAAATTCTCCAATTGTGTTGGTGTTTGCTTTCATAGACATGGAAAGCAATTTGATGTGTCCTTTTAATGAGTCATTTTCATGCAAGGAGAAAAACAGTGGTTGGGGAAGTTCCTAAAACATGCTGCTCATTGATTTTAAGATTCTTTTGAATCTATGTTGCTTAAAACCCAGATTGTTTTGTCAGAAGAGCTATTCAGACCATCTTTTCTTTTAACTCATAAGTTTGAAGAACTCCAGCTCCCTTTTACAGGAGCTGCAATTTCGTCACTGAATTGACTTTGCCACAAAACAGTGAAGTGAGATTCAAGGTTTAGTTCAAAAAGTTTTTAACACTTGGGTTGTTAATGGTAACTGTCAAAATGTTAGAAGAATGCAAAACCATCTGTTCATGATAGTGCAAGGCAAGTGCAGATGGAAGCCTAGTAGGATAGAAGTTCTCTTCATCTGTAGCAGGTGTTGGCTCTAAACTATAATGGTGACAATGTAAATGTAATTTTTGAAGTTGTGCTCCTGTGCTGATCATTTCAGTGGTGTTTCTAATGAATGCACAAACCTATTAATCTTGTTTGAATTCTTAGTTGGACAAAGAGTGGCTTGAGAACAAAACTAATTACAATGGACAGTTTCTTTAGAGGAACAAGGAATTTGGGACCCAAAAAAACAACTGTGAGAAGAAGAGATGAGCCAGACCTCCTATAGTGGTCACTGAAGCAACTACAGTGGTCATCATAACCCTACCTATGGTCACACGTGCTCTTGCACTAGGGCTCCTTTGGGGTTTCACTTAGCTGACAAGATGGAGAGATGGCACATACTGACTTTACAAGCACTAAAAAATGAGGGCCTGAAATTTTGGCTACAGTGGGCCACATGAGCTGTGCCACACTGAAGAATGTGGGGTGGTGCTTTCCTACCCCTTTGCTTTGGCGAGACAACTCAGACATGGCCTAGCTCCACGATAGGGGTAGATTGAGGTGCACACCATCCAATCCCCGTGTTCAGCTATTTTTGCAGATGTACTGGCAAAGAACTGTGGCAGTGAGTCCCCTCATCTAAAACACTGAGATTCACTGCTTTTGGGCATCCTACAACAAAGGATACAGCTCCAGTCACATAAGGAGGTGGGAGAATGTGCAACAAAAAGGCAAAAAGGAAGGTGGTCCCTGTAGCACGTTGCATTCCCACATGTATGTGGCATTTAGCAGGGGCTGCAGGCAGCATGTGTGTGTGCAAGGGATGAACTTTTGGTCATGTTATCAGGGCAGCAGGGGTGTGCACTGGGGCACTGGGGAAAGAGTCAGAGGACACAGACTGCCAGAAAACCTCATCTGGATTACAGCTCCAGGGTCAAGCTGGCGGGTCACAGGGAATAGGCTGCAGGATTGAATGAATGTTTTTCTGGATCTTGCCTGCTGGATACACGCAAAGCACATCAGTGCAACTTGTGACTAGAACTCAGTCTTGCAAAAGGAAATTTTGCTGGAATAAGGTACCATTAGAAAGCAGATTCTCTAGGATTCATGTGAGCCCATTTAAAAGCAAAATCATAGCTCATTATTTAAAGGGAAAATGAAAGGAAAATCTTCTAGAAGCAAGAATTGACCCTAATTTAGTTGAAATGTAGGTGAAATTGGTAGCTGAAGCTACTGGTGAACATAATTCACAGTGTGCAGACTCCATAAACTATGTTCAATATATTTCCCAAACTACACAAATAAAATGACAATTATTTATTAGAAATGCTACTCCAGTACAAAAGTTTAAAGTTTCTTTTTGTGCCCAGTGACATTGGCTGCACTTAGAGTCTGTATATTAGAATGATACAGGTCATCATGAAATTGTACAAGTTCCAAAGAGCAAAACCACTGCATACAAGCTGAACTACTTAACCCAGCCATGAATTGTCTAAACAAAATAATTTGATACTGGCTGTTTTCCACATTTTAATTAGCAACTGCAGACGGCTGTTGCATAATCCTGTTTAATGTCTGTGCTTGATACCTCCCAAATAGCTCAGTGATTGAATTCATACCTTAGTGTGGCTAAATGCATTAGCTGAAAGAAAACCACCAACACTAAGATTCACTTTCTGACATAAATCTAATACAAGCATGTCTCCTTCACTGGCTTAACAGAGAAAAAGCTCTTTTAATTTATAGTCTGTTGGTTGCAAAGATGCCCCAAGGTATTTTGTATAAATGCATATTGATGTATTCTGCGAATTTTTCCTCCCCAGCAGAGTTTCTTTGCAACAGAGATCACAGTGCCCCCATTAGATAATCACCACCCTCAATGACATGTAGCCTAATCATGCAATTGATCACAGTAAATCAAAGATTCAGGAATCCTCTGAACAGCTGTCTGCAGCTAACCCTTTCTGTGCAATGGGCTGCCTGGGCCAGGTTTCCCCTGGAGGCAGATCTATGGCAGGGAAGGGAGGGCAGGTGTGGAGTTTGCAGCTCACCTGTCTGAGTGCTGGGCCCCAAGGTGCAGCGAGGGCTGTGCCACTGCTCCTGCTCCCCACTGCTGCTGCCTCACACTGCTGTTTGCCACAAAGCAACAGCTCTCCAGTCCTGCTAATTATGGTGGCTAACAAGCTACTCACATACCTGTGTGCAGCACAAATCACATTAATTTAATTCTCATCATTTAAGATTTTTGGAGTCACAAACAGTGACAGTTCTACCCTGCCTAACTACTGGTAACCTTTTTTTTTCCTGTGCTTTTTTTTTCCTCCCTCCACACAACTCTGCTGTTTTAATTGAGGTTATGAGAAACAAGAGACAGCATTGGCATCTCACTGCTGCTTTCTTATTTGAGTCCTAATGTTCAATGAGTATTTTGTTTACTGTTCATATAAAAGGGTAGAGCTTTAAGTGTTTGCTTTGCCACATTAGGATATATATTTTAAGATGCTTAACTGTTTCTTCACATGAGAAAAACAACTTGCCAGTTGCTCAACAGGGGCATGAGCACTGGTAGAGAACTTATGAGCATTTACTCAGACAAATAAAAATTTACATAAAAAATAACCTTTAAATGTTTCAAAATGTAGAAATAAACATGATAAAAATTCTAAGTGATTAAACAAGACTTAAATGATTTTATTATCTCAGCTCAGTTTGTCTCTTTAAAAAAACAAACCCAAAACTACCATAAAGAAAACTAATTATGTTATGTTTTATCTTATCTCTCCCAGAATATATTTTATTACAAAAGTCTAGAACATCTGTTCTACAGCTTTCTGTGCATTTGAATAACTATTTTAATTTTTTTAAAGGGAGGGTACATATTTCTGTTTATTAAAATATTTATTGGATGATAGAATGTACAGATCTCAGTGACATGGTACATATCATTTTAAAAGAAAATGGCTTGCACCGTGTTTGTCTTAAAACCACAGGGTTTCCTTCTGTGGCCAGCATAAAGTTGCAAAAAGCTACACTGGCATTGTTCAGGAACAAGGGACAATATTCTATCTCTTGTCAGTGGTAGAAGAACAGATATATAATTTCATGCTTGATTTTTATAAGGAAGTCCATTTTGTGAATGTACTATGGCTTAGTAATGAAAGGAAGCATCAACATAAACTTGTATCTGCATAGACATTGTTTGCTGAGCCAAGACTACAAACAAACTCACCAAAGCTTTTCTGCTGTTAATCTGTAAATTAAGGAAAGCCTACTTCTTTCTGAAGGTCAGCAATGAAAGCTGCTACACAGGTGCTCTGTTAACTGAACTTCCAGCAAGACCAAGAGGCATTCTTCATGTCCCAAGGCTACCTCTGCTTTAAATACCACCCCTGGCTGTACCTGCAAAATGCTGCTGGCTAGTGTTACCTGGACACTGTCATTTGTCCAGGGGGCAAGGAAAACCACAATTTAAGCCCAAATAAATGTTTGTGGACAGGAACTGAGATGGACAACTCAGAAGAAAAGATATTTGCCAAATCCTAAAATGGCTTTTATGGTCCTAATTTATCAGTCTTTTTTCCCCTCAAGCTTCTGCTGGATGCAAAAGAGAGTTGAATAGGAGAAAACGATGGCATGAGCGGATGGAGTGGATTATAGAATACTAGAATTCTAGAATACATCTAGAATTAAGTTAATGTTCTCTTGAGGAGAAGGTGAAAGCCAGTACTAGAGATAGTGTAATATACTACTGGTCCACAAGAGGATTTTAGGATGGTTTTTGTTTGTTTTGTTTTAATGCACTTCTCTTTGGGTGCTTTATTTCAGGCAAAGTCCATGAAGAAATTTATAAAGATTCCCCTCATTCCATCTATGTCCAACAAATACCAGAAAAAAAATACAAAAGCATGCAAGGACACTAGGTTAATTACAGGGAACACAGTGCTTGCTCATGATTTTCATGGTATTGATTTAAAGACACCAAAATAAGTGAGAAGGATTTTTGCATTTTATTTATCTAAAGCCTTGTGATAACAAAAAGTTTGTGATTCCTTTGAGCAGCCAGAAGTGGCTGATATACAGTAATGAGAAAGGAATCTTATTCAAAATAGGATAGTTCTTAACCTCCACTTCTACTTCCATTTCTCTCTGCACTTCCAAAGACAGTTTATGTGTTAAGCTCTGATCCTCAAAGTGAAACCAGGTATTTCCTGAAGACATGGGAGTACATGGAGATCTGTAGGAACTGAGAGACCCTCAAACTGCATGCCTTTTTTTTTTCTTGTTGGCTTGGCTTGGAAATAAAAGCTAAAAAGTTATCTTATGAAAATCAATTGCAGATCTTAGAAAACACAGAAAATATAAACACAGTTCAAGTAATGAATGGAATAACCTCAATTGTGTTTGGTTTGGTTGCACTCAGTAAATCTCACTTATACAAATGTGTTTTAAAGTTAATTATCTTCTATAATCCTAATCTAAATATATTAAAGGGACTTCTTTATCATTCTTAGTCTCCTGTGAAGTCATTTGAGTGTCCAAGTGATTGAACTCTAGTGTAAAACTGTTGACATTAAAATAGGGTGTAATAAAGAGAGCCAGTTAATTGCTAGAAGGTCATTGAAGAGAAAAGGATTGTGCTCAATTTAACAGTACCATGGCAAGCAACACTAGGAAGTGAAATAGCTGCCAAAGAACAGACATATGGGTGACCTGCATTGAAGGAAATGAAAAATGACATACCATTTTCTTATTTTCAGGTAATTGAAGTTGCAGATGGTTCTATGATTGACAATTCATACAGAAAAACTGACTGAGATGTACTTTGCCAGAAGCCTGTGTTCTTAAAGTCTGTACCTGAGCTGGTCATCTGAACACCCTCTAAAATCAGCGGAAACAAACGGCTTCTTACTAAAGTACTTGTCTGAAACGTAGTTCTCCAGAACTACACATATTTTTCTTCACTGGAAATGAAGAGACCTGGAGGTAACAAGTTCAGATGTGAACATCTAAAACTAGATGACAGAAATCCTACCAAAGGCATGTCTGATGGTGGAAAACCATTAGCAGTGTAGGCGGGACAAGGGAAGACCTTGGGAGACCAAGGGAGTAACAGCCTTGGACACCTACCAACTGCTGCCACACCAGATCTTCAGCAGGCAACTTCAAGACTGTCCAGCCACACTATATAAACTTAGCAATTGTTCCAGTCCTTGGTTTTATAGAATATATACAGATATATACTGTGGTTCTGAAGCTAGAAAGAAGACCCTTGTTTCATGATTCTGTTTCTAGATCAAACTTCCTGTATGAAATACTAAATTGGCAGTCTGCATCAAAGTAGTGTTGAAAGGAGAAATCCTCAGGAAGCAATATATGCTCTTACACTGGTTAGTGATGCATGAAGCAGTTGGAGTAGGACCACAAATCTTTAGTCCTAAGAAGCCTTAGTCTTGCTTTTATAGTTGACTCAAAAATATATGCTGAGATGAAGCCATTGTCTGTGCATAGGGCTGGTCATAAGCTTCCTTGAAGACAAATCTACTTCACAGACTCCAAAACACCTTCAGTTGTTTTCAAGTTAGGCTTTGGAGGTGTTTATTTAGAAGTTTATATGTCCTGCTGATTTTATTGCACTTCTTTTGATCTGGGGAATGTGCTGTAATACTGTGCTTTGTAATCTGCATTATTACAAAAAAAAATTTCCACTGTGATTTTCAGCTCTTTGGGTATTTGAAATGTTAATGCTTTGCACTCACAATTCACTGTTGGGCACCAGCCTGCTTTCCCAGGCCACGGCCATGAGCAAACAGGTAGGCGAAAGTGCAAGTGTACAGATAAATATTCATGTATTTATACTGTGATCATGAAATTGAAAAGGCTCTTTCACAAGTATGAAAAAGAAGGTTAGGTCTCTCTTCAGCTGAACAACATATTCTCCTCCCTTCAGCATCTTGTTCCCCTTCAAACCACCAAGAAACACAAAGACTTGCTCTCCACTGTGCAGTAAAACCCAACCCTTACCTTTTTTCTATCGATTCTCCAGTGCTATCTTGGGGCAAGAATACATCTTATTTTTTATTTTCTCTAGTGAACAAATGCTTAAAAATGTCATAATTTCATATGACAGCAGTTGTGTCAGTTTATGAAGGTAAAGTTCCCCCTTCTGCTTCTACTTAAGCACACAGAATCTGGCATATGTCTCATCTATGTTATGGTATCTTAATTATATGTCATTGTTGAAGATACCTAAGAATTGCAGCACAGCTTTTGATTATTTGCTTCATTTGGCTTGTTTACTGTCTAACTCAGTTAATTTATTACCTTTATCATATACTAATGCTGTGGCATGATCAAATGTCACAGAATGGTTATAATGCTGTTGGGAAAATACTGTTGATACAGGCATTGAAATTCTTCCAATCAAGTCTAAGAAATTTGAACTGATTTGGCACTCTCTTTGGGCCAAAGAAGCTTTAAAAAAGTCTTCTGTGTAAAAACTACTGGTTTATATATCTTCTTGATATACTGAATTTACTCTTTAATTTACTGAATCTTCACACTCATTTATTCCCACACGGTCTAGAAGCCTTGGCTTTGTAAATAGTCCCTGAAAGGTTTTTGCATGATGTTTGTAAAACCAGGGCTCTCAATTTGCTGATCCTAAAGATCCCCTTTTCTCCATGGTGAAAGAGGGCCATAGGCATACACAAGAAATAAGCCCACTTCAAAGGACAGAGAAAAGAAAGCAAGTGTGCTTCTATCTTTAAACAGACTTTCCAAGAAAGTTTCCTGATAAAGATGAGTTTTTAAAATAAGGATTTTAGTAGAAATATCAGTACTTCTGTGACTATGTAGGCTATGGATCTCAGTTAATGTCTAGATTTATAGACAGAGTAAGTATCTGTGCTCTTAGATGGAGATTGATGCTAATGACAGGGGAATTCAGGGATCTAGGAGTTATGCTTATATTATCATACACTGATGCTGCAGGCCTTCAGGCAGTTTTCTCCATCAGTTCTCTGCAAAGGACCATATAATGGGACGATAAGGACAGATGTCAAAATCCTCACTTAAAGAGTGAATGTGGTAGAAAGAGAACAGAACTATATTGTAAGGTATTTGGACTTCTCTTTAAGAGAGAACACCTGTACAGCAAGGTTAGATTTTTGCCTAACAAAAATGAAACCAGATTACTGGCTTGGAAGACTATGTGTGCTTACTTAAACAAGAAGTGGGAAGAAACAGGTGCTGAGAAGCACTGAGGTCCTATTAAGACGTGTTTGACATTTGAAGTTAGCAGCGTTTTTTAGAATAGGTAACACCCAAGGATAAAAGCTGTAACAATTACAGATAGACTGAGGAATACAAAAGTAACCCTCTAAAGCTCATACAACAACTAAAGAGCATGTGATGTGGATAAGATAATAGGGGGAAGGTTGTAAAAAACAAATAATATAAAATAAAAATGCTAAATAAAAATATGTAGATAAAGATAAAATCCATGTAAATGTCCATGCACCGGGAGGCCTAAAATCAAAATCCAAATTGCCAGGCATTGGAGAACTTATCATCTGTATTGCACGATGGCATTACAAAACAATGTTTGACACTGTTTGTGACACACGTAGCCATATGGATAGAACAGGCTGACAGAAGTGGTGTGGGAGTGACCTTGCACCTGGAAAAAACCCATAGATTACATTAACACAAACTTTCTGAATAGGAAAGATCACGTCAGATCTTGCCTCAGTACAAACGTCTGCCTGCAGAACCATTGTGTGGAAGCCAGCCAGAGAAAGACTTTGGATTAAAGCCTGACACCAACGAGCACATGACTGGCTTTAGGATTTTACTGCTTTTACAGTGACCCTGAGGCTGCCAGCATGACCCTACCTGCTCCCTGACTTCTGAACCTGCAAGAGCAGCCCCCGTTGCAGCAGGAGCAGGTTCTCGGTTCTTCACAGCATCCTCCCTGCCTGAGCACATCCAGCCAGGCACAGCCCTGCTGGTGTCCCCAGGATGTGAGTGGAGCAGCTGTAGGGATGGAACCCTGGCAGGAGGTCCAGTGCCAGGACAGTTTAGGATAGAGTGGGAAGAGACATTGAATTTTATGGGACTGGGAGAGCAAAGCTTATCCACAGAGATGCCAGAGGCTATGACACCTAAGTACCATAAAGAAAGCAGCAGAAAGCAACTGTAGTGTTTAATAGCAATGGTGACAGCAATCGTAATAGAGATGAAAGCACAGTCTGAACTAGCACATAAGCTACTAAATGATTGATAACTTCAGTGTATCTTTTTGGAATAGCTATTCTCAGAGAAAGTCTCTTTCTGATTTGATCCTAGCAGTTAAAGCTTTTGAATACTCTGCACAGAAGGTGGTATGTTAGTTACTGTATAGGAAACAGGAAACAAGACCTGCTAAATGAAATTAAACATTTCCATAACACACTGGCACAAAAAAAAACCCCAAACAATCAGAAGGGAAGCTGCCAGAATCTGTAGGCTAAATCATCCCTACCAGTATGAAAGAGATCTCAAATGAGGGGAAAGCTGTGGGAGAAGTTGCCTATTTAGAATTGTGTTCAGCAGGTGCCTTTGCTGTTTCTCTTTTCTGGCAAGGCTGATAGATTTAACTCAAGAGTTATTAATGCAAATAATTGTTCAAACTCACATTTAAATTAGATAGTAGAGGAAGGAAGATATTAGCCCTAGTTTTACCCTCATGGTCTTGACGGTTTTTAAAGGTAACAGAGAAGGAGGTGGTTTAAGGTAAATCAAAGAGAGCATCTGTGTTTTCTTTATCCATAACAAGAGCTATGTTATTGATTAAATAAGTACATTCCTGCTTCTTCTCTAGTACTTTCTTTCCAGTCAATGTTACTTATTTTTGGACTAAAGTCAACTAATACAGTGAAATGAGCAGGGAAACACCATTGCCATGTTTCTTGAACTAATCAACAAAAAAAGATACTTCAAGAATCAGAATGGTTTTGGGGAAAATACACAGTCAGTCTAAATGTTACCAAGATATATATATCATCCTAGGAAAATTTGTTGAAAGCACAACTCCTAAATCCTAAAGGCTAGAGATAAAAAAGCCTCAAATTTTGTTTTCAGACTGTAGTAAAAGTGCTGGTACATGGCAGACTACCTGCAGGGAGATGGTAGCTGTCTTGTAACCTGCTCCTCCAGAAACTTCCCTGGGCCAATTAAGGTGTGTATAACTTACTCTGGATCATTATGGTTATGAAGGATGGTGATGAATATGTGAAGACCATCAGAGAACTCATGTTATGTGACCTTTATCTGATTTTCACTAACAAGTTAGCATCCCCTTAGAATGAAAAAGGTGAAAAACACTGCACAGAGAGATACAAAGGATGGTGAGTCATTTCAGTGACATTATTACTGAAGCCTTTTCCAAACAAAAACGGCAAGTGTTTGCACTTTCTCTGCTAGTTTGCTGAAAATGGCCAACCCAAAGTTAATACAGTCTTCATCACCAACTACCATTTTCCCTGCAATTTTTATCACTGTTATTTAGAAAAATATCCCTACAGAGCCATATTTTCCCTTCAGCTCCACTGGTGGAAAGACAGGCCATTTAGACCACTGGTGAGGACTGAAGACATCTGATTTAGAAAAATCTTTTTTCTGGGACAGGGTCTAATTGTGTATATTCTGGACTACAGTTACAAAACATTGTTCCTCCATTCAAAGTTCCTGAGAGGTATATCTCAGAAAAAAATGAAAATAATCTATAGGGCCTAATTTTGATTTTGCTGCCATTACTATTACAATAAAAACATGAAGTCCCAGACATAAAGAACACCTTTTGGAAACATATGAGAAGATGCACTACTTGCCACCAAAGACCTTATGGTCCCAGAATTACCTATAAGGCCCAAGGCTGCAATACAGAGATCCCTTTGAAATACTTGCACTTGAAGAAACCTTTAGCTAAATGTTACTCTACCAGTTTAAACCCTCACAGCAATGAGTTTCTCCCTCTCTTGTGTGAACAACCTTCTTACAGAAGCACATTAATAAGAAGAAGTGTGTTCCTGATAGATCATGAAATACTGAAAATAAGTAAGATGGAACCTCAAAGGGGATTTCTGTGATTCTTCACTACAAATCCCTACACAAACTACACCAGCAGTCCTGCAGTGTTGCATATCTTGTCACTACCTTTTTAGAGCTTCTCTTTTTTTAGGATGGCCACTGTTCAGAATAAGGAAAATGTTCTGAGGTGAAAAAAATCCCAACATAATGAATGCATTCTATATTTTGAAACTGCACATCGCTCTGATGGAGAAGATGCATTTAATGATGTTAAAGAAGGTAGAACTGCTGACTGATGTAA
Organism: Peucedramus taeniatus; assembly: GCA_013400575.1. Taxonomy (NCBI): domain Eukaryota; kingdom Metazoa; phylum Chordata; class Aves; order Passeriformes; family Fringillidae; genus Peucedramus; species Peucedramus taeniatus. Next base: position 65,815 of record WBNO01032953.1, read on the forward strand.
CATTTCAGGACTGATTATTGAGCGCATCTTTCCAATGGGGTCTGTTCTTTGTGTGCTGGTTTTGTGAATGAGTGAAGGCTTTGCTGTAAACAAATTCCCTGGGGCAAAGGGAAGGTTTAAAATCTCCCACACTTCACCCTGAAAGGTTGGAGCTAGAGAGCAGTCTTGGCACTTAGGTTGCATTTAGACAAATCAATTGTATCTTTCTCCAAAGGTGTACACTATTCTGAGGTGTACACCATTCTGAGGTGAACACAAAGGAAACCAGCAGCAATAAACTGAAAAACAACAGAGGAAAAAAAAAATCACATTCCTTGATTTGGGAATACTAAATTCAACCAAGAGGTTTATTTGGGGAACATTATCATTCTAGGCTCACTTTGTAATCAACAGAGAAGAACAGGCACTTCCAGGATGTGATTTGAATGAAGAATGGTCTCACTTTTCCTTCATCAATTTCCTTTCTCTCTCAACTACCTTAGCAGAAGGCCTTTAACAACTCTGCTCCTAACTAGACAACTCTGCTGCTAGTCTCAGGTGTTTATTGCTGGGTGTGAAAAGTCAGGAAATATGTTCACATCTTTTTGGTGCATAGTACAAATTCAGGCAGAATTAAACACTGCAGTCTCTACAGTCTGTCAACCATGTCTACTTGACTGTATGAGTGCCTGTATTACAAATTAACAGTAAAGAATACTTAAAAAAGCAGTGACAGCTGAGACCAAGACTCAGGACTCTCTCATGCCTGCCCTCACCAATGGGCTGAAAAATCAAGCTCCCTCTTACCTATTCTTTCTGTGCTCCATAGCCTCACACAGTGAGCAGAATGAAGAACTTCTCTAGCCTGATGGGTAGGATAAACTCAGAGGAAAAAGGAATTGTGGTTCAAACCCCTTCAGTCCGAGAAAGGCTTAAAATCCATGTTTCCCACTTCTTGTAAGAGTGTTCAAACAATGAAGTTATTCTGAAGTGGTTGCTGCCTCTTCCTCTTCCATCATTAGCTGCTTGCTCTCAAGAGACGACTCAGTGCTCTGCATTTCAAGTGGAAGAAGGTGGTTGAGGTTCAACACTTGTTCAGATCAAAACGGAGAGGTTCCCAGGTGATTGGTAGGTGGGAGTTTCAGTGACCTGCTCAGACAGTGGAGAAAGAAAGGTTCCTAGCTGCTTTGAATTATTTCAGAAGTGGCCACCTTTCCCCACCCATTGTATTTGGAATGGAGATGTCTATCTCAGAGGCTCTGAATCATCCTGCTGGGCTAGGGGCTGCCTGGAAGCATGACAGCACCCAAGCTGAGCAGTTCCTGTTGACAGTTCAAATACTGCCTTCACTTCATGACACAGTTCTTAGCCATTTCTTTTGAGCACGTACCAAAGAAGTGGTGCTTCAGCGGCATATCTCCCTCACCTTCCATCTATCTCAGTAGGGTGGAATACAGGAAAGGCTGCTTTAAGCAAAAGACCCCTGAAGACCCCTGATTCAAGGTAATTTGTTTTAATTTCTCAAGATTTCCCTTCCATAGTGGGTCAGTATATTTGCAATCATACTACTGAACTCACTGGAGAACTGAGATATGTATTCAGCACATACACACAGGCATGTGCTGAATGCCAGCCTAGACATGACATTCTCCAGGCCATCCATTACATAGCAATGAGCATAACAGGTAGAGAAAGTGTGTTCACTCCACTATAAATGGCTACTTGCATTAAGTATAACATTTACATTTGCTTGTAGTTGTCTGAACTCAGAAGCAAATTTGACGCACTACACTCATGCCAGTAGATCCTCTATTTCCTCCCCCCCACTTAATTGCACACTTTTTTTGCTAGCTACTCTTCCCTTTTCAGTCCTCAGCATGCAAATTATGCCCACTTTCACTTATTTTCCGACTAATTTAGAACTAAAATTTATGCTGCCGTTCACGTCACTGCTGAAATTGGCTCAGAGCTTTCCAAGGGAGTTGCACTTGTTGACAGCAGGTATGAATATATTTCTTAGCTTTGAATGCCTTCATGTGAAAAAAAAAAAAATTGCAGAGCACTGTCAAAGCTGTGGCTGATACACTGCATAAATGTATAAAGTAAATAACCATACTTACTATGATGAATTCTAGTCTTAGTCCCTAATAACCACCTTTTGCAGGTAATAGTTGCTGAACTTTTATGTGGAAAATATAAGCCTGGCACCCTAGCATTTATGTACTAAAAAGCAAAGGCTGGTTATCAATATGCTTCCTTACATCATGAAATTCACCACATGGCTAGGTGGTTAAAATATTACCGATTACTGCAATATGATAATGGGCTCCTCCAGTGGGAACAAGAAGGAAATCCCCCAGGACAGCACGAGCCTGAGAAGTAAGTTCTATTCTAGATATTTTTTAGGTAGAAGGTGCTGAGACTCCTTTCATAGGATATTGATTTGGATCTTTGCATTATATATTGACTGGTCCGACTGACCTTTGCCTGAACTGCAGCTGAACAGTTTTCAAAGCATCTGCTTACCACAACAAAAGTAAACTGCAAAAGCATATTAGATACAAAGCACTGACCTCTCTAGACTGTTTTTTTTCCTTTGTTTGCTATTTAAACATCAGTTTGTAGCCTGAAAGAGAGCTTATGTAGGCTAACAAATTTACTGAATGAAATGTTAATGTTTTGGTCATAATATATAACCTTTTAGAGAAATTTTACTGTTTAAAAAATGTAGAGACTCTCCACTTTGCTAGCAAATAATGTAAGAAATCATTTTTTCTATGAAAGAAGCTGGAAAAGACCAAAATCCTTTGCTACTTCACCTTTTTGGAATGAAACATTCAGTATTTTGAGAGGTTAAATAGTGCAGATAAGAAATCAGTAAAAACACCAGCCAGTGTATTTGGCTGTAAAGAAATCAGTAAAGACACAAGCACCAGTGCACAGGGCACTTTTAGACACCCACAAAGAATACAGGTGGAATAAGGAGATGTAGCTACTGTCATTATTCTTCAAAAGAAATTATTTATAGTAGCCCTGAAAGCATGTGATTCTCACTGTTACTTCACATTTGAGTTTAATAAACATTTAGCTTGGTTTCAGCAATGTACTTACTGCATTTGAATTTAGAAAAAATAAATAAAAAAGAAAAATATTCACTGCAAATAGAAAAAGGGACAAATTTCAGAGATAATCTAAATTTTCCATTAACTCTACTCTAGAGAACAGAACTTTTCAGTGAAATACCACATACAACTCCCTGTGAGAACAGAATCGAAGGAGTCCAGCAATGAATAGGTTTCCCTCAGTCTCTGTTTTCCAATGGGACTTACAGCTGCCTTGCTGAATGAGCATCTAGAATGCCCTGGGCCCACTCTACCAGGCAGCAGTAGCTGTACTCATGGCAAACAGATATGGGTAAGCACATGCACATGCACTAAAACCAAAATACCATTGATTTATACCTAACCCTCTGTTAGGTAGGAAAGAAAGGCAGGAGAAACTTATTCCATTGAAATGGCTGAAGGCAGGGGGGCTGGTGCCTGAATCAGTTTTCAAATGCCTGGAGTATTCTCTTTCCCTGGGCCTTGTGCTGAGCTCATTTGGTTCCTGACTCCTCTTCTCATAATTAGATTTTCCATAGAGTAATCATACAGCACAATGAATATACTGAATGCTGAGGTCAGAACCAGGCTTAGAAAAGACCAAGGATTTTTGCACTAGCCACTGGGCAGAACAACTTTCCAGACCCACAAATTCACAGAGCTCCAGCTCCCAGAAAAGAACGCAGTTTTCCAGCTGCAGGCTTAAAAGGCTCTAAGGCCACTGAATAAACTGTTGTGGGTTGACTCTGGCAGGCTGCCAGATGCCCACCAAAGCTGCTCTATCACTCCCCTCCTAAGCTGGGAGTTAGGAGAGAGAGAAAATATAATGAAAGCCTTGTGAGTAAAGGTAAGAGCAGGGAAAGATCATTCACCGGTTACTGTCATGGACAAAACAGACTAAGCTTAGGAAAAAAATATATTACCAACCAAATCAGAATAGAATAATGAGAAATAAAAACAAATCTTAAAAAAAACTCCTCCCCTCCTCTTCCTTCTTCCCAGGCTCAGCTTCCCACCCAGTTCCTCTACATCATCCTCCCAGTGATGCAGGGGGATGGAGAATGGGGGCTGTGGTCAGTTCATCACATGCTGTCTCTGCTGCTCCTTTCTCCTCAAGAGGAGGACTCCTCACACGCTTCCCTGCTTAAGCATGGGGTCCCTCCAAGGGGAGTCAAGTCCTCCATTAACTTTTCCAACATGGAGTCCTTCAACAGGCTTCAGTTCTTCACAAACTGCTCCAGTGTGGCTCCTTCCAGGTGATGCAGTTCTTCAGGAACAGCTTGCTCCATGGGGTCATAGGTCCTGACACCTGCTCCAGTGTGGGCTTCTCTCTCCATGAATCCACGTCTTGCCAGGAGCCTGCTTCAGGGTAGGCTTCCCTCAGAGTCACAACCTCCTTTGGTGATCCAGCTGCTCTCAGGTGGGGTTGTCCAGGAGCTGCAGGTGCATATCTCTCCTCTCTGGAACTCCATGGGCTGCAGGATGACAGCCTACATCACCCTGGTCTTCACCATAGGCTGCAGGGGAATCTCTTCAGCACCTGGACTTCCTCCTCCTCCTTCTTCTACAATGACCTTGGGGTCAGCAGGACAGTTTGTCTCACATATTCTCACTCAGCTGCATTTGCAGTAACTTTGGCCTCTTCTTAAATACATTATCACAGAGGTGCTACAGCTGTCACTGCCTGGCTTTGACTTGGAGTCTTCTGACATTGGCTCTATCAGACATGGGGGAAGCTTTTAGAAGCTTGTCATAGAAGTCACCCCTGTAGCCCCCCAGTACTAAAACCTTGCCATGCAGATCCAATACAAGTCCTTAGGAAAAACAGTTTCTCCCACCCCTCAGGCAAACAACCCAGGTATTTGGCAACCTAAGCAGTTTTTTACTTCCCCTAAAAAAAGTTAGAGTCAGAAAGAAGGTTAGGGTGGGGGAAGAGCAGAAGAGATGAAGTCAGAGCTAGTACTCAAGGTCACTTGGTCTCAGAGGTACTGTGAGACACAGAGGTCTCTATGCAGAGGGTGTTGCTGCTGAGGAAGAAGCAGAGCACCCACAGAAGTATACAGGTGATAAATTGGAAAGAACATTTGTGCCTGAAAGTGATGCCAACCCTAACCAAAGTGAATCAGCTTCAGAGAGATGAGATGTTTGTGGGTAATGGCCTCTAGCATAAATTTTTAGCAGAAGATGGAAGGCACAATGCAGGAAGGGGGTATCAAAAATTGCAAGTGTTTTTGAGAACAAACACTTGTGCAAACTGTGCAGTGATGCCATATCTTTGGTTCCTGAAACCTAGCATAACAGAGACTTCATTAAACCTGAACTAACATGAAAGCAGCCCATCCAGGTATACACTGGTCCATCACCTGAACTGTGGGTACCAAGCCAAACACTAAGTAAATAACATTTGACACAGAGACTCAAATCCCAAAGAACATTTGCCAAGGCTGGCCAATTTGTTTGCTCACTCTTTGCAGAAAGTGAGGATCCAATGCATGACAAAGTAATGGACTGATAGTATGTGTATAACCAAAGCTGACATAAAGCAATGAAAAAGGGTAGCAGTAGAAGTGGGTATGGGTCAACAAAACTTAGCTGCAAAATTCCAGCAATTTCTTTGTCCAAGTCTCTGACCTTCATGACACTAATGCATATAGCTGATGAAAAAAAACAGATGTGCCTTCACGTTCAGTTCATCATTATTAAGCTTTCATTAGTATAAGCATGAGTAAGAACTTGCTGTGGAGTCTTATTAGAAGTCTCCAAAGGTATCTGAAAAAAAAATCTTCACCATAGATACTGATAGCTCACCTGCAAAAGTATGATGCTTTGTCATATGAATACAAAATAACAAAATGAGCACTGATCCATTAAACAGATTGTTCCTGACAGGGCACGATATTAGGGCAGAGTCATTTAAAGAGCAAATTCATGTAGTCATGTCTAATTAATTAGTCTGAAACAAGAGACTGACAAAACTTATGGTTGCAGCTAAGCAAGATCCTCAGTGAAATACAGTATCAGAATTTATTGTTACTTGTTGGTCAGATAAGACCAACAGCACCACTACAGAGAGAGCAAATCAGGGATAATATCCCTAACTACTAATTAGTTGTTAGGTCCACTGTGTCACACATGTTCTGTGACCACACAAACATGACACCCATTTACATCCATTTACAACCCATTTACAAGGTACCAGAACAAGGAAGCATCACAACAGGTACTGAGGCAGTTAAATCCTGTATGGGCTTATATATAACTGTGGACACTTCTTTTGTAAATTTAAGAATATCCTCTGTCAATCTACTTCTTCTCAGGGCCAGATTCAGACCATCGACTTCAAGAAGGTTACTTAAATATCAAATTGCCAGATTCTAGGAAGGTGGTTCAGGCCACACAAAGCTGTCAGCTGGGAGAGGTCAAGCATCTTCAATGGTCAAGTGGTGTCTCTGCCTACAGGGTGAACTTGTAGCTCACTGAGAGAAACCACAAAGCAGTGGACTGCACCTCAACCAACGCATGGTCCTGAGCAGGAGCACTGGGGCCTGTTTTGGAGCCGCACTTATACAGAGTGAATAAATTCTACTGACAAACTTAGATCTGCTGTTTTCCTGCTTGTACAGGATGCCTTCAGAAATGCCAAGGTACTAGGAAAAGATATAGAAGGAATTCAGGCCATCTTGATCCAGATCCCTAACATGCTGCCTTGAGTCAGGCACTTATGCCTTGACTTTGATGGAATCCAGGGACAGAAACAAAGAAGAGCCATAAACCAGTGAGGCTGGCAAGGGGTTACTTTCATCTTGCTTGGTGGAAGTGAGATGAAAACTGCACAAGTAATAGGAAGACATTCAAAGAGGCACCGGAGCAACGCATTGGCAAAGCTCCTGCTGGAGGTGTCTGAGGGAGCAAAAGATGGCAACAATTAAGGGAGCTGTGGCAGCAGGAGTAGGCAGAGGATTTGTCTTGATGATTTAGGAGACAAAGGAGATGGGAATGTATTTATAGAGGCAAGCTGGGTTGGAGAAGGTATTTTCAAAATAGAGGTTGCAAGAACAAGGTTACTGTGCTTGTGTCTCTGCCACTGAGTCATTGCGACAATTTCCCCATCTGTAAAACTGAGATAATAATACTTACCTATCTTACAGAGGGAGGGGAGTGTGTTGTGAGGATTAATTAGCTAAGGTTTGTACAGCACTTTGAACATGTAGAGAGCGATATAAGTGCTCAGTACTAAGATTATTATTAATATGGAAGGAATAAGCCAGGGTGGGGGTGGAGAGGCAGTGAGCAAGCTTTTAAAAGATAAGAGGAAGGAAGTAACAACAGGATGACAGAGAATAGGAAGGGATGGGATTAAGGGACAGTTTCTTAAATTAGAGGTAAACACAGGGAGACTTTACTGGAAGCTTAAATAAAGGAAGAAAGCATTAGGAGTGGAACTGTTAAAACTAGAGGCCTATGAGCTCTGATATTATTCTCCTCTCATTTTCCCCTGTTTTGTCAGCTTTACACCACACTGTGGGATTTTTGTTGTCTTCCCAGAAGTCTTTATCTGGAACAATGGCTGCAAGCAAAATAGTCTTTATCTGGAACACTGGAAGCGAAATAAACGTGAACTGTCAAACTCGAACTTTAGCTCTGGCACTACAACTCCCACCACATCAGTAAGTTGTGGATCTGAAACCAGAACTTAAAAAATAAGCAGTTTCCTATTTGCCTAGTTTATGTAACCGTATCTTCCTCCTCCCCTGTAAAACCACAGGAAAGAAAAATCAACCTCCCTCCCAGGAATGCTGTTAAAGATGGAAAATCCATGTATTTTTAGCAGGTCTATAAATCACAAAATTAAGGCCATTTTGATCTCCTTATTTCAACAAGGTAAAGTAGATGAGGGTATTTTACTGGCCAAGGGATTGTGACAAGTTTTTTGAGGCTGTCAATTTTAAATAGAGTGCATGTTGATAACACAAAGAATAATTCCAAGACATTCTGTAGTCTGCTTCTCCAAGGCGCAAAGCAACTGCAGTGGTAACTCTGACTTTGTTGTCCAGGAATTTATAATGGAAAATTATATTTCCCCCTGCCAAATTCCCAGCTTCTATTTTGTGACATACAAGTTACAAAATAACTTAAATTGTTCTGAATTTTACCCAGAATAATCAGATAAAACAGTGGGGGCAACTGTTTCATCCAGCAAAGGAGATACAGTGCAAAACATTTTAACTAAGATAGGCCAAACAGACTTCAAAGTCAGTGCACCTTACAGAGCTTGTTTCAGCCTAATAAAAGCAATGCCATTGAGACAGATCATTATCCTTACATACTAGTTTGTCCTCAACCTTTCTTTGGGGATCATGGATTGAAACTAGCACAGTTCTTGATGTATCTTTTTATTCTCTTGGTAGTAACAGCACTTGAAATGACCTTTTAGTTTATCATTAGGTTTATTACTCTGTATAGCTGCCTCCACACACATGATCCTATTCATAAACATAAGGAGACACAATTTCAAGGAAATAGCTCATTTTTCTGCTGTGCTCAGATCCACAATAATAACCAGTGGATCAGGATAGGGTAAGTGATTACTAATACAATGAATGTTCTCACCAAAGGAGCTGGCTTGAAGCAGGAAGGTTTTATAAAGCTAAGTATTACTGAAAAATAAGTCTAAAAGCTCAAGAATAGCTTCCATTTGCAGTGACACCTGATGATGGTAGCTGGTTGCTAGTAGGTGGGGTGTCTGAAAGAGCCTGAGAACTCACCTTCTGACAGTGAAGATCCCTGAAGGCTCTCAAGCTGGTTATCTCTGATACAAAGGCTATTCCCATTTGAAAATTTGGTCCTAATGTAACAGGAGAATGTATCAGAGTTTTAAGTGAAGCAAATACGCATTTGCCCTTGAACTGTAACAAAATCCAGTACAGCAGAAAAAAGGGAGGCTCTTTGAAGAGCCTCTGAAGTTGCCTGAGAATACTGTGAAAACACTTTTTACAGTTGTACTATCAGGGTTATGTGGGCATTTACTCTTGTTTATTTAGGATGTTTACAATAGAACCTCATGGCTTTCCCTCTTGGGTCCAGGTTTTTAACTATTTTCTTCAATAGTAAATTATGTTTTTCAAAATAAGTATGCTTTTAGCAAGGCCATACTCTGTCTTCCTATCACTAACAGAACAAAACACTCACCATATGCAAGAAAACAAAATATCCAACAGCAACAAGGGGATGAGGGTGCCCCAGCTGTACAGCATTAAGTGAATGGAGAGATTCAGTGCAGTTTGCATACACTCCTACAAAGGTGTCCTCTTCCAATAATTCCAGTCGTAGCCTACCACTACCTAGGTCAAACTAACTGATTTGGATAACTACATAAATATTGCCAGTTTCTTAGCCAGTGGTTTGCATGAAAGACATCCCCTTCATGTCTGAGTGTGTATTGCTGCCCAGTCTAGAAGAGCACTAGTTCCCTGTGTAGCTGAAGGAGTGGCAATGTGGTGCTCTCCTATTTCTTCCCTTCCACAGCTTTTGGCTGAGAAAGACATTCATGCAATGTTCCTCACACAGGTCATTAAGATGTTTTTCCAAGGAACTGCCAGCCTGTTTATCTAAGCATGGTTTCAGCCTTCAGCCCCCTATTCTTAACCTTACACCTTCATTTTGGTGTGGCACACTCCTTACTCTCTTACTTTGATGGGCCTAATGCCTGAAGAGCAATTAGCAGCCATAATAATTTTTGCTAATTTTTGCTTTTATTAGTAATGCTGTCAGGTCCATTCATCTCAGGGGTTTATGTCTATATAGCATTTAAATGACAAAGTGGAAATAGTGTATTTTGGGAATTCTAAAATCTGCAGTGCTTCAAAGACATTGTGATGCCTGGGGGAGAATTCACAGCTCTAACAGCAACTGATGTTTTAAAAAGCAATACATTTTTAAAAAGAAGCCAGGTATTCATGAAGGGAATACTGAATAAGAATTCTTGGTGAGACTTTGCAAGTAAAAATTTGAGGGTTTGTCCATGTGAGGAAATTAACTATGGCAGAACTACAGCTGTAAAATTATAATGCTGCAGCAGCTACTGCTTGTGTAACTCTCTATGTTCCTACACAGACAGTATTCTGGAATAATAGACTGTATTTTGTTTTTTTTTTTTTTTTTGGTACACCTTACACTGCTTTGGAACTAACATAAACTCTTTCTGCCTCATAATCACTCAGCCCCCTCCTACTGAAATCAGCCTTCCATTTTCTCTTCTGTGCAAATGCCCTTTCACCAAATTATACTTTTGCAGCATAACCAATGACTACAGAAAATGTCTGCAACTACTAATTATAGGAAAAAAAACCCCAAAAACCAAAAACCAACAAAGAACCTGACATGGTAAGGGAGGGCAAAAGAGGGACAGAAGGCCAGAGCCAAGGCTACCACATTTTATGTACAGTACTGAGGAGAATGGTTAGGTGATCTCTGACCAGGAAGAGAAATTGCTGTACTCCATCAGAGGATAGGAAATTCCTTCCCCTACTTTTCTGGGATTTGCCAGTTTATTGTGTGTAGCACTGGCAGATGAGTCCTAAAAAGTTTGTTGCAGTGATTTAAAAGAGAAGCACATGGTTTAGGGGAAAAGCTGAGGAAGCTCAACACATCACCTTCAGTGAGAGAATTTCAATTGGCTTTCAACTTAGTATCACAGGAAACTTTGAGAGAAAATGGATTGAAGTACTTACACTTATATACACTTACAGTGCATATAAATCAGGGAACACTTTCCCAGTTATCCACTTGATGAATAGTAAGGAGGAACAATATTAAGCTGGAAGCTTAAAAATTTAATATGGGATAATGCTGAGGCAGGATTGGTTCAACTGGGGATCTGATATTGAATTAACCAAACAAAAATGGAGCTTGAGTGGTTTATATGTGTTATCAGAACTCTTCAGGTGAATTGAGGTTTTAGTAACAGGACATACTTTTTATATAAACTCTATAATAGTCTTTGGATGAATGTTTAATATTAAACTTCTCTAAAATTCTAATAAAATAAAACATACAAGGACAATATCTACATGAAGTAGTTAATGTTGCTTTTACCATGGCTCTAGGTTTATATCGTGTTTGCTACCGCAGAACCCTGTTTAATAAAAAAAATGGGAGGTGGAGTCACAAGGATCATAAAATGGGGGTCTCTGTCACATAAATTAAAAAATTCTCGCTCACCAGATGAAACTGGTCACAATACATTGTGCAGACTGGTCCATCAGTGCACACCAGACCATGGGCTCCATCCTACAGGCATAGCTTTAACAGAAAGGTTTTATAATTTTGAAGTTTGTAGTCCCAATTTTTTGATGCTTGCCAGGAACGGGACAATAATGAAAACTAAATAATATAGCTACAGAAGATGGCCACAAACATTTGCATTTTAAGTGGCTTTTCTTTTCATATGTTTTTAGGCCTGTATACTTTTTCTTCTAAAAATGCTCAAATAATCAAGTTTATTGGTAAGAATATAGTTAAATAAATAAAATATAATTAAATATATATTGAAAAATATTTCCTAAAATAAGTTCTTAGCGAGAAGAAGTTCACCTTTTCCTAAGTACTTCCCTCTTCCTAGCAGGAGACAGAAATATAGCATGTGCATGTGAAGAATTTTAATTCTGAATCAGAAAATGGTCTGAGCCAAACTCCAAAGAAAAAAAGGTAACATCTAGTCACACTTCCTATGTTACGACCTCCCTCTTCTAGTCTGGAGAAAACAAGCAGGACTGAAGCTGGTAGTGAAGTGACTTGCCAGACTGATAGAAAAACAAGGATTAAGAGTCCCAGATTCCCACACAAGCACCATCTGCAGTGAGTTGCATTTCCTGCTCTCTCCTACAGACTTTGCTCAGCCTAGAGAAGACCTGTGACTGAATTCTCTTAGTTAACTGATGCAATATAAGTTCCCAGCTAGGAATGTATGATCAATGTGAAAACATGAGAAAATTTGAACTGGGACCAAGCAGTCAGTTAAGGACAAGAATTCACATTCAGAATTCACATACTTGTGCTGATTTTGCACACTGCTGCTACAAACCCCACAAAGTCTCAGCTCCATTATCCTACCTCAGCTAAAGGAGTTTATTTGTCTAAATATGTTTTCAGGAAGGTGGCCCTGTCAGGGAGATGCTGGCAGCATCAGTGCTCAAGCCAGCCTGTGCAAAAAATGGTCCCCATTGCTGGGAACTTCAGAAATACTCCAGTATTTCAGCTTTTGTTACTATCTCACCCGTAGAAATGTTGTGCTTTGCTGTGCATCAGTTAGTCTGTATATTACTCTTACTGCAAGTTTGGCTAGTGTAGAAACAACCACAATTTTCTTTTCCTTTTGTTACAAAATTCCAACTTGACCCATATTTACAAAGGATAATGAAGACCCTTGAAGACAGAATAAAACCAGGTTTAATGTAGTTATCACAAGTCTGAGTAAATAGTCTTTTCCTCTCTACATCTTTATTTCCCTGACAAGCTGTTCACACTTAATTTGTACAGAGCACCATTTAGTCTTGATGTGCACTCTGTCTTCCCAGATTAGTTTAATCAAATAGCCACCTCATCACCTACACCCAAACAACTGTTTTACAAGAGATACCTTATGGCCAGTCAATAGAGAAATTGATATTGTATGGTGGAAAAGAGCTGCTGAAACTGCTTGAAAATGAATGAATTAGCAGATAGTATGTTGGCAAGGTGACCCAAAGCCACAAGCAGCAAAATGCATGAGAACATGAAGCTACTGTGTTGTAGTCCAGTATTTTGTCTCAATGGCAAAAGGCGATGTCATTCATGAACAGCATGTGAGCCTAGTCATTATTTGCAGTCCATTTCTTTTGTACTCCCTTAGCACACAAATAATTACACCAGGGATTTCAGAGGGCACCTCCCTGTCTAGTCCTTCTAATCACTTTATGGACTTGTCCATGAATTTTTCTGACCCCTGTTTTGGAGACCCTCTGAGGGTCTGCATCTGCAATCTCTTGTGGTAGCAAGCTCTGGAAATCCACTATACAGTAGGTAAAAGGATTGTCTGATTCTTTGTTTTAATTCAGTTTCCTACTGTTTTCACTGAGTAGCCTCTACTTCATATAATGTGGAATTTGATGAACAATAGCTCTGCATTATCTTTGTGCCAGAACTTCACTCATCTGCCACCTTCCCCCTTTCTTCTCCAAAGAGAAGAGAGGTGTGACTTCAAATTATTACACAATTTTGATTCGTCATATGATCAAAACCACCTGTGTTGTATATATTTTATTTTAGTCGAGCATTTTGAGCTTGTCAACAATGTTCTCATAATCTTTGAGAAGCTTCAGTTAAAAAAAAACCACACACATCAATAGTAATGTTCATATTTCTCTCCATGTGAAAGCAAAAGGGAGAACAGAATGACTGAACATTTCTAGCTGTTATTAAAGGTGTTCATAGAAATAATATGGTTTATATTGTAAGGTAAACAATCATGAAATTAAGGACTGTACTATAATGTGCATGGAAGGTAAGAAAAAACTTCAGTTGTGAGGTCATGGAGCTCCTCTGAGAATCAGCACCTCAGAGCTAGAAAAGACAGTGCGGATTAAGATATGACTGAGAAAGAAAGGCTCGATTGCCCTCTGACATCTGGGAACCTGGATGTCTTTCTCAAGGAAAAAATCCTTCACTATATAATTTCCAGACTTTCAGCATCAATTTGAGTACAATTTAAGCATCATCATAACATTGCTGTAATATAACTTCATTGTGTCACTTTTCTTTCAAAATGTATTCTAAAATACAGAAAAATTAGAACAGACTTCATGAACATACACCTTCCTTTGCAACATTATACCATCTGCTGAAAGTACCGCCTTTCCTCTAACCTTAAAAACCTACTTTTGTAATCATCAAAACAACCACAGCAAGGTATCACACCTCATTTTCTTTCTTTTATCCCTACTGTTGTAGCATATTTTCATAGACATACTTGAACTATGCTTATCAGTGACACAAACAACTTGAGTGCCACGTCCTGTGAAGTCTGGGGACCAAGATCAGGTCGTTGCCTATTTCAATATCCACGTCTCCAAACGTGCCCCTGAGTAAATCAGGCTCATATGCACAGCATTTATTTCAATCCTTTCCTTGCTCATCTCAAAACAGTTATTTAATAATGGCTATTTGCAGGTGGAAATGTTTAAGCCTTATGCTTGACTGGGTACTAAAAAGCAGAAAGAAACTTCCAGCTTGTTCTAGCTCCAGGGACCTGCCAGGCCCCTCTTTTCCATCCTTTGCTGACCCCCGAAGCCCTGATAAACGCAACCAGCTGAACTTGGCTGCTTCTTTGCCCTGGGTGTCAAAGGAATAATCTCACCCTAACTGCTTAATCTGCCTTTGGCTCCTTTTATGTCTTGCTCCCCTTCCCATGCTCTGTTTTGCATTGTAATTCCTAGGCTTTCTGACTGTTGCCTCTGACCTCTCTCTTGTTTTGCCCTTCAACTTGGTACAAACGTATTGAGTTTCCTGTCCTTTGGCTTGGTTGCTCATCCCAGGTCTTGTCTAGATGCTTGCCTTGTGTATCTTTACCCTTCTATTACCTGACATTGGCTTGCCTTGCTCTGATTGGGCTCTACATCCAACTCTAGACAGATCCTGGAACTATATTTGATTATGTGTTCACAAATGCTTGTTCCAAGTCTTTGAAAACTGCTTGGACTTCCAACCCAAACCCTTCCAGTATTCTGTGATTCTTGTGTTTGTACAAGCAGGGGAGCATTCACAGAGGGCTGAATGTGGGTCAGTGTCCCCACACACAAGTGACAGTCAGACTTTGTTATGTCCAAGTATGCTGACAAATTTTCCTCACTTCAGACACCCCATAGAATTTGGAGGAAGGGTAAAAGGGTCATCCACTAATCATCTCTAAAATGATGATTAATAGAGTTGTCAGCTCATGATGGAAAAAGATAAGCAGAATAAAAGAGCATATATTTTAATTTGCTTTGTTGTATATGGACCTTTTCTACTTTCACTGAATTTAGAAGAAACATTTCAAAAATGTAACCACCCAACTGGACAATGAATTTTGCTACTATAGCTGCATATGCAAACAGATGGTGAGGTTTTGGCAAAGGCAGAAGCAAAACCAAACTCCAGCACTTGGATCCCACTGTTTTTTAGAACTTGGAGGTTTCATGCTCAGAAAAAATACCCAATTTCTGAATAAAAGGAACTGGGAAGAGGGGATTGATTTTGTTCCTCTTTGCTGAGATAATGAATATTTTACTAAACATGGGAAAGCACTAATCCTCTACTTCTTGTAATTCATGGAAAGCAATCTGAAAACTCACCAAAGATTGGAGAATTACAGTGTTCTCTATCCATCCAACTCTGTTTTCCACTAGATTCCCATTTTTTTTCTAACTTTCTTACCAATCTGCAAAGAAGGGACTGGTGCTAAGCCTCCTCTGTTCTCCATTCCTCAATTTAAATTTGTGAACACCTAAAGGTCAAAACGCAGAAGCCTGTCATCAGTTCTTATGCAGGCATAACTGTTGTTTACTTTTGATAAACTTGACTCATTTTTGTAACATTTTATGCATTTTCTCCCAAAATATTTTAAATTGTTTCCTCCATGTAGGATATAGAGGACATGGGTGTTTATCCACTTACATGAGTGATGTTGAAATGTAGTGCTGTTTGAAGTATTATGAACAAAGCCATTGCATTGATGGTTTTGTCATGCCTGAATAATGTATCCAATCCAACTTCATTTTGATAATATCACTATAGTAACCCATGATATATAATTTTTATATATTCTAAGTATTTTTTAGCTACATGTGGTATAGAGTTGAACAAAAAACCCTACCCCTAAATGACATAATGACATTACTGAGGCTGGTTTCTGTGAAAATAGTACTTACAAAATATAGTATAGTAGTCTCTATATATTCATTCCTTCTCCCATCACTTAATTATATCACCCTTTAAGACAGACATATAATGTAATTAGAGATTTGAACAGTTCACAGCCAGATCACTTAAAGTAACATTGTTAATGGGCTTTAGAAGTTCTCCCTTTAATATTGCCAGTGTTATAACTTCTAATTACCTTGATAATTAGGGCTGTGTCATTCACGATTGAGGTAACAGTTGCTACCACTAATGGGTATTAGAGGTCTCTCACAAGGCATGTTTTGATGTTCTCACTGAGTTGCTTAGGGCAGGCAAGAGCTATTTGTCCATAGAAACCTAGTGGTTGCTATGTGGTGGCCTGGGCTGAGGCATCCTTACTAACCATTTTAATACTGCCCCCACCACTGCTGTTTTCACTGAGGAGTGACTGTATTAAAGGCACTCACCATGCACCACCCTTGAAATGCAAATGTGGAACCCATGGATGAAATCTGTTGAACTCTAATTGCTATTGTTACTATTGCTACAAATAACAGCATAAACTTGAATGTCAAACCTGACTGATATTCAAAGAAATCCATAGGTAATTTTTCCCATTCCCAACCCTACACATTAGCAATGGTTATGATTTGCAAAGTCTAAGATGACACACTTTTTTCATTATGCATGAGTAATTCAGAAGAGTAACTACAACTAGGTTAAGTCTAAAGGAAAACAACTGGGATATGCAGCTATTTTGCCAAGATATAAGGCTAGAATCACCTTTTCAAGTATGTTTTTTCCAAAGACTTCTGGCATAGATTGAAACCAAGACTTCTATGAAGAATAAGAGTCAAAGGTTCCAAGGCCTGTTTTTTGGCCATGCTACACTTTGATGCTTAAGAGTTCATTCACAGGAGAGTGGAGAACTCAGGATTTACTCTATTTCCATACCTCAAATTCACCAAGATTGATGTAACTGGAGACCAAAAAAGATTTGGAGAATTATTAAACACAAGTAGATGGGAGAAAAAGTCAACTTAATTGGACAGACTTTCACCAAATTGGTTTTAATAATCTAGGTTGTCCCCGAGGACTGGGGACAAAATGAATTCTCTTATTTACTTTGGTTTTTGGAGCTTTATTATACTGCATTATATGACTGTGATGGAAAATATTAAATCTTCAGGGATTGGAGGAGCATTTACTTCTTAGATTTGTTTGTTTTCCAGACACAGATTCAACTGATTTCCTGACTCAGGTTAAATTACACTGAACAGGTAAAAGGGCAACTCTGCGATGCAGAGAAGAATGCCCTGGGGATAAAAAAAAGATTGATTTATCCCAGTCCCACTAAAAACACCCAGGAACTTAACATTTATTAGACTGGACATGAAGGACATACTCATATAGATAAGATACACATGGTAAATTAGCCCTTTAAGGTACAACATTGAAATCAATACACTACACAGACACCACAAAGACACTCTCATTCCTCTTCATCTAAATTAAAATCTAGGTAAAAAATAGAAAAAAAAAAGGAAAACAAATCTCAAACTCATGTATCTACTTGACCAACAGGTATAAACGTTTCCCTCCCTCATCAGGTAAATATATAATGTGCTCATGGTTGAATCAGATTTAATTTCTACAGACTTCCGATATTAGTTTGGCAAGTATCTTTGCTTCTTTGTGTCCCTTTTCAGTGAAAACAAAGTAATTATAAGAGTACTACCTTTGTCTGCTTTGACCTGGAATAGTACTAGATACACTCCTTCAGATACAAACATAATCTCATCAAGGAAAGAATTCCAGTTAAGAGTGACCATATTTCCTGTTGACTACAAGATAGAATTCCATGATTAAAAAATCCCTATGTTAAAGTAATCCTAAAGATTTTTAGATCAGCAAGTCATACACATCTCTATATGCTCATATACTTTTATGTATACACATGCAACTCACACAAATTATAGTGACACTAGTGCCAAACATTTTGTTCACACATTCCTAAAAGTTTTCAGACATCTTTACTAGCTATTTGGCTACAAATCTATTAAATTTCAGAGCAGTCATGACAGAAATTTCACTGCTATACTCTTAAACTACAAGACAAAAGGTATTAGATCTTAGATTTCATGAAACTATGCCAAGATCATTTCAGGAGCCCGAAGCTACTTGTAATGCAACACAAACAACAAGTAATTCAAACTACTCTATGCAATATTTACAAATATGTCAATCTTAGATGAACAAATTGAAAACAGTGCACCTGTACACATACTGTCATAGAGGAATTGAAAAATATCTCCCTCAAAAGGAATAGCATTTCAGACTGATTTTCAACTTCAAAAAAAGTTATTTTGTGTTTTGGGTAAAGGCTCATGGTTGACCTGGACTGGTTAATTCAATTTTTGATTTTGCATCATATGGATAGAAAGTAATTGCAGTAATTGTATAATTAATATTATACACATTCTTAAAATTACCTCCAAATAAAGGACAAGTAAAGGCAAGGAAAAGGAATATGATGAAAGAACCAAATCTATGCCATCTCTAGGCTGCCTAAGTCTTAGTTTAAGTGACCTTAGGGGCAGGTCTTATTATACCTCATCAGATGCCGCCATCTGAATGATCATCGAGGTTTTCTTTGTGTTCACTAGAGTGGAACAGATACTTCTAAGGGCACAATTTAGCTCACCCTTGGTGAGCTATCCTTGGTGGATAGCCCAGAGAAGTTATGGAGCCTCTTGCTTGGAGATACTCAAAACTTGACTGGATGTTTTGATCCGTTTGGATAGCTTGAGTGCTACAAGTGTGCCTATCCCTGTCCACCGGCAGTACAAAGAATGAGGAGATGATGAGCAGAGCTCACTGATGAGCAGAACTCTTGATGCTGCCCCTCTGCCTGCCCTCAAACTTCTCCTACTAGGTGACACTGCAAAGTCAAGCACTGCCTGTGTTTCAGGACCACAAAGTTCCCTAGACATCCAGAGAAGCTTTCAAGGTCTGGAAATGGTTCACATAGCACTTAACTGTCTTTCTGAATGACTCTGGAGCAGGAACAGATATGCCAAAACCTGTCAAAGTCTGAAGTAGTAGACAATTTACAGTAGAACTACTGAAGCCAGTGCAAAACACAAGAGTCTGGATAATTTTAATTACAAAAGGACAAGAATGGTGCCTTTTTTCATGCTGCTTACTCTATGAAGGCCCTTACTTTATTTTGGCCTAGTTCGTGTATTCCTCAGAAAGTGTTTTGGTAGCCTATATCCCAACTAGATTGCAGTACATAATGAATGACATGCCTTTGTCTAGGATATCCTACGGGCATGCTTTAAGCTTTTTCTTTCCAAGGTGTGTGAAACTGTCTCCCCTGTGGATACTCAACCCAAAAAAATGGCTGTGTCTCTCCTGTGCATGCACAGGCTTTGTCTAGCTGTTGGAATGTATGCTCACATAGTGCCCTCAAATCATCCAGATGGAGGCCTGGCTGGATTATTCAGTGGTATCCAGCCAGATGCATGCCTGTTCTTCCTTCCAGTGAAACCCAGAAAAGGATGGAGATGAGTTACTGGCATGAGTGAAGACAAATCTCTGTCTATACCAGTTTTAAAAAAACCAAACCAACTGTAACATTAATGGCAATGTCACACTTTGCACTAGGAGATCAACAGGAGAATTTCGTGTGACTTCATATGAAACGTGACACCTTCTCACCTACCCCTAGGAGCGAGATAGAGCTAAAAGGTGCATCCAGATTCAGAAACAGAGAAACATTTCCAATTGTCAAATACAGGCTGCGCGAAACTGCTTTTGCCACCTACACATCCCTCAATCAATGAGCTTCCTCTACAGCTTATTCTTACTGCTGACATATGCATCTCCTATTGATTTTGATACCCCCAGATAAGGAAATTAAGATAACAAACATAAGATATTTCCCCCATACTCCAAGAGGATACAAAATTCGTGTTTTCTATCAGGCATAGTCAAAAGTTCACTAAATTAGACTATCTTTTGAGTACTAAAATGTTTTACATACATTACATATGCAACCCATAACTGAAAACCTTTTACATATGTGGAGGATAAACACTTAAAAAATTCCATCAGTGTTTTCCTGGAGGAAGAAGTATGGGTTAAGAACTTCCCACTAGGTAAAAGAAAGATATCTCAAACTGCCAATTCCATTGATCATAGTTGAGCTAAGAAAGTAAATTCAAACATATCCTTCTAAATAAGCCAGCAACATGTCAATGCCACACTCTGTCACCAGGGAGTAAAAGGAGGAAAAAGCAACCTCACTCCAAATTCTACTGTGATATTTTTCCAACTTCCAAAAAGGCACAAGCAATATTTCCTTCTGGTATTAATATATCCAGACTACCAGTTTTAATAGTGTTTAAGGTGAAACTACTTTATTCTATTGTCCTCATGCATCAAAAAGTCATCACTGGAGTTACTAGAAGGCTGAACATCTGCATGTTTATGAAGAAAGGAGTTTATGAAGGAGGATGATTAAGATAAAACATCCCCTTACTGATCTCAGGCTGCTCTTTCAGATTAAAAGAGTAAAATTAAATAATATCATAACATTAAAGACCTCAGAGCTTGCTGAGAGTGAGTTCATGGCAGGCACAAACACTAATAACTGCATCTATCCAACCTTCTTCACTGACAAATCATTGTACATGCCTGTACACATGGATACACATAGATTAATTTAAACATACTTCTTTTTGCTATAGGATTTCTACTTATTTTGTTCTTTTTGAATGTAAGTATATTACTCCATCAAAAATTTCAACATCTTGAAGAATATTGGAGAAATGAATAATGTATGCACAGGCTTGTGTGCTATGTGAAAATGTTGTATGAGTCAACTGCAATTCCACAGGTCTGTTTCCTTGCACAGAGTTTCAGCAGTTCATGCTAAATAAAGCCCCATTTCTGCCCCTCTCTATCATATGATTTAGCAGGTGCACTTTTGAAAAAATGAGTAATTGCATTTAAGTCAACCTGCATGCACTGAAGTTAAGCACCATTTAAGTGTTTGCAGGATTAGGGTTTAAGCTTCCAATTATCCCTATTGCAGCTGTGTGACATATACCCCAATGAATGCATTTCTCATCAGTTTTAATTCACATTTTCTCTTTCTGGGGACCGAAAATGGCAAACATAAGTAGAGGCTGAGTGGTGTTGTTTCTGTCAGGCTTACACACCTAATAAAACATAATATTTACTCTCATTATTATCATCAATAATTGAGTTAGAGATTCACTATATGACCCAGTGATCATGCTATACATGCTACCTCACTTTAAGAAACAACCTGAAATTTTAAATTCAATATTGGGTAACTTCATAAAGTAGATATATAGATATATATATAAAAATATACATATTTATGTATGTGTAGTGGGTTCAGTATGTTACTAGAATGAAACCAGCAATTGCTAGAGAGGTTTTGTGGTTGGTGTCATTCAGAAGGTCCCAGTACCCCAATCCTACTGATTCGTAAAAAAATGTCCAGACTACATTTGTTTGCCACTAGACCCTGCTGCCATCTTACATACAAATCATCTGCAAAGCAGGGAAAAACAGGTATCATAGTGTAATTTTTGTCATAAGGTACTCACATAAATTAATGAAATCAGGACCTTGTTTATATTAACTTGGAAAGTGGACAAACTCTTGCTACTACATTACTAATTGAAATTTAGACACAGGTAAGTAAGCTGAATTTATTGTCTGATGGCAATGAAACCAGCAGAATGTCCTAAGAGACATCAGACAACTCTTAGGAATCACTAATACTTAGGATTCCTGCCAGAAAAAAAAAATAACCACCAAACAAAAATCTCAAGCAACTCTTGAAGGTTGTAGGGATCTGACTTTTTTCTTTGCTTAAGTCTGCATTTGAAGGACCTATTGACATAAACCCTGGAATCAGTGTCTTACCAATTGGAAAAGACTATGGTCTTCCACGCATGAATGGACATCTGGATGCAGAGATGTAAAGGTTAAGTTTGGTGCATGCCTGGCTTTCCTCCAGATAGGGTCTAGACACAGCCAGCATGAAGATGAAATCCAAGAACTTGAGAACACTTCAGAATCTGATAGTAAAGACAGGCTCAATTCACTGTAAGGTTTAATGGCCTTTCCATATTCTACCTTCCTCTTAGCAGGATTCAGGTTTGGTCTCAACAGGAAGTCACAGAAGAACTCCTCAGACTTTTGGGGTTTCTTCTTCCCAATGACCAAGGATAGCTACTGAAGCAAATTTCAGTGAGAACTGTATTTTAGTTCATGTTACATATTGTAGAACATAAAATGGTTTGAGTTGGAAGGGGCCTTAAAGATCATCTAGTTCCAACAACCCTGCCATGGGCAGGGACTCCTTTCAGGTTCCTCAGTGCTCCATCCAGCCTGACCTCGAACACTTCCAGGGATGGAGCATCCAGTTTCCTGGGCAACCGGTTCCATTGACTTACCACCCTTACAGTAAGAAATTATTTCCTAATATCTAATCTAAACCTGCTCTCTTTCATTTTTTACTTCATTCCCCCTTTTCCTGCTACCACATGCCCTGTAAAAAGTCCCTCTTCAGCTTTCTTGTAGGCTCCCTTCAGATACTGGAAGACTGCAATTAGGTCACCTCAAAGCCTTCTCTTTTCCAGGCTGAACAATCCTAATTCACTCAGCCTTTCCTCTAGGAGAGTTGCTCCACCCCTCTAATTATCTTCATGGCCCTCCTGTGGACTTGCTCTAACATCTTCTGAGGTGTCAAAAGACACCAAGGAACGCTGAGTCCAACACTTTTCCTCCCTAGATAAGCAGCAGATGCTCTAGTAATTAAGTTTCCTGATGTTGTTGACTTACGTGAAGATGACTGAGTTATGGTGATACAACAGAATGCAACATGGTTGAGATTCAACCTATGAAATCCAGATCTCCGCTTCTTTCCTGTTGCACAAGGCACAGCGTTTTCTGATCTTTATCTTTCTTCCATCCCATCAGCTCCCAATCATATCATTTTCCATTGCCCAACCATTTTCCAAAACATCCCTTTTGTCCCTTTTTGCTTTCCCCGTGTCATTTTCTTCTCAATGACTTTAGTCCAACCAAACACTACATTTTTACTCTATTTGTCCAGTTTTTTTCTTACCTTATCTGTTCACTGTATCTGTTCCCTCTATACTGCCCTACATACCTACATCTCTATATATCATGTTGATCACTATTCTCAATATTTGACTTCCTGTAGCTTCTAATACTTTATCTGGAATCTGATTTTCATTAATCCAGTTTTATTTCAAAAAGTGGCCACAATATTATTTAACAACTTGAGGTACCTGAAAACACCAATTCTTAAAATATGTTAAAAATATGCCAAAGAAAATTTTCTATTACCTT
Source organism: Peucedramus taeniatus (assembly GCA_013400575.1). Taxonomy (NCBI): domain Eukaryota; kingdom Metazoa; phylum Chordata; class Aves; order Passeriformes; family Fringillidae; genus Peucedramus; species Peucedramus taeniatus. Next base: position 89,232 of record WBNO01032953.1, read on the forward strand.
GTTATTTTGAAAAATGTCAGTGTGTCCCATTTTTTCATTATGAAAATGCTCCAATCACAAGTGTGACAAAATAGTTGTATTTTTCATTACAAATTTTAGAAGGTTTTTAATAAAAATAGGATTTTAATTGCAAACTTTTGAAAACTGTAAATTTGGGGAAATTTTGACCAATAGTAACACAGAGACTCTTAAACATTTGCATGTTATGTTAAAAACAATTAATTTAATCTCAAAACAGGCTGATGAAACAGATAGTATTTTAGTGGTAGACATCTGACACTTTCCAAAGTGAAACCCACAGGTCCCCATGTGCTTGCATTGGTTCATTGGACAGAGACTACCCAGAAGATGGATGCTACCAGACATTGTAAATAGCAGACACTAAATTTTGCTTTAGAATAGGATTTTGTTTCTGTGCATATGCACATTTATACCAACAAACCCATCCTTAATAAAGTATATTTTGTTGGGGAATTGGTTTATGAACACTGGCTAATATAAGCAGCAGCTATACTCAAGTAGCTTAGCAATACAGCTCAACAGGACATCCATCCCAGAAGAACCATTCAAGTGTTGGTAAGATTTCTAAACAAACCAGGAGTCATATTTCAGAACTCCTACCCAGGTTAAAAGGAAAATAAAAATCAGAGACTGGAATAAAATCTAAGTCTTCTGGCTTTTAGCGGCATTTCTTAATCAAGATGTCGTTACTGCAGCTCAGTGCTCAGAAGTCAACTCACCATGTACCCTGTTATATTCAGTCTCAGCAACAGAATCCAGGACTCAGTTACTGGAAGTGAGAAATACTGTCTTAACTCTCCTGTTTGTTTTCCATATAGCACACGGGAAAGCAGTGGGGAAGAGAAGTGCTCATCGTCAGCCCCCATAATACTCTGCAAGTATAAAAAAAATTGTGGCAGACAACAAGAAAAAAAGAATATGCTTAAATACTGAAGTGGGGAGAAGGAGCAGAGAAAATGCACCCAACACAACAGATGACCTCCATCAACACAGATTTTCAGGTTGCTGCTGCAATAAAAAGGTATATCTGTAGGGGCTCAAATACACTAAACTTTAACCTGCAGAGGGTTTGTAGGAGTATTAATGGCATAGTCCGTCCCAAAAAAACACTGCAGAGAAGCTAATAATTAGAAAAGGATCTTGAAAGGAAAAAAAAGCCCAAAAAGAAAGAGTTGTCATGCATTATTTGAGTGTCAGCTGGTACATAATAGAAATTGAAGGGAAGTAAGTGTTAACAGTAATTTTACAGAATTTTATAATTTTTAATGCAAGTTTTCACATTTTCTTTGCCCACAGGAAAGTGCATGCATGTCAAAAATGCCTAAAGGCAAAGGCATTTTTTATTATGGATTGGACCAAATAACTCCTTTACCCTTAGAAATGAATCTGATAACTCTGTAAGACCTCTGTGACATAGGATATCAATTCAGTGCCATGACATGATAGAAGAGAAGACCAAGTTTATTAAGAGGTGAGGCCTTTCTTCTGAAATCAGTTTCACATAAATTTGTAAAGTAATGGACTACCAGGTTAGGAAACACACATTTCCTAAAGCTGAATGGGATCCTGACTGTATTGCAAGATAGTGAGGAGGGGATTAAATTCTGCTGCATTGCAACTTCTCATAGCACCTTTTCATAAAGCCACTGGTAATTTTAAATGTGGAAAAGGTGCACTGATTTCAGAAGAGAGGGTGGGAGAAACAGGGTCTAGATGGAAAATTTCTATCAACATCAGCAGAGCTAGTCCTACCTAGCTGTCCTAGAACATTGCTAGAAGCATGGAAGAGTACTACAGAGAGAGCAAGGCCTATCAAACTCAGTTGGAGGAGGGAGAAAAAAGGAAGGTTTGTCTTTAATTAGTTTCTGGAATTGTGGACAAGCAACAAAATCATGAGTCCTAACACATGAGCACAGTGCTCGTGCAGTCATTTGGCCAAAAGGTTTCAGCAGAGCAACCCTTTGTTTTCTGTCTTCTAGCAGGCACCTACATCACCTCAATACTCCCAGTGGTTCGGCAATGAGCCTGAATTATTTCTCCTCTATCAATGTCCACTTAAATGGCCACAAATAAGAAGGGCTATAAAATTTTGTGGGGAAAAAAGAATATGTCCAAGGGGGTAAAATGTAAACTTCAACATATATGCAGATGTGACTTTAAAATGCAGAGCTGTAATTCCAGTTGTGATGCTACCACTTATAATCTGTGTTCACTCCATTTTTTATGACTGTATCAAATTTCTTTTCCTCCACTCAGTTGTTTGGCCAGCTCCATAGTGCACCAACTTTTTGTAACTTAGAAAGGCAGGCCATCATCAGACCATAACAGCTGGATCCATGCAAAGGCATTATGTATTTACCACTGTACATGTAAATTAAGTGAATGAGGTATTACTATCATCACTAGTGTACTTTTGCAGTCATAAAAAAGAGATTAAAAATGTTATAAGTTTGCTATTTTTAATTCTAGAGTGGAATGTATCTACTTCAACAATGGCACCCACAGTATTCCAGTTGATCATCCTTAGAGTGGTAAGGGATCTGGAGGAGAGAATTTTGATCCTATTTGTGTTTGTTTCCATCAAATACACATACAGTACATACTCTTTGAGTGCAACAGCAGTATCAAAATACAAAAAAGAAAAATAGTACTTGCTAATTTAGCAAGCAACATTATTTTCTGTCTGAACAACACAATTCTGCATTTTAGGAATTCAAGAGAAACACCTGGCTTTACCAAGACAAGAATCTGGATTTAAATCCAAGCATTAAATCCATCCAGGAGGAGACCACACTAGTCCAATTGCCCTGTAAAGATGGTGTGTTTTATGTGCCAGCAACAAATATTGGAAGACATCCTGTCACTGTGTCCTGTGTGATTAGTAGTACGTAAGAACTGGGTCCACAAAGCTGGTTTTTCTTTTTCCCTCAGAATTCTCTGATACAAATTCATCTTTCAGTTTACAGCCTTTGAGAACATCTCGACAGTAAACCTCACAAACATTTTGTTTGTAGATTTTCTTTGCATTTTATAAAGACTAGTCTTAAAAAGAAGAAAGTATGAAACAGAGCTAGGTTTTTCTTCCTTCCTTGCCAGTAAAAGGGTACAAGCATTGCCTCAATTTTTCAGTTACTCTATAAATAATGTCTCACTTCATTTTCTTTAGGAGTATATAAATATGCTTAGCTTTGGTATCATAATGCACACAGCTCATTCTGCTAAGAGATCAAGGCAAGTTCATGCCCCATCTGCAAATTCTCTAATGCCTTAGGAAAATGAGTGCTACAAATATTTGGGGGTTAGAAGTGCACACAGAAATTACCAGTAACATTTCCCCTCTGATTGCCATCATTGTGAATAACAAACACTGTCAAAGTAGAAAGAGAGCAAGATGACATGATACAATATAAAATGACACTACCAAAAACATACCTGTAAATGAAAGCCTTAAGAAAATGCTATATTTTTAAATTGGAAAAATAGATCACTTGAATGAATATGCAATATTCTTTGAGGCTTTGAATCAAACAAAGACCTTAATAATTACCCTAATTACTTCTGTTGTGATTCTACCTTTGAGCCTATATGAAACAAACATCTAACAATTAGTTTCACTAATTTAATCATCTGGTTTTAAATAAATGGCTGTTTCTATTTCTTTTAACAAACTTGTTTTAGAAAGACCAAATGTTTTTTTTTTGATTTAGCATCCAACATGTCATTTAGTTTGGTCTAACATATTTATTTGGGTTTTCTGCCCAGCAGCTGAAATCCTCTATCTGACGACAAAAGAAACGCAACAAAAGCTACAGCAGAAGGTGGAACACATTATTTGGTAACACATCTCAAACACAGCCTGGACAAACCACCTCTGAGGGTAAAAACATACATCACATTTCAGCTTCCAAGCCCAATTTAGTCTTCAGTCTCTCAACTGAGCCTGTCAATTAGGGTGTCAATTAGGCCTTGATCCAGCAGAGCACCGAAGCATGTGTGTAATCTGAGCATGTGAATAACCTTGTTGCTCACTGCAAATCAGGATGATAGTGATGGGAGACAAATGAACAGGACCACCAGTTCATTCTCACATACAGCAATTATAACACACTTTAAAATATTTTCTTGAAGCAACATACTGGAAAATTGTGGCATTTGTCATCTCTGCTCCTTTTGGAGCCACTATAAACCAGGGCTGCCATTCATCTTTTTTTCTTGTTTGGCAGAAATAAACTAGATATTCAGTCCTCTAAAATTACATGAAAAATTACCTCTTTCTAAATTACACCTGATTTAAAGTGGCATCTCTCTTTATTGAGCTATACAATAATAAAATTGTTTATGTGTAGTGCAAATGCAAGATTTTCAGTATTTGACTTTTTAGTAGACTTGGCACTAGCAAGGCTGCTGCTTCTAGATAGGTAATTAGAAGTGATTCACTGTTTTGTGCCTCAGCTTGCCTGCACCTAACATGAAGAGCAAGATCCCTCTACTTGTGCAAAGCACTGAGGTCTCCCAATTAAAGAAGCATTCCTCTGGAATAGCTTTTTGCTGTTGTTGCTTTGGCATACACACTGTGGCTACTGAGGCAAGTCAGTAGCCACTGCAAACTGATCCATATTCCTACCCATGAAAGTCAGAAGTGTAGTTATGGCATGAGATTCTCCAGTTAGAGAATCACAAAGAACTGCACAACAATGTGCCTGCAGAAGTACCAGAGGAGGCAGGGTTTGGAACGTCACACTCAGGAGTCCACTGGGCTGTGGCAATAGTTTTACTCTCTGGACACTCCCTTAGTAACTAGATGAGAAATACAGAAATGTCATCTTTAAGAACTTTCTCCTGGACTCTTTAAAGCTTATTCCCATGCCAGTTTTAAAATATCACAACATTCCGGATAAACAATGCAACATGGAACTTGCTAATGACAGAAATACACCAGCCTTTGCAACATGCTTTCAATGCTAGGCAAATGCCAGTAAAAATACCAGGATAGCACAGATCCCCATTTTCCCCTCCAAGTCTGATCTTAGCCTGAGAGACCAACAACCTGACAAATTTTTTATCTTAACTGCAGAGCAAGTGATGTAACAAGGAATACAAAACTAGGCTCGGGGTTTTGTGACAGTCAAGTTACAAAATGCCTCCATGCTGGGTAACACCACTCGGAAAGGAAAGGGATCCAGTAAGAGCCTGATCTTGCTCCCAATGGAATTTACAGCAAAACTTACGCAGAAAGAGAATGAAACCTAAATCTGACACCGATGTTAAAACTGATGGACTCCTTTCTATAACCTGTCAAGTCAGTGATAGGTTGTTTGTACCTTTGATTGTTACAGGGAAATTACCAGATCAGAATTCTGAATCCTTGTAATAAATGAACTTTTAAAAATTTAATACTTGCTTCTCAAACACTGTGTCATATGTTTTGTCAGGCTAGTGTAACACAAAAGGTTGTGATGTATACATTAAGATTTAAATGCACTCTCTGGAAGTGACATGAAATGTGCAGCCTTTCTATTGTTTTTACACAAGAAAATTAACTCATTATTTCTAGCTCAAGATTCAACCTCCAAAGTATCTCAACAGCAATGTTTTCACCTTCTGAAAACTGCTGCACATGAAATATTTTTTGTAGCTTTCTACTGAAGAAAAAAAAGAGTTAGAAAAAAAAGAAAAAAAAGAAGAAAAAATACTAATACTGGCAAAAACTTTTCTCCCCAGTGCATTGGCATGTTTACTCATCCATACATACTCAAAGCTCACCGAAACACCCTTCCTCTTGTGAGCAAAACATCCTCCTGATTTTTTGGTTTAAGCAGTAGAAAACACATGGTGGAAGGTGCACGCACTCTATAAAAGGAGAAAGCCACTGAGACAGAAAACAATTCTAAAATGTGTGCAGGGCTACAACAGTTAAATCTCAAAGCTGCTGAGAAATTGCTTGGATGCTATGAGCAAAAAGTGTGGTTCCAGAGTATAATCCTAGTGATACACTATGTTCTTTGCAAAAGGTTGTGAGGCCTTGGCCTAATAAGCATAATCTCATTACACTGCAAATAAAAGTTTCCTATTTATCTCCAGATTTCAAATGAATCTAATAAGGCTTATGATACAGTCACCCAATACCCTAATCATATTTCTGCCTATCTAAAAGCAATCAGTAATTGTGTTATAGCAGAACGTGCTGACAATACCTCTGACACAGAAAGGAGAATGAGAGCCCAGCTGTACTAATTAAATTAAATGCTAGGCTGATGGAATACATTTGCTGAAGCTTGGAGAGTATGGGTGCAGAATTAATAAGCATTACAGCTTAGAGCAGGAGATGATATCATAATGGATGCAAGGTTTTGATGTGGAGAGCCTCATTCAGATTCAATGTACCATAATGTACGGATGTGACAGCTGCTTAGAGAGGTGCAGAACCTTGAACAAAGTGCACAGGAACTTTCTCTCCCCCCTCCTTCTTTTTTTTCCCCCTCCTTTCCCTCCTCCCCCCATCTTTTTTGTTACTTGCTTAGGAACTGTATTTTTATATTATCTGTGAGCTCAAAAAAAAATACCGCAGTGACCCACAGTTTATTATTTATTGCAATCCTACTGGTTTGCACAGTGGTTTTTCTTCCGATCTCTTCCTGTCTGCCGTTTTAAACTTACCATCCCTGTAAATGAGAGAAAAGCCCTTCGAAAAACATTTTACAATGCAGTATGTTTACGGTTAATCATAATTTCGCCTCTCTTCCCTTATTTTTAACGCCAGAAACCCCGAGTGCGGGGGAAATCCTGCAAGGGAGACGAAAATCCAAACGCAGACCACTCTTGTCACTGCAGCTAAGCTGCTGCGGGGAGGGTTTGGGAACGAGCAAGAGCTCCCGGAGAGGACGCAGAGCCGGCCTCCCCCGGCCGCGCCGCTCTCCCCGCCCGGCCCGTGCCAGCGCTGCACTCCGCCCTGCTCATAGATGGCTGGCGGGGAGCGCCGGGCCGGGCTGCTCCACCAGCTCCGCCGGCCGGGGCTCATTACCATGAGAATTTTGACAGGATATTAGATTTACTAATCCTGAACTTTCCGGGCTGACCTCTCATTCGCGAGCAGACAATGCCGGCGTCTGCCGGCCAGGCCCCTCCGCCTGCCCTCAGCGTGTTTCACCCCCCGCCCCCGGCACACGCACAACCCACACACGGACACCCCCGGCCCGGGGCTCCTCTGGCCGCCGCCGCCCCTCCCTGCCCGGCCCGCCCGTCCCTGCANGCGGAGCTGCCCGCTTGTACCGGGAGCTGAGCGCCGTGCGGGAGTGGGCAGCCCGGCCGCTGACCGCAGCCCGCTGGAGGGGCTGCCCGCGCCAGCTCTCCCCGCCGGCCTCCCTTCCCCCCAAAACCGGCCCCTCCTGAAAACACAGTGCCTATTAGGTTGCTGAAAACAGCAGATTTCCACTGATACTATACAGATAGAGCTGACCATTAAATCGCAATTTTACATCCCCAGGCAGCAGTGGCTGCTGACAACCTCTAAAGCTTGTAATCCCATTTAACCCCCTCCTGTCATGAGCAGGCCCACCCTTTTGGAATAATGCAGGCCAAATTAAACCTGACACGGCAACAAGAGAAATAAAACCCCCTTTAGCTTAAAAGTCATGCCACAGTGGGTAACCCTGACCTTCAGCTTTCCCGCTCCCTTCTCTAGGGAGCTCCCCCCCGCCGCTGGCGTTGACAGAGGCGGGAGTGGGGAATTGCAAGGCGGCTGGATGGCCGTGGGGACAAATTAAAGGGAGTTTTTCTAGACAATAGAAGGAAATTTCACCTGAGGGGTTTTCTTTCCTTCCCCCTTTTTAAAAAGTCTTTCTATAGTAATAAAAAATAAGCCCTGATCACTCCTTGCCAAGTGCTCCCTGCCTGACCTGACTGCCGAAGGCCATCCCTGCTGGAGCGGTCCCAGCCTGTTTTGCAGCCTCCCTGCCTCGGAAAGGAGCCTCAGGTTTTTACAGCCCATGGCTGGCATTTAGTGCCGATTTCAGAAGGAACCTGACCACTTCTAAGGCCCTTTAAAACAAACACCACCCCTCCCCTCCCCCCNAAAAAAGAAAAAAAAAAAAAAAAAAAAAAAAAAAAAAGAAAAAGAAAAAAGAAGAGTTCCCTTCCTAGCTCAGACTCCTGCCTGTAAGTTGTCTGCTTTGTTAGGAGAGGAGGGGAAAGGCACTGGCAGAGTGAGGCTCGTCCTGCATTATTCACACACAGCTAGTCCAGGAGTACAGGGGGAGCTTTCAGACCTAACCCAGGCAACATTGTGCTCTTTACTCTGATCTCATTTGGGGAAATAACGCTGTTTGTTTGACAGTATTTTCGAGAATACTGGACTATATGGACAAGCCTCAGCGTACATCCCCACCGCTGCACCAGCGCTTGCAAAGGTGGAAGATGACCTTTCACACTTAATCTACACACAAGCAGACCACCACAAGTTGCTCCTCAGTTCTCCTCTCTGTTTACTGCCTGCTGAAGAAAAGAGCCAAAAGTCAGAAAGCACCTTGTAGCAGCTAAAGGCCACGTTGCCACTCTATCTGCATTTTCTTATTTCTCTTTTTTATGAGAGGTGCGGTGGGAATATAGTTCTAAAGCCAAATTACAAACCAATACATTTTTCTACCTGTCCATCTGTCTGTCTACAAATACACACCCGTAATCAGCGCAACCTGCCCTTGCCATCCAACACACTTTTCTCAGCACTCCCCCACCTGCCCTTATTTCTGTATGCTGAAGAGCATGCGAACAAATGCCTTCCAAAACAGAGCTAAGCCTGCAGCAGGAGAGGTAAATCCCCGGATCGAGTGGAAAGTTTGCTGCGGAAGTTCGCGAGCTGCATACAGCGAGAGTCTCTGCAAGGGACCCTGTCTGTACCGCACCACTTTGCCCGTAACTCACCGAGTCACTCTCCCAGAGGCCCCACAGCAGGAATGAACTTGCAGCGCTTCTAAATACTGGAGCACTAAAAAAATCAGGCTCATTACCTGGACACATGGCTTCTCATTACTTCATTGCTTCAGATGCCAGATCCCTTGATGCTGCAGATCGACTCAAAAATTTGAAGTACTCCTTCCTTTTTTTTCCCCCTTTCCCTTTTTCTTTCTTTCCTTCATTCTTAAAAAAAAAGTAAAAACCAACAAAAAAAGGATGCTTGACTAAAGTTAGCTTAAATTTGTTAAGAATAAAACTGGTATAAATGTTTATTTCGACTTCCTCATGCGGCAGTGTACCGAAGCCCAGCCCGCCCAAGCCTCTTTAGCAATGGAGTGGTTTATTTAATTTGTCAGTATAATAGAAGCAGCTGAGTGAGAGACAGAGAATGCAGTGTGGTATAAAAGAAACAAAGGCTAAAAGTACCACTATTTTGATTCCCTTTTTAAAATTACTTCCAAAGTGTGGTATCTATTGTGAAGAATAATGCTGAACAAAGCACAGTGTCTTGGCAATATTCACAGAGCTCATTCACAGAGCCAGTTCTGTCTGTACATTCAGAGGTAGAATACACTTATAAATGATGCATTGGAAGGACTATAGTTCCTATTGTATTCCCAGTGTAAACAAAAAGACAGACAGAAGCTGAATGGCATATGGGCAGCAGGGCAACACTTTATTCAACCATTCCAGCACCATTGTGAAGGTAAAATGGGAGTTCTCTCTTCAAATCCAGTGAACACATTTTGGGTTAGGCTAACAATTTATATATATAAAACACAGATCTGGTTGTACTTTTGTATACTCCTGTGGAAAACTGATCTTTAAAGCAATTTAAAACAGGGATTGCTGTCAAGTTTTGGAGGTCATTCCCAATAGGATTATGTAGCCTCTGGAGAAGACTGCCTGAAAGAGGGTCTGTGTGGTGGCTGTGGAGGTGGATGATTGATGCATAGAGCCAAAATGGCCTAAAACAGCAGTAGCAAAAGCTGACAAGGAGGCTGAGGTGCTCAGGATCTGACCTACCTGGAAAAAGACTATTGGTCTCCAAAATGCTATTGGAAGGGGCATTCTTTATATGGACTGGAATCTATCCTTCTTTACCCACCATTGTGCCCTGTTTGCTAGGCAGCAAAGACTGTCTGATCCTGGAAAAGGAGATTGGAAATTGGAAACTTTGCCAGATGATCATAAATTACCTTTACTAAGTCAGGCATTGTCCCTGCTGAACAGTTTATGGTCAGAGAGAGCCTCTTCACTTTGTCTGAGGGGAAGAAAAAAACACTCCTGTGGAAGAAATATTAAAATTAGACATGTCCTTTCTGCCCTTGCTGTGTCAGTTGATGCCAGGAAGTTTTATGGTCACTAGCTCCTCTCCCTCCCTTTATATTTTCTGCTGTCACATAAAGGCTCACGTGCTGAAACTACTCACAGGATTCAGTCTTTCTGATTCATGCAGGCAGTGCCTGTGTCTGTGTGATACAGCATATCTGCTGCCCATCACACTCCTTGGTTGCATTTGGAGGGATTTGCGTGAGAAGGGCAAAGGGACTGGTCTGCCTTTGCTTTTTTTTTTTTTTTTTTGTGTCAGTCCTGTTGCATTTGCCCATTGCTCACCATGGGTGATCACTGACTGAGTTCCAGCAACCAGATTAGGAATTGCATGTTTGGTTTTGTCTGATGGCTGTTTTGTGCTCAGTACAGCTGGGGCCGGGCAGGATTTCACACCTGTTTGAAGTCACTGGTATTCTCCAGTTGTGTCCTTTGGGAGCTGAGAGAGGGTTCCAGTTGATTTGGGAGCCATCTGGAGATGAGCCTGCCTGACCTGTTTTGGAATTAAAAAGCCTGGCAGAATGTGCTTTCTTACGATGTGATGGAAATTTTGCAAGTTTCTGCCTTAGATAAATCACTGTCTTATCAAGATCTAACACGATCATATAAATACAAGAAGGCTTCCAATGAGGATTACTCAGCTTGATCCCTAAAGCTGAGAGCAAGCCTCTCTTTATGAGTATTTATAGTCCTTAATTAAAATCGAATCTGGAAAGTCTGTGTCCCTGAGCACTTTCCTAAATTCTTTGATTCTATTCACAAGAAAATAGTACTTGGATTAAAGTATGTTTGATGTTTCCAGGAAAAAATTCCAGCAAATACTGTGTTTTCACTGAGAGCTGCTGTCTGCCAGAACTGATGCCAAGAAGCCCAAAATATTTTAGTGACTGTGCTTAGATGTCAGCCTTGATTACAGATGTTTGTGTCCTCCCACTAGGGTTTTTCTCCATGAGGATCAGGTTAGCAACAGTTGAAGCTGTTAGAAAGAGTTTGCAGCTGATGTAGTACCATGGTCAGAGCTTTATCCAGTCTGTCAGTGTACTTCATGAACTCCCTTGAACAGCATTCCCTTGCACAGCATCCCATCCTAGGCAGAGCCCTAGGCAGAGTAGGTAGTGGCATTACATACGGCTGGAGGAGTGGGAAAAAAACAAAGGTTGTGCCAAAAAAAAAAAAGGATGAGGGGTGAGTGATCAAAAGAAAAGGGCTTGGAACTTGAGGAAGACCTGGAAAGACTCACTACCATTCAGAAGGTATGTTCTCTTGCTGGCTTGATAGAAATTACATAATTTTGTACTGCAAATTAGAGATGCAGATGGACAAATTTTGTATATTAGAAATCTACCTTACATTTAAAACCACAAAGCAATGACATATGTGTGGAAACTTACAATTTTTTGTGTGTTCTTTACTCAGTACCTCAGGTAGGCAAACATACTTCCATTCTGGAGTGTTGTGGTTTAACACCAGTTGGCAACTAAGTACCATGTAGCCTCTGGTTTACTGCCCCCTCTGCAGTGGGATGGGAAGGAGAGAATTGGAACAAACATAAAACTGATAGGTTGAGATAAGAGCAACCTAAAATTTGAAATAAAGTAAAATATGCTACTATTAGTACTACTACTAATTGCAATGAAAAGGAAGATAGAGAGAGGAACAGAACTCGACAAACACGTGATGCACAATACAATTGCTCACGACCCACTGACTGATGCCCAGCCTGTTTTCAACCAGTGATCAGTGGTTCCTAGCCAACTAAGCTCAGTTTATGTACTGAGCTTGGCATTCTCTGGTTTGGAATATCCCTTTGGCCAGTTCAGGTTATGTCCTGGCTATACTCCCTCCTGGCTTCTTGTGCAGCTCCTCAGTGGCAGAGCACCGGAAACTGAAAACTACTTAGTAACAACCAAAACAGCAACAACCAAAACATCAGCATGTTTCAAAATAATTCTTGTGCTAAATCCAAAACACAGCACTGTACCACTTACTAGGAAGAAAATTAACTCTATCCCAGCTGAAATTAGGACACTCAGAGATTATTAAAGATGAACAGTTGCCAACTGGACACCACAAAACGAGGGCCAAAAAGTTATTGCTGAAGACACAGGTGTGTCTTTAGAGAATTTGGACAGATAATACAGACTTGTCAGATACTTAGCACAATCAGTGATGAAAAACTGAATTTCAAAATAAGACAGCCTTTTCCAAATCTGTCACCCCTAGATATTTCAGAAAAGGCTGCTGAGTCTTCACATAGAAGGGACCTCTGCCCATTTCTGCACACTAGAAGGAATAAGTATGAGCTAAGTATCTATACAAATAGGTTATTTTTATTTGGCATGTCAGTATGTATTTTTTCTGTGGCTATGCTATGAAAACCAAAAAATGATCTCTTTTTCAGTCACTCATATTATGAATGCAGATATAATCATCTCTATTATAGCTAAAAGTATTGGAAGTAAAGATGAAACCAACTCACAATATCTAAAAATTGTCAGTGTAACTAGGTATTATTTGGTGTTTTGGAAAGAAGAATGAAAATTTGTGTTGTTTATTTTGGACCATCAAAGATTCCTTTTAAGGTATAAGGAATTAACTGTAACCTGGTACAGAGAAAAAAATGTCTGATCAGCTACTACATCACTACTACTCAATGTGTTCTGAAAGACAACATTCTTTTTATGACTTTCTAGCACTTAAATTCTTCAAGACGTAAGTGAAAACCCATAGCAGTTGTTCTTTTAGGAAGAAAAAATTGTGCTGAGAACAGGCAATAGATTCTAGATGCTGAATTTCAGTGACTGCCCTAGCACACTGAACATCTTATTAGGGTACTGGTGGAAATGTAATGTTTGGAGAAAATATTAGAGGAAGACATTTCATGGTGAAGATTTTAATGCTGTATAGGTAACCTGGATATTAGAAATCTGTTTGTCAGGGAATAGAAACAGAAACTCCTCCTTTGTATGTTCTATTAAAACCAAAATAATTTAATTCAAATTTCAGCTACTTTCTATCTACGAAATGACCAAGAAAAATTTAGAGAAATAATTTTTTGGAGAAATTGCATGGGGATTACTTTTGAATTACAAATACATTAAAGAAAATTATAAGATGATTGAAAATAATTCATTAATAGATAAAGACTGAAATAATTTAATACATTATTCATGATATATTATTCTCTCAGCTCCCTTGTTGATGACCTTCTGGTTATGGTTTTTTTTACAGTGCTAGTGGAAGCTATTCTTTATAATCAAATATCCAGAATTTTTGACATAGCTGAAATAATAAAATGTGGACATCATTGTACAAAAAAACCATGTTTTATCTTTTGCCAGTGATTATAAAAATTCTTGCATCATGTCAAACTGGTATTATTTCTGATTTATATCAGTGTAACTAAGCTTAGAAAAGTGTCTTTTCACCTCAGAGGCGATACAGCTTCCACTTGTTTTCCTTTGTAAATTTGTACTTCATGAACAATTTCCTCAAACACTGTTCTAAGTAAGCATTTAATGGTCTAATGGCATTTCATTGTGTATAGTTTTTATCAGCACACAGGTGAAGATGCTGTGCATACTGAGGAAGCAAGTAGTTTCAGGAGGAGGGGCTGGGTGAAATCCTGGCCTTCCATTGATTCCTATCCTACATTCCTAGAGCACCATGCTGTAAGGAGTCTGCTTTTCCTTCCTGTGTCCTGTGACTTCCCCTCCCCAGTGGCCTTAGCCCCTCCCCAGGTCCTCAGGGAATCTCCTTCCTCTTGTCTGCATGCAGTTCTTCTCTACTAACTCACTTTGACTATATTTTGACCTCCCTCCAGCATTTCTTACAATGCCATGCAATGTCCCAGATTTTTTAAGGTCCCTGATAAAACTTCTACAGATCACCGGTTTCCTCAGTTCCCTCTTCTGTCTCCAACTACCAGCTGAACAAGAGGCAGCATGTTGTGTGGGTGATTCTGTGCTGCATCTGTGCTTATTAACTTCACAGTGTTTATTTACTGCTTTCTGAAGAGAGAACATCTGTGCATGTACTGCAATCTTCTGTCATTGGTGTGTAGGGATTGATTTGGATTTCTTGCCTCTTCATAATGGCTGCTTTCCTTGAAACAAGAAAAATTAGATATCTCCAAGACACTCTTGGTTAGACTTGGCAAAAGCTAGTAAAGATGAAAGGGAGATGGATATTTGAAGAGCAAAAATACATAAGACTACTCATTTTAGGAATCCAGGCTCAAATACACTTAATAGGTAGAGAGCATTTGAGGCTATTAAGTGCACCATCCTCTATCCATTTGTTTCTTACCTCATTTCAACTCTGTCTTTAACATTTTTTGACCTCCAGTAAAACAGAATAATAGATGGAGCAAACTTGGCCAGTCCTCCATCCTTCACTGAACTGCCTTGTAAATGGACATATGCCAGTCGAGTTTTGTTTTGTTTTCATCTCTTCTGCCTCCCCTAATTCCCTTCTGTCTGCCACTGTTTTATAAAGTTTTTTATAGTGTTCTTTCCTAGCTACATTATATTAAAGCATCTCTGTTTTAATCCTTTCTATTGCTGCCTCAATTCATCCTTTTTTTATTACAGAATGTGGATTTCTGCTCTTTTATTCAATAAGTAGCTGTTACCTTACTTTCATTTTACATCCTTGCAAAGCATTTTTCTATTTTAACTATCTCTTTTCTCCCCCCACTCCATTTTTTCTCCATTTTTTATTCCTTTCTCTTATCCTTTAGTTTTCTGTATTCTTTCCTCATCATCCAAGCCCCATTTCCTCTAGTAAAAATCTGACAGGTAAATATTAATGCTGCCTTGTATGCTCTCTTTGATAGATTCTTGTTTGAAAGAATATTACGTTTGTTTACATAATGTCTGAATGTTACCGGCTGCTGAACTAACGTGAGCAAGTTTTCAAAGTTTTCTCATCCACAAGAAGATTGGTTCCTTACTTTCTATAATACAAAAGTAAAGCAAATTAATAACTGTAAATTAAACTGAAGATTATAACATTTTTCACTTACAAGATACTTTTCTCTCAGGTATTTTATATGTAGATGGGTAAAATTAAGTGCAACAAGTATTACCTTTCTTGACATGAGAACTCAGATTGTATAAGAGCCTAGCAGGAGGGAATTTTCTGTCCTCAATTCCTGTTCTGTGTTTGATCTCACACCAGTCTTAAAATAAAAAGCCAAATCTGCCACAGGTAGCAGCTACTTAGCCTGATGTATTTCTGAGTCATTTTACTGGTTTTACATGCAGTCACAGGCGAGTTAAAGATGAGGTCTTATGGGAGATGTCCATAGACCTGATATTTGGAGTGGCAGTCATTTCTAGACAGATTGGACTTGTAAAGACTGTCCTTCAGTGTCTGAGGGCAGAGGGTAGATGTTTGCATCTATGTGTTTCACCATGATGTTGCAGTTTTTTTCCATTGACTCCTTTGATTTTTATGTTAGTTGTCTTTTCTAGAATGAGAATTTTCTCTCTTACACACCACCTGCTCTGTTGTTACAATAACAGAAATCAAAGGTAAAAATGCCAAAAGTTGTTCTCATGGGAAAACAGACCAATTGTATAATTCCCCATATTCTTATATATTTACTTATCTATTTACTTATCTATTTACTATATTTAGTTTGGGAAAAATAACCACTTTGCATCATTAGAAATATTAAATTGTTAAATACAACCCCAAAGGAATCTACTGGGGCAAAACCCATAAATCTTGCACTGGGCAAATATGATGGCAGATTGCACTTCCGTGAGGCTGTAAGAGATGGTAATAATCAAAGAACAGTAGGCAGCAGAAGAATTCTGCCTTGATACAGAAGGCAGCTTGATCCTAATGCATGTAAGGATTTGACTGCAATTAATCAGTGTATACACTGAAGCAGCAATGTAATGTTGATGGTGTTAGCAAGGCTACCACTCATTATGCTGAGATAACTGTGCATACAGTTAAGGTCTGCTGTGGTGCATTTAGAGTGGAGTCTTGCAGAGAAAACACAGTTTGGTTTCCATGGTCTGCCTTGTCTCATCTTTGCACAGAAAAGAAAGGAAGTAAGCAGCAAGCATCCCTTTCAAATCATGGGTATGTTTTCTGCACATACATTGGTTTTCCTCTTATCTGCATAGAAGAAACTCATTCCTTCAAGTTGTGGGGCTTCAAACTCTGCTATGTATGCTACTTTGAATTCCCTCTCTAAGACTGTGGTACGTGCTAGAGATGTACCTCTTGCTTTAAAAATTTGCAGAGTTCCCTGAGTCATTACTGTCCTTTCTGGCACACCCCGTGGCACCTGCCTCTAGTGGCTCTTTGTCAAGAATAGTGAAGGCCAAGAGTTCCTGCAAAGGTGGGCTCTGAAACAGTGGTTTTTCTGAGTAAGGACCAGTGGACCAATCACTGAGAACACTCTTTGTGCTACCGACGCACCGTGGATTTGCAGCAATTCTCTTCCTTTCTGCAGCCATGCTTCCTTTCTGCAGTGACTGGAGATTGTTTAACACAGATTATCCAGGACAGGCACAAGAACCATTATTTCTATGTTGTATTATGTTAAAGCTGGAGTTTGAAAAGAAAAAAACCTGTAATAGTGCCAATTACTAAGCAACAGTACTTCAATATACAAGTGGCTGTGGTTGATGGAGAAGTGAATTTTAAAAATCAGGGGCAAGTGATGCAATAAAAGACTTTTTAAAAAAAGGTTATGTAATTGCCTTTTTCTTCTAGAATTTGTTTTATTAAGTTTACCTTTGCTATAGTCATTGGTTTGAAACATCATACATTTTAAAGTCAGAAAGAGCTATTGCAGTCAGGTGTTATAACAACTGGTGTAACACAGGAGATCAGCTTTGTAGAATAAGTTTTATTTGGTGTTATAGATAATATTTGATAAAGTGTCAAATCTTAAGTAAAAATATCCAGCACCAGAGAATCAGCCATACCTATAGATTGTTTGAGGCACTAGCTATATTTACTGTTGAGGACAAATATGCTGTTCCTAAACTATTTGTCACCCTTTAACTTTGTACCCTGGTATTGTAGTTGGAAGTGTTCTCCACTAGCATATTTTATCTTGTGTTTATACTTTCAAACTGTCATCAAGTCACTTCTTAACCTCCGTTTTTCAGTTAAACTAGTTGAATTTCTCTTACTCTAAGTCATGTTTCCAAGTTTTAAAATATTCTTGTAGTTCCCTAAATTCCCTCTAATTTGTTCTTCTTTTTCTTGAATCGAGGACATGACAACCAAGCGGAGGATATAAGAAGTAATCCAGCAGTCTGACTTTCTACTCTAATTTCTTTATGAATTGAAGGTATGTACTAGTACTTTACTTTAGTAGTGGACTGAGAGTTTCTGTTCAATTCACTACCCTTTCCCTTAAGTCTTTTCCAGGATAGTTTTTCCAAGTATGGAGAATTCTAAGCTTCAAATGATCTTCCAGCTCTATCTTATGGAAGAAATGTCATTTGTTATGAACCCATTTTCATCTTCTGGGCAGATTTTTTACAATATTAAGATATTCACTAATTTTACGCTGCCATGAATTGTCCTGTCCAGACTATGTTGTAGAAGAATCCTGCTATTTGAAAGACTTCAAAAAGTGTCGTTCATGTTTGATGCACTGTCTTGAACTTTGAGAAAGAACCTACACTCACTGTGAAACATATTAAGAAAGCATTTGACTGAGTGTTGAATATCTTTAATGAGGGATTGGCCAATAGTTTGTGACTTCTGCATGTGTAGTCATCCTTTTTAATGACTCCTTGTCCATAAAAGCTATCCCTTTTCTGAAAGTTTCTAGCCCTTCTGCCCATATGTAAAAGCACAAGACCTTCCAAAGGACTTTTCCTCTCAGTTCTTCCAAAATGTTTCCCAAACATATATTTCATAACTAACCCCTTCTTCACACATTGTTTTTGTTTTTATCTATTCCTTTTGTCTTCCATTCCAGACCCCAAAAGAGGTTCCTCTCCTCACTTCCCTTCTTAGTCTGATAGCATCATGGTCTGGAGGAAGAATTGAGTTAGGAGAGGCTACATAGTCAAGGAATGGAAGAAGGAGAGCATGGAGAGATGCTCTACTGGAGCCAGCTGAAATGATTGATCGCAGCACTCTCAGCTGCTTGTCTGCCAGTTGAAATGCAGCTCAGGAGAAGAGCTCAGTGGATGTCCCTGCCTCAGGCAGAGAGAATGAAGTTAGCTCAAGTCACAGCTAGCACTGACTAAAATAACTTGTCCCAGTTTGCCTGGGATTGGGGTGCACATATATTACTTGATTTCACTATGTCACCTCTGGTGCTGGTGTGGAAACAAAACTTTGGGGATGGCAGTTTCTGAAACTGGTGTGGCTGCTGGCAAAAGGCATCTGGATGAATCTGGTCAATCTGAACTGGTTTACACACTATACCTTTACAATTCAGCCTAGATGTCTTTGTGTGCAAATGTTTTCTTACTGGCTTAAAAGTATTTGTATTTTTGGTCCAGTTCGGAGTTAAGTATATATATTCAGCTAATAAAAATCAGATTAAGTTCTAGTATATTCTCAAACTGAATTGCTGTATTTGATATAAACTCTTACAGCACTGTAAATAAATGAAGAAAGAAAAAGTAGATGAAAATAAATGCATGAAAGTATGAATGAAGGAATGGAGACAACTTTTCCAATTTAACAAAGCAATTGATTTAAAATTCATGAGGTAAAATATGTGCCATTCTTGAAATTATAGATTATGTACCAATTTAATCAATAAGGTTGATCACAAATTCTCGTTGAAGGAAGGACTTAAGACTGTGTGTGAATGAATGCTTACCTTCAAGCATACCAGCATTGTTGTTGCTTGAATGCTTATATTGGGCATATTCTTATATGCTGGAACACAGCTGCAGAATGCAGCACTGAGTCTAGTTACAACCTGATGCTGCTATAACTTTATGTTGTCCTCATCTTAATACAATAAAATAGTAGAGAGTTTATTAGTCTGAATAATACAGCCCAGAGCATTTTAATAAAATAAAATTTTTATGTCTTCAAGCCAAATGAAGTTAAATTGATTGTTTAAAGAACATCTAATGGGATTCTTTTATTCCTTAAAAATAACTGATATTATAAAATATTTTACATTCTTTGTATTTTTAAGGCAAGAAGGAATTCTTGCTCCATAGAAGAAGCAGCAGATGATTTAGCCAGAATGCTAACCAACCAAAATCACCACAGAGGACAGGAACCCAAATAATGAAATTGTCAAATAAACAAAAGTAAAGAGCTAAAAGCATGAGGTTACTATAAGCTATTTTCTATAATAACCCTCCTACTCCTTGAAAGAAGAGAGAAAAATCACTAGTCTCTTTATAGAGTACATCAAATCTCATTTTGTTCTAATGTGTTAAAGTGCACACTGAAAAAGGCAGAGTTGACTCCTGGGGAAATAATGTTAAATCAGTTCAGAAAAACGAAGTTTGGAAAAAGACTTTCATTTTCCTTTTAGTAGTGCAACAAATGTATTCATCTGCCTAGATAATCTGGCATTTTAAATAACTTCACTCTTAAGCTCTGTCAATTTGATCTCCCAAGGTTAATTGATTATTTCTACAACAGTCTTGCCAGAAAAGATCAGAGCTCTTACATCTTTCCATTAATCCTTGCTGTTCAGGGAGAGGGTGCAAAATGAGAGTACTACTATTGGCTTAAATCTTTGCAGGTTTCTTATTTTCCCCCTCCCTAAAGTTTTATCATGTCTGATTAGTTTCACATCATGGCACTGCATTTCATTAGTTTCACTGACATGGCATTTCAAGTAGGGTTCTAATGATGGGAACAGCAAATCTACTGTCAAGCATCCATTGCTGGTTACAACCCAAGAGCCCTAACCCCCTATTAAAAAGGGTGCTTGAGTCAAGGGTAGGAAAAGAACAGTAAAAAATTGAATTTACTGGGAGAAAAGACAAAAAGTTTTGAAACATCGCTCTCCTAAAATTGGCATTCAGCATTTTGCTGCGGTAAACAACCATCAGCATGCGGCACAGCCTCTCCGGGCTTTTCCAGAGGAGACGAGCTTTATCAGCAATTGCTGTCGCAGTCCTTCTTTGCCGTGGCATTGGCAGCACAATGGGGGATTAACCCTCACGCGAGGCAGTGTGACAACTCATCAGTTGAAAAACAGAACCTGGTCAAATGGCAGCTTTTAAATCAGCATTAAAACCGCTGGCATAGACAATCCCTTAAAAACAACTAGACAAAAGCCCTGCTGTAGTTTGTGGGCAACCCTCATTTATTTGAAATGATGGCAAATTGTGTTTTCCTGTCTGGGAACAAAAATATTTCCAGCCCGTCAGAAGGCTGGAAATAATCAGAAGACAGAGATTTGTTTCTGTTATCAGCCCCTTCTGTTTTTCACCTCTCCTCTTCTCTCCTCTTCCCTTAAATTTGTCCGGCAGTTACCCCTAGTAGCTGTTTCTCCTTCCTTTTGTTTTGAATGAAAATGAAGATCTGACTGGCTTAAAGAGATGTTGGTTAAAGACACACTTATCAATGGAGGTAAAAGTCTGTGTCAGTGGCATTCTTATGAATGGAAGCTGTAGCAGATAAAATTGCCACCCTGTAGGTGGTCAGAGTTTGGTCCTTTGATAATATGGGAAGGCTAGCAAGGTGTGCCATGTTCTCTGCTCCTCTTCATTTCCAGCTAAAAGCACTTCTGTCTTAAAATATGAAAAAATGTGCCACAGCTCTATTTAAGTAACCCTGGAGGTGTCACAATCAGCATGATTTTACCAGGTTTAATGTATTAAATGATACAATGAAATACTAATGACCATCTTCCTTTGCAGTGGTTACACTTAGATCAGCAACAGCAAAGTCATTTAAAAAGATCCAGGGCACCAAAATTAAAACGTGTAAATTAAACACATGTGAAGTGCACAATATGTGGCAAATTAATACAGAAAATACTGAGGAATGTGCATCTTCAGGGTTTGCCTACACACCATGATGTGACAGGTATTATTGCCCTTTGTACAATTATTTAAACCCTGTAGGAATTCCCAGTGTCAGAGTATGTCAGCATACTGTTATTAGACAAGTTTAATTAGGATCTACCCTGCTGCTCCTAACAAGTATTTAATTAACTTCTAGGCAGGGTAATTAGCTTTAGATTGTGGCTGATTTTCTGCCTCACCTTCTGTTGACACTTGGCCTACTGTAAGGCAGCTTGCTTTCCTGACAGTGTAATGGATAGTAGCTTTGGGAAGACTAATATCAAGGCTGACTAGTCTAATAAAAGGAAAAAAAAAAAAAAAAGATGAAAAGACAAAATAATGACTACCAGGTCAGGGTCCAGAGGGATAAAAAACCAAAAAGCCACTCACCACACAAGCAGACAGAAAAGCGTGGTAATGGGAAAGAAGCAATCTGATTTTAAGCATTGCAGAAGAATAGAGAAAAAAGTGTGATACTGAAAAATCAAGCAAAGCAAAAGGACTTGAAAAATATATATTTCCTGTATGTCTTTAAACTGGATAAAAGATGAAGCTTAATTCCTATTTACATAGTACTACTGAGGTGTGCCTGTACCTTTCTGAAAAAGTCTCTCCAATATAAATGAATACTTGAATCCCTGCTCTAAAGAAATATGCCTCACTTCCCATCAGCACAGTAAAGAATATGCCACAAAGTGAGCATTTAAAACAATTAGCATAGACCAAATGAACCATAGCAAATTGGTCAGGTCACCATTTAACCCGTTGGTGGCTTCTTGAAGAGCTCTGTGATTTCCAAGGGTGTAGCTTTTGATATATGGTATGCTATTCTTCTACCCAGTCCTGATATATCATTAAAAATAATGGGACTGCATTCAGTGCCGCAGCTACAAAAATTTTGGGGCTAGAGGGAGGGAGCACTCAGGAATTTAAAACCCTTTCCCTATCATTAGGACAAAAGGGTTATAATTCTCTTGCATTTTGAAAGAAGAATAATTTTTTAAAAAGTCTTTTAATTTTTTGCTGAGTGCCCCAGGTATCAAAGTGTTGGTTCTTCCAAACCTGCCTTCAATAGAAATATGCCAGCATTGCTCCAAAGCATTCCCTCTTGCAGAAACACTGCTGCTGGGGTTTCCATCATTGTTAGAGTAGGCGAATGTTCTTCCAGTCAGGCTCAGCCTGACTATTAAGATTAACCCAGAAGTATCCAAATAATCACCAAAATATTGTTTGACCCACATGTTTCACGTACATTTTCGTTATAGCACTCCAGGTGACTGACACAGACTCCTGTTTGTTTCACATTTCTGCAGCAGCTCTGCTCTGTGAAGAGGTGGCAGCACCATTGAGCTGAGTGGGGGAAATTCAGAGTTAGGGCTGCAGACAGCTTCACAGGAGTCCAGTGAAGATCCAGTGAGGATGGTGTGCTTGGTATTTCTTGCTGAGGTTTCAGAAATTTCATCCTGTTAGCTGACCATCTCCTTTGCAAGAAAGCCAAGGACTGGACTGCAGTTATAATGAGATGGTGAAAATCATATACCTGCATCCCATTTGTTCACAGCCATGACAAGCTGACTCCAAGACCATTGAAAGCAGTGACCGAGGACTTTTAGCAGTCACTTAAACTAACAACCATAATTTTGGATAATTTTAACAATAGCTAACTTCCTGCTTGGTGAATAATGACATTACAATAAATTCTGAAATAAATATTTTATTTGTGTTTTTTGTTTGTTTGATGGTTTGTTTGTTTTTTGTTGTGTTATTTTTGTTTTCGAGATTGCTAAATTTGTACTTCTATCATCAGCAGAGAAAACAGACCTCTTGCATAAAAATAGGGTTAACTAGGAAATGCCTCACCTGGCTGTAGCCTTCTTTTGATGTAGAACTCTGGTTTTATGCTGTTCTGTAAAACAAGAGTGTAGCTGGAGTTAGGTTCAGGACCCTGGAAGAAACCTATGTGGCACTTTGTATGTGTTAAAGAAAGCTCTGTGGAGTAAGCCATTATTCATTTTTCTCTCTTATACAAGTAGGTCTATTAAGAAAAAAGGAAGAACAGGAAAAACTAGTCAAAATGTTCAAGGATTACTAAGGGTACACTGATCACACTTCCCCTTTCCTGGGTTGTTTAAGTGCACTTGTTAGAACATTTTAAGGGTGTTATATCAGACTTTGACAACTGAAATTGCTGAAGAAATTTTAATATCTTGTAGTGAGTTGACCCTGGCTGGATGTCAGGTACCACCCAAGCCTCTCTATCACTCCCCTCCTAAGCTGGATAGGGAAAGAAAATATAACAAAAGGCTCGTGGATCGAGAGGGAGAGTCACCCACCAGTTACTGTCATTGGCAAAACAGACTCGACTTGGGGAAGTTAACTGAATTTATTATAAATCAAATCAGAGTAGGATAATGGGAAATAAAATCTTAAAAACACTTTCCTCCCACCTTTGCCTTTTTCCTGGGCTTAACTTTGCTCACAATTCACTACCTTCTACCTCCATCAGTGAAGGAGGATGGGGAATGGGGGCTGTGGTTAGTTCATCACACCTTGTCTCTGCTGCTCCTTCCTCCTCATCCTTCCCCTGCTCCATTGTGGGGTCCCTCTGCAAACTTGTCCTATGTGAGTCCTTCCCATGGACTGCAGTTCTGCACAAATTGTTCCAGCATGGGTCCTTCCCATGGGGCACAGTCCTTCAGGAACAGACTGTTCCAGTGTAGGTCCTCCATGGGGTCATAGGTCCTGCCATCAAAGCTGCTCACATGGGCTCATCTCTCCATGGGTCCACATGTCCTGCCAGGAGCCTGCTCCATCATGGGCTTCCCATGGGGTTTCAGCCTTCTTTGTGCATCCACCTGCTCTGGTGTGGGGTCCTTCTCAGACTGCAGGGGCATCTCTGCTCCAATTTGAACCTCTGTGAGCTTGCAGGCACACAGCCTGCCTCACCATGGTCTTTACCACAGACTGAAGGGAAATCTCCGCTCCAGTGCCTGGAACACCTCTTTCCCCTTCCTTCTCCACTGACCTTGTTGTGTGCAGAATTGCTGCTCTCACATATCCTCGCTTCTCTCTCCAGTTGCATCTGTACAACAACTTTTTGTCTTAAATTTGTTATTCCAGACATGCTTCCACTGTTGCTGACAGTCTTGGCCTTAGCCAGTGCCAGGCTTGACTTGGAGAGGACTGAAATTGGCTCCTTTGGACACGAGGAAGTTTCTAGCAGCTTCTTACAGAAGCCACCCCTGTAGCCCTCCCACTAGCAAAACCTTGCTATGCAAACCTCATACATATCTATTTCCCTACCCTTAGGCTGCCTGCAGCACCACAGCCTGAGTCAGAAATGCATACTGTCTGCCTGGAAGCACCTATGTCACTGCACAGAGATAGAAAACCTTGAAGATCCTCAAAGTTTTACAGGATCTGCACTTTGATAGAGCTGCCCATTGGATGTTGCCACACCCTAGCTGCCTGGGAAGGCAAGTTGAGCTATGTGACAGTCAGCTCTAGCATGGGCTATTACCAGGCACCTGTACCATGGCTTATACTAGTACTCAAGTCTCTATTAGACTCTAAGGATTATGTAGCAAGGTCTCTGTGTTGGAGTGGGGAGTACAGGGATGACTGATTATTGTGAGAAGACACCAGGAATGGATGTCAGAGACAGTCCAGTCACCTCCAAAATGTCTTTGTTTTTAAATTGCCTTTATCTCAACCTACACATTTGTATTTTTGTTTGTTTGTTTGTTTTTGGTTTGGTTTGTTTGGGATTTTTTTTTGTGTTTATTTCCCCTCTATTTTATTTTCTCCCCAGTTCTGCTGATTAAGGGGAGTAATGTAGCAGCTTGCTGGGAACCTGGCATCCAGCCAAGGTAAACCCGCAACAACTCCCCAGGGCAATGACTACTCTTGGAGAAGTGGACGAGGACCTCAAGTGTGCGCTATCATTTCTTCAGTCTAGATTTCAGGAGAAAGAAGCAGCGAGAGGAACCAGTCATACATTGACACACTCCTTCATATGCCAGTGCCAACAATAAAGGAATATTGATTCAGTCTTCAGAACAATCATAGAAAGTGTTCTTTAAAAATACCTCACTTTAAAATAGATTGATGTGCTTCAGTGAACATTTTAGAATGCAGACCACAACACCGAAGAATGTAAATGAGCAATATGACCTAATAGATGAGATTATTAATTCTGTAATTTCTGTCACAGAATCACATAATATGCTGGAAAGAACCCAAAAGGATCATTGAGTCCAGCTCCTGGCCCTGCACAGGGCCATCCCCAAGAATCACACCCTGTGCCTGAGGGCATTGTCCAAACCCTTCTTGAACTCTCTCAGGCTTGGTGCTGTGACCACTTCCCTGGGGAGCCTGTTCCAGTGCCCAGTCACCCTCTGGGTGAAGAACCTTTTTCTAATATCCAACCTAAACCTCCCCTGACACAACTTCAGGCCACTGGTCACTACAGAGGAGAGATCAGTGTCTGCCCCTCCTCTTCACCTCATGAAGAATCTGTAACTGCAATGAGGTTTCCTCTCAGTCTCCTCTTCTCCAGGCTGAACAGACCAAATGACCTCAGCTGCTCCCCACACAACTTCCCCTCAAGGCCCTTTACCAATTTTGTGGCCTCCTTTGGACCTTCTCTAACAGCTCAATGTCTTTCTTTTACTGTAGCACCCAAAACTGCCCCCTGCACTTGAGGTGAGGCTGCCCCAGCTCAGAGCAGAGCAGGACAATCCCCTCCCTTGCCCGGCTGGCCATGCTGTCCCTGATGCCCCCAGGACAGGGTTGGCTCTCCTGGCTGCCAGGGCACTGCTGGCTCATGTTCAACTTGCCATTGACCAGGACCCCCAGGGCCCTTTCCATGGCGCTGCTCTGCAGCCTCTCATTCCCCAGTCCTCCATTATGTCACTTTCTGTCTGTCAAATACCCATTATATGTTTTCTGGTGGAACCATCGTAAGTAAGAGATGAATGGACCTTCCATAGCAGACAGAGATATTAGAGGAGTATTTAATTAAACTGATTAACAGGGCTATCAATAATAACTAGGAAAAAGGCAGTTTCTTTGCAACTGAGTTACTTTTATTTTTTCATAGTTCTGCAGGTGAGGATTGCATACCCAGAGGAGCTTTTGGATAGAATGATGATGGATCCCTGCCTATAGGACTTGTAGACAAGACAGGCAGCTAATATGCTACAGCTTCCATGTATAATATAGTTCTCAAACCAAATGGCTACTCCTGTTGTCTGTCAAACATTTCAAAGTAGACAAATGTATGTGGGTCAGTGTTTGTGAACGTACATATCTATAATCAAGATGAATTGCAGAACTTGAATGAGGCTGGTTAAACATTTAATTTAATTCTTTTCTGAGAACATGAAATGCTCAATTTATCTCATAACCTCCTTGGCTGTAGCTATCAGGAGCACTAATCGCACCACTGTGGGATTAGAGGGAATTGGCTGTTTCTCCTTGCCTCCTAAGACCCCAGAGGTGTGATTATCTCATGGTTACCACACCCCTGTTGTGTCTCACTGCTTCAGTGAAATAAATGAACTGTTAAATTGACAGTTATAAATGAAGTTCCCGCTGACCAGCTGACTTTGTGGCTTTTGGAAAAAAAAATGGAAAAAAGGAGAGAGATATTAGAAAATAGTAATTTAAAAAAAAATGTTTTCTAATTATTTTGTAGCTTGTTTCCTCCTGAACTTGTAGTATGAAACTAGCATGACAGAGAACTGTCCTCCTGTTCTGTGTTCCTTGCCATGAAATCTGATATATAGGAACTCAGAAAGCTCAGCATGAACAAGCAGAAAAACTAAACAAAAAATATGACTGCTAGCTGTCAGAAAAAAAGTCATTATATAGAGTGTATTAGTAGTTCAAATGCATCAGTCACAGGAGACTGTTTGTCAGGTTACATCTCACCCAGAGCAATGTATTTGGCTTTTATCCTTGTGACAAATGATTTCTCAACTTCTGTACTGCTGGCAACCAGCCAAGAGACTAAAGTGACTGTAATATGCTCCCCCTCCCACTGCTGTCTCACCCAGCAGTGTCTTCAGCCAGAAAGCTCTCTCCTTACGTGGGCACATGTACATGGCCCAGCTCAGGGGATGGAGCAGCAGCTCCCACAGGAGCCACCCAATTGTGTTGCTAACTAAAACAGGTACTTAGGGAGGATAAGAACAAATGTGTTTTCCTTTTCTCTCTCATTAACCTGTGCTGGTATTCATCAGTTTTGTACTTTTTGCCCCTAAATACTGCAGATAACTGAAGTACAATTTGCCAGAGGAGACTTTTTCTCTTGATTTTCACACACAAAACCTGTGCCTACAGCTTGGTCGCTGCTGCTTTTGAAGTCCATAGGAGTTGCACCTTGTTCAGGAAGGCACATTAAAGCCCCCTTTAGATGGAGATTCTCACTCTTAAGATGTGTTTTTCACCTTTTAAGTGGTTCTTGTCCTTTTTCTGGGAACCACTCCTTGAATCATGAGTACAAATTGGGCCATTCCAGCAGAGGCAAACTAATGCCAGCTTCAGCAATAGGCTGCTCTATGCACTCCTACCCAGTTCTCCAAAGATGGCTCTGGGTAGTTTTGGTGATCTGCTGAAAGCTCATTTTGCTTTCATTATCCATCTTACGCTACAGCTATTTTCCACTTCTTTTCCCCATGCTTTTTTCTTTTCCTTGTTGACTCATACCTCGTTGTCATCTACAACATCATCTGCAGTATGACCTTGTAAATATTGTTTAGGCAGCAGACTGTATTTTGTCCAAGAACTGTCACTGAAATGTCACCTGACCGAGTTTGGTCAGCTCCTCACCTTTAATTCATATCAGAATGGCCTTATTTTATGGATAAATCCAGATCCTTTCCTCTTTTAATAGACAAGTGCTCATTTACTTGTGGCATTTGCCTGCCACTTGCAGAATAACGCAATCATCAAATGAGGGGAAATGACATCCATTTCGTGAGTATGTTGTGCTGACAAAGCAATGTAAAAGGGTTTTGCTGTGCATCATAAGGTGGAGTTGTGTCTGCTCTATAATCAGGTGTATGGGCACCCTTCAGCAGAGCTGAGAATGTGGTGTAGTGGGCAGAAAGGCCTATCTGCCTATGGAGCTGTGGTTCTCTACAAGGTGTCTACCAGCACAGTACCTAGGCAGTCCCTGGGATTTACTATGGAACACAGACCCCAAGAGATCTAGTTAAGGAAAACAGGCATTGCATAAAAACTTGCAGATCTCAGTTTTCACTTTGAAGGTTATGTCCTGCTGTTAATCTTTCCTTTTCTCCTGAAAAGCTTGTTGTTTTTGCTTGGGTTCTCATTTTTACTATTTCTCCTCAGTTAAAACATAAAATTTAAAGTTATTGGTTTGGGTTTTTTACCCTTTTCATAGCAAAAACTATTATGTGTCTTTTAGGTAGCACACAACAAGTACTGCCATATATATTTATGAACTCTGTATACACATGCATTTTTCTGAAGCAGTGACAAATGTATCTAGCACTGAGCTAGAAAGTGGCACTGAGTTGAAATATTTAAGTGTAGGTTTTGCTTGTTGACATGTCTCTAAGACACTAAAACTATTGTACTGTTGAAGCAGAAAATTCCATTATTATTTATTTTTCAGGAGAAAGATATGTCTGCAAGAATTACAGTTTGTTACTATCATGAGTTTTAAAATAAGATACTAATTTTAAATACTTGGTGATCAACATCTGATTGAAATGCTATAGAAATAACATTTCATTGTTAATTGTGGGAGATAATTGTATCAAAAGCATTTTTTATTTTCTTTCCTTTACCCCCATTTTGCCTGTTCTGTACATCAGACATATGAAAAAAACCCCAAACCTAGGGGAAATTATAAAGTTTTCCTATTGCAAATAGAACAGCTGTTTTCCATATCTGCACATCTTTACCCCATCCCAGTAAGGCAAAGTCTGGTATATTCCTCCTAGCAGTGCCAGACTTATGGCAATATCTTGCTGACAGTTTCCAAAATGTGCTGCTGATACAAATTTATTGCAGCTAAAATTAGGCTTTTATCTCTGGAAGTTTCTAAAGCAATCTTAAGGACAGTGGCTTTACCAACTAGAATAGTCCTTTTAGAATGTTATTTTTTCTCTTACATTTCTCCTTATATTGTAAGGTTAAATGAGATTCTCAGATAATCTTATAACTCCAAGAGCTAGAATACAAGGAGACTCCTCAGCATTGGAAGGCATGGCATACCACTGTAAAAGCCTTTGGTGCTCAGTCAGTTTAAAAACTGGCAATGGGAATAGAAATGGGTTGGCAAAGGAAAACCCCACTAAGTATTTGCTTCTCTTTTCCTGTCCAGATTTTGATTAACCCTTAACAACCAGGATGTCTTTATTTCTGCATGAGAGAACATCCTTGGACTTAGGGAACACTGAATTAATATTGTTTTCATGCCATGACTCTTCTCTGTTAACATTTAATTTCTGCTTCTGAAATGATACACAGTCAAAAGGTCTGTTATTTAATA